>MU972905.1:0-442561 GCA_038497805.1 Lipomyces mesembrius | reverse complement strand
CAACATTACATCCCCACGAGCCTAATTAGGGTCAGTAGTGGCTCATGTTACGAGCATGCACAGCGGATTGCAATGAGAAAGTAAAGCAATTTATGAAAGAAAGAGAAAGAGAATTGTATAATGCCAAGCTCGATAATTATGAGTAGTTCAATCGGAAGATATCGTTGAAAACGTAGTAGCTTCCGCCTTCGGGCATAAGAACGAACACCTGCGAGTACCGCTGCGGGTTCTGCTCCTCGTCGACCTAGATTGGCAGTGTCAGATACCATTCAATCATCTAGCAGACAAATTCGAATTAAAGAAACATACGAGGAGTTCACCGGTGACCATAACGAGAACGGAGCCGATGTCGGGAGACGAGGGTTGCGCGTCTAGAGTAGAAATACGGTGGGCGACCTTTTGAAATGGCAGGCTCTGTCCCAAATCGTGTCAGGACTGATCTATGCACCGATGCTGCTTGGTCAAACTATAAGCCACATACCACAAGTTTCTCTATGATGTTCTTCGCGCCCTGAAGTTGGGAAGTCTCGAAAGTGAGCATGGAATGATCTCGCTATGGCGTCGTTAGCCCGACTCCGGCTATTTATTTACCCAAATGTAGTGTCAACATAGTATGAATACATACGTATAAATTGCCTAATTGCGACCGGTCACTATCAAACTGAGCATAATAGAACTTGGTGAACTCCTCTATGATCAACAAATATGTGAGAACGCTGCCAATCGCAATAGAATGCTCATCTCGAACTCCTCCTCTTCCCAGTCTGTCCAGCCCGTAATATTCTATCTGCACCCCACAAAGAGTTGGAGAGTTGCTTACCCGCAAGTGATTGGAAATTAACTGCTCGTAGTCGTCAATACTCAAACCCCACAATCACGATGATTCATAATATGCTTACCAGACATTTTTAGTGCCAGCCACAAATATTGACGTGAAGCGTAACGACTTGAAATCAATAATCAGTCCTGGGAATCAATGAATCAGTCGATAGTGAGATCTGAACGGCTACTTCTCTCGAATTCCATTAACCTATCGTTTTTCTGATGCGTGAAGAAAACAAGAGCAGGCTATCACGTGACATGTAGCATGTTTGGTTGATTCCGCCATATTCGTCGTATAGCTAGATAATTGTCACGGCGTGCCTTCTTTACGCAACTCACAAGTCACACTCACAAAATCACAGGGCCCTTCGCGCTATCAACCAACCTATTACGGAACTTGCGCCTCTCGGTTCAAAATATAATCGAAACCAACATCCAGCTTTGAATAGGTTAATATCTACTAATCATGCTGGTCCTTGCAATTGGCGACCTGCACATACCAGACCGTGCTCTGGTACGTACCATTTTCATGTTGCGAATACGTAGCCGTGTACTAACTCTTCTCTTTGTAGGAACTCCCGCCGAAGGTATCCTCTTATCCTCTATATTTTGGTGCTTGTACAGCTGTGGGAATGAAAAACTGATAAGAAGTAGTTCCGAAAGCTCCTAGCGCCAGGCAAAATCTCACAAATCTTGTGCCTCGGAAACCTAACTGACCGCGAAACGTACGACTTCCTTCGCTCCGTCTCGCCCGACCTGCAAATCGTGAAGGGCGAATTCGATCTTTCGCTTTCTCTGCCGCTGTCTAAAGTTGTCACTCACGGCTCGCTTCGTATCGGGTTCACTCATGGCCATACGATTGTGCCGCCAGGTGACTCAGATGCGTTATCGATCGCCGCCCGACAAATGGATGTGGATGTGTTTATTTGGGGCGGCACGCACAGGTTCGAGGCGTATGAGCTTGAGGGCAAGTTTTTTATTAATCCAGGAAGTGCGACAGGTGCAATGTCCAGCGGATGGTGGGCTGAAGGGGAGAATCCGGTGCCGTCCTTTGTGCTGATGGATGTTCAAGGAACTGTGCTCGTGTTGTATGTGTATCAGTATATCGACGGAGAAGTTAAAGTCGAGAAGGTCAGTTACCGGAAGGGCGGTTAACGCTCACGGAATTATAGAAACGAATTACAAGGAGTGTAGTGTGCTGGTGAGGATTTGTAACCATACGTGTTAGTTAATTTTTGTTTAATGCTTGCATTTTTGTCGATGGTTGTAGTGTGTACCTGTAAAGCGTGTCTAATACATTGTACATTCTTCTACCTGCGTCTCAACTCGACATCGGATCATACTATATCCACTGACCGCCATCAATGCTGATGGCCTCGCCGGTAATACTATCATTCTTCGCAAGCATCACGTATATCAGCGCACAATTCTAGACCTAGTTAGCCAACGAGTTCTCCTTCGGCACTAAGCCCATAATCACCCCGTAATCATTGTGGGACTCACCTCCAACGTCGTTTCGGTCTTGAGCACAGTCGAGTTAATAATCGCATCCAACTTGTCCCTCCCGAACTTCAAGCCCCACTCCGTAGCCAAAACACCCGGCTTAACAGCATTGACTCTAATATTCGGACCCTGGTGAGCTCTGTATCCAATAATATTAATCATCATCGTCGATTATGGAAATCTGTCGACTAAAGGAAGGAATTACTCACGCCAGACATCGCATCAAATGCAAATTCGCAGCCTTACTAACACAGTACGCCAACGACGACCCCGACGGATGTTCACCCTTCCCAATCCGTCAGCCTGATCTCCATCTTTCACAGACCCGCTCGCACGCCGGGCGTCAATACTTACCGCAGTACTACTCGTCATAATAAAGAATCCACCGTCAGCGTTCTTGTTCATGGTATCCCGCAATTCGCGCAATAAGACGAACGGACTCTGCACATTAACCGCGAAACAATTCCCAAAATCAGACCATGTCACAGCGTCTAAATCATTGATGGCCGAAAATCGTGTCCATCCCGCGTTTGCAATGACACCGTTGATACGCCCTTCACACCCCCATGATTTGGATAACGCCATGGCTTCGGAAACGAGTTTAACATTATCGGACTCCGTGGCACAGTTTGCTTGAATGACACCAACTTTGCGGTCTGGATAGGCGGATTTGAGTGAGGATTCGGTTGCGGAGGCGCGGGAGATGGAGGTTTCGGTGGTGGAAGAGTGGTTGAGGATGATATGGCATCCTTCAGCAGCGAACGCGTGCGCCAGAGCGGCGCCGAGTCCTGCTGACGAGCCGGTTATGAGGACGACGCGGTCTGTGAGATTGTAGACCATTTGTATTCTGTATTATTTAGGTTTTTTTTGTGATGCTATTGACGAGAATTGCATCGTGGGTTAGAAATCGGTCTGATATTGATAGCGCAGGCGACATCGAGCACGTGGTCCGATATCGGCTCTAATCAATTGCCCATTCTACGGTCAGTAACAAGCAAATCTCATCAACTCGTCTTTTGCATTCGTAATCATAACATCCATCCACTCGCTCGATCCGTTCGTCATCGTATCATTTATACAAATAAATCCGCCATAAAATAATTATACTATATTATAATATAATAAAATATCCTCCACTCCATCAATAAATGTACAAAATCCATAGATTTCTATGTATAATGACGAGACAAAATAACGAACGTCGTCGACATTCTATGAACCGATTGACCGTCATGATTTGACAAACACAAGACCTATCTGACAAGGAAAAAAAAATGAGAGGTGTGCGTCTGGTCCGACTTCTGTTGTATTCGCATTTGTTGTTTATAAGGAGAGATTAGTGGAAACTAGCCACAATCCGCATGCCAGAGCCTAATGGCCGACCCCGCTGTGCGCCAGCTAGTTTTTTGTATTTGGCGACGGACGGAAGTCGCGCCTCTTCTTCGTCGTCGGAAACGTCTGCTTCACCCGGGAATAAATGTCCTAGTGGATCACGCTTGACGGATTCCGCAGCCATATGATCGAGATCGACATCGACTTGTTTCCGCTTCAGCAGGTTTGACAGGTGTCGTGTTGGTGGTGGCGGCGGAGTAGGGAGAGTCGATGGTATGGCGGTCGGTGCCGGTGTCTGTGTCGGTGTCGACGACGTAGTAGATGCGGTCGCGGCAACTGTTTTTGGTTCTGTGGTAGAAGATGTCGCCGGGACGTCGGCGGCTTTTGGCAAATCGTTCGAGACCTGTCGCGGGATTTGGTCGTCGCTTGGTGGTGTGATGGGTTGGTTTAGAAACGAGGTCGACGACGCGTGGTAGTTCCACGGAAAGCTCTTTGTGCCGTAATCGCGCTTTGATGACGCATTGACGCCCGCTTCAGGTGAAACTAACTCAGTAGGGTTGACTGTCGTTGGCGGATCGGACTGCGCACTCGGCTTATCAGTAAGAGCAGAATGCAGGGGAACTCGCTGCAACGCAAGCCCTTGGGGCGACCGCGCATCCGGAGACAGCGAGAGCATCGGACCAGCCGAGGACATTTGCATGTGTCTCCGGTGTTTGAGCGCACCGAGCCCGATATCGTCCTGGTCAGACTCCTTGAGTTCTTCACCGCAGCACTGCGCAGCATTGTCGTGCGATGTGAACTCTCGTCCATGCGAAATCCGGCAATGATTTATGAACCCCTGCGCGGAGCCGAAGGTTATCCGCGAACAATCCTTGCATATTAGGCGAACTAAAATCCCATCTGGCCGGCGGTAGATGCACCCTTCTGGCGGGGGATTTCCGCCTACGGTTCCGTTGGCGGAGTACTGTGGGAGATGCATTCTGTTCGACGTTGGTATACTCCGCGACCGGGCCTGCATGCCCGTCGCATCTAGCGAATCGGGTGCCGTAGACGTTGGCGAGACGCCGTCAGGCGATTTGTACTGATCCGGCCGTGCACCTTCGGAGTATCGTCTGTCGGGGAGTAAGTACTGGGCGTAATGCTTGGCGAAATCGTCCGGCTCATCCTGATCATTGACCGTTTTGCCTACAACAGTGAGCACATTCCAGTCTTGGCAAGGTAAAATAAAAATACATACCAGCACACCGCCTCAATTGGACCATCATGATGTGGACCTTGGCAATCTCATCCTCTATGCAAGACAACTCGCGATGCTTGAGTAGGATCTCGAGATCAAACTGCCGCCGAATGACGTCGATCGCGGCCTCTAGCTTTCCAGGCTGGTCGACAGTCCGAACGGAGGGAGCTCCCGATTTCGGGGCCATTAGCACCTGATCTGCTCGCTCTGAGTGCGCTGATTGTGGGCGTTCTGAAGGGGTGGTTGAAGGAGCGGGTGGAGTCTGGGGATACGAGGTGGCGGGAGGAGCAGATTCGGGGGACGTGACAGGGCTCACGACTGAGTCAGGGTGTGACAAGGGGCTCGACTCCGCTGCCTGGATCGTAGATTGAGCAGGCGGAACGGTAAAAGCAGCAGGTGGAGTAGTAGCCCCAGCTAGAGTAGGAGCAACTGGAGCGGTCTTGTCTGCTGGTGGTTGTGGTCGTGGTGGGGCATCGTGCGGATGAGGCCGAGGGGCGTTGTCTGGGAGACGAGCGTTCGCAGCGTCCGCAGCGTGAGCGGCCGCCGCAGCCGCCGCCTGCGCTGCGTGCAGCTTCGAGCGCTGCTTGTGTGTGCGAGCGGCCATTGCGTGCTGGTTGTGGACGCTGTTCTATGGTTAAGTGCCGTACTGTGCGGAGTGGAGAGCAGCAATAAATAAGGATGATAACAGGCGCACGCTACAGGGAGCAGAAGAAGACGGAAGGAGGCGGCGAGCTAGACGGCGGCGGTCAACGCGATGACGATGGCGGTGCATGCGCGTCAAATTGCGCACCTGACACTGGCGGGCGAGGGGCCGGGCCCACGCGAGGCCATTAAGCTCCACACTAGTCCTTTTACATGTTACCGCAATCGCGCTACTGCAGGAGTGCCCGCACATCTTCAGCGGCGGCGAACACTAACGTCCCTTTGCTCACAAGGCTGACACGAGGCTCGCCGCTGACTAGCAAGTGGTCCCCTTCATTGCTGCGCGTATTCTGGAACCATGTGTCCACGAAGCTTCTAGAGAATATTTGCTATTTCCGGCACACCGCGCGCACGCGCTGCCCCAAAACAGTGCAGAGGGTCTAGGAGGCGGTGCGGATATGGCGCATATGGGGTACTAAAATATAGTCAGCCGAGTCGTGAAGTGTACGGTGTAAGTAATTGATGTGCTAGAATTGGAGATACGCAGATGATATAAATAATATGTATGTACTTTGCGCCGGCTCCAGCAATAATCCGGCTAGCCCACATCAGGGAGGTGCCGATTTCTAGACGGACATATGCACTTGTATTTCCTTCTATGATCAACTAATGTACGCTTGCGAGTTCGTACATCAGTCATTTCGTATCGGACTCTATCATACCAACTGTGGTGGCATCTTGGCCTTACTGACGGACGCCCCACTACCCACGCCAGTCTAATGACAGGGGACAACCGGTAACGCAACGTCTGACGTCATTCTTGCCCTCAATCATCAACCTTATCTTACACGCGACCACTGAATTCTTAACAACATTATTCATTCTACACACGAAGACGGCATGGAAAAGGTAATTCGGCTACTAAATATATCATTGCAATTCATAGCAATTATCTCACAGCAATTGTTCACTTGATCGTAGCAACTATACGTACAGCATTTCTTGTACTCATAGCAATTTGGCCAACAGTTACAGAGCCAGTTCGTCTTCGTCGTCGTCCTCATATATCACTCTCCTTCCATACCGACTCATCGCGCGCTTACGCGACGAAACCTCGATAGTCGAAGTCGGCTGGTTAATACTCTTCTTGTCAGATTTAGACAAAGTCCCCATGCGAACGTGCGACTGCACGACACTCTGTAAACTACTTTGCTTCTTCGCACAGGTTTTAATTCCCGCGTTCAGTGTCGTGTTCGCAGCCGTGTTGTGCTCGAGCTCAGATACAGAACCATGTTTGACGGGCGATATGCCCGGAACGTCGCGGTATACCGAAATCCCACTTCTGGACTTCTTCATCGGCGCGACCGTATTCTGGGTCGCAAGCGGCATAGAAAGGTCGGGTATCCCTCCTAAAGTAACTCGCTTCGTAGCGTCGCTTCCTAGATTTTACACGACCATTAGTACATCACTAAGTTTGCACCACTCTATGCATTTAAAATATGTACGATTATTCTTCACAGGCGAGATCGCCAACCGTCCAATCTCAGTCTTAACTGTAAACAATTTCTTGGTCTCCGGTACTTTCACACTTGCTTTGTCTGCTTGATTTTGTAAGCCAGCGGTAGCAGTCCGCGTATTCGGCGTCGATGTCGATATCGGACCTGTCATATCGTAGATGTCATCGTCCTCCTCGCAAAGTGTAAGTTGATTACTCGCAGTTATTTTCGGCGGCGCGACCTCCAACGCAGACAAATCATCCCCATTATCAGATGACAAATAAATTCTCTTCATCCGTGCGGGCAACGAGGTGCTCGTGTTATGCTGCGGTATAATATTCGTATCGTTAGCGATTGCAAACGGCTTCTGAAGCTGTGATTCATTTGACAAGCCAGTTTGTTCACCATTGAGATTGCTCGAAATCAGCGTAGCTGTTTTTTCCTGTTTAAATGCAGATTTTGATTTGGTCCGCGACCGGCGTCGAAGCGCTCCATCATCATGCCTGACCTCCGACGCGGGCTTGACTATGATCTCCTCCGCTTTACTCATAATCCTCACCTTTGATGGTCGTTTCGTGAGAGTATCATCTACCTCATCCTCCTTCATCTTTGACTCGTCCCGGAATTTCCAAGCTTCATTCACAAACTCTTTCAACACTGCCTTGGATGGCGACAAAATCGACTTGCGCGGCGCAGACGGAACTCCCATGTTCTTCCCTTCCGGTGTAATTCTAGCTTTACTTTTCGAACTCTTTACAAAATAACGAGAATTAACTGGTGCAGAAGGAGATGGCGAGGATCGTCTGTTCGATGACGAAGATTCAATTTCCATTACATCGGAAGCAGATTCTCTCTTGGTCCTTTGCTTCGTCACCCGTCCGTGTACCCACGACTCATGGCCTTCATCCTCATCAAATTCAAAAACATCAATTTCACTGTCATTCTTCGCCTTCAACCTCGCGACCTTTGAGTTCGTGGCAGCCGTAATCGCAGATGCTGCCGATCCCGATCCCGGCGTTTTAACATTTTTCTGGATGTCGCGAGTACGTCCCCGTTTGGAATAGGTCTTGCGCGGGATTCGATGTGCGCTAGTGAAAGATAATTGCAGGGTGCTTTGGCTTCCAAACGGATCGTTTCGGTCCGGGAATACATTCATATTTCGAAATAATACAGTACTGATAATGGTTGTTTACGTTGGTGACAACGCGGTGCCCGAACGCGTTATCTAGTTAGGGCCCTTACCCACAATCTCTGTCACGTGCGAGCCCTTCTAAAATTCGAATTCCTTGCAATTAATATGAGTGACGATATTGAAATATTGTAGGATCCGACGGTAATAGAATTATACGTCATATACATTAATTAAGCCATAAATGTTCAATAAACTACAAAACGCCCGTAATGCCAAAAAGCTAATATGCATTATCACTAACCACCGCGCAGTTGCGGCGTCCATCCATCTCTTACCAACCTCGAAAACGATATACTGATACTAATAGACGGCACGAGATGTCTACATTGGTTAATATCACATCCAAGACATGTATGACAAAAGTCACTCACACTTTCGCGTTCTCGTCGTCCGAAGACGAAGACGAAGAGTAAGAAGAAGCGGTTTCAAATAAATCGTCCGAATCGTCGGATACCTCCCCTTCTCGTTTTCGTTTTGAACCAGTAGTCTCAATATTCTCGTCCTGTTCTTTCACGCCATCACCGTCGCGACGCTGTTGCAGCCGCTCTGAGAGCCACAAAATCGAGTCCTCTCGCTCTTTTTTAACCGTACTCGCTCGCATTTTAATATGATGCTCCCTCCGAATTTCACTCCTACAAAATCAGCCCCGTCTCTGCATAACTTGACGACTGCAAAAAAAACACATACTTTTCTTCCCGCTTTGCCCTCCGTTCCTCTCTCTTCTTCAACATTCTAGCCCTAGATTTGCTCTTCCCCTTCCTCTCGCCCTCAGTGCGACCTCCAACCTTCACTTTCTTCTCGACCTGCGTCGCGAGATTATACTGATATATCAGAAAGAAAGGAAACATCCCCTCCAATTTTCTCACCGCGATCTCAACAATCGACACAGCGCGGGGACACGCGCCTCCTTCCGCTTGGATGGTAACTGGCTGGGCTTTCGTGATTTCCGTGAGCTGCACGTGCGGGTCTAGTGTGAAGTGGTCTAGAATTTTCGAGATCGTTGTTGTTAGTGGTGTTGACTTTGTTATCGGGATGAGGAGTTCCATTTTACATCTAATTGATTAATATGGTTGAATCGATTACATATAGATGTTGAGAAGTTTAGGGCGCGGGGAGCAGGTCGAGTAGGATGTGTGGAAACCCTAAGCAACTTCATTTCATCCAGCTGGAAAAGTAATCCACAAGTCACGTCAGGTGCAAATCTGATTAACCTCCACATCGTATTCTGTTAAGCACAAAATGTTAGTTCATGTTTAGATGTTAATATGGTTTGTATTTATACTAAAAGTGACTTCCTCTGTTTAAAAGGCGGATTGTGAGTGCGATCCATCATCCAACCATCAGGTGCTGATGAACAAAGACGTACAGCTTATGCGACAGAAACTACTTGTGCAAGAATCAAGTGAAACCGGGTCGCAAAATTCTGCAGGGATGAGGTGTGGAGCAGTAATGTCATTCCCTCCACGCAGTAGACGCTGTTTTCACCAAATACGGTCTCATATATCGCAGCCAGTCAGTCACCTTACAGATGCCAGTTCAAACAGAATCGCCTTCAGATACAAAAAAGCATAATAATGACAAGAAGTAGACAAATATGTAGACAAAATGGACGAATGCCTTAGCGACGACGTATTCCGTAAACATCAAACGTCTATGACTTTCGCGCCTCGCACTTTAATGTTCTCTGGTTTTGACATATTATATACACAGTGGATATGCTAAAACTGGCTGAGCATTTATAGATAGAAATATAAATTACATAAACTACAAAGCCAATCGAAATAATAGCTAACAATACAGAACAACTCAACAACAACACAACAACAACGACGACGACGACGACGATAACAACGGTAACAACGGCAAACAACAACGATAACAACACAACAACACACCAACAAGAATGACACAACACTACAACAATAGTACAAAAACACAAAAAGGAGCTAATGCATGATTTGATAATTATAGAGGATACTAAACGAACCCACAAAACTCGCATAATAACCCTACCATGAATGCATAATATTGAAACCCCTGCAGGAGTAGCAACGTCTATAGATGATGTGAAGAATAACACAGTCTGATATGGTGTGGTTACAATTCAACGAAACGAAACCAAGGACAAAGCAAAAACGCCATAATTTCCGACTCTGTTTCTTTCCCAATTCCGATAACTTTCTTTTTCTGGCAAATATTTCCCGGCGCATTTATGATTCATAATGATGACTTAACTGCGCTATCTATACCTGTTGGAGTCGTCGAAGTTAACTATGGCGAAATGCAAATCTGTGCACCCTGCTTCAACCGCGTAACTTGAGCCACGGACGGCGCAGCGGGAGTCGTCGCGCGTGTACTAGGTTGGGATCGGTTATGTATCATGTGGGACTGGACGAGGTGGCCGGCTGCAAGAGCAGAGCAGAGGGATAGTTCTCCGGCGAGCACGCCTGCTGCCACGATCTTCGCGAGTTGGCGGGCGTTGTCGCCAGGGCTTGTTGGGTGTGGGCCGCGAACGCCGAGGAGGTCAAGCATGGCTGATTGCGGTTCCAGAACGGTACCACCGCCTGAAGGAATTAGAACGCGTGTGAATAACAGAGATTCTAATAAAAATACGTACCAATAGTGCCAACTTCGATGGACGGCATGGAAACCGAGATCTGCAGATTGCCGTCCACGTTTTTCATAAGCGTAATACAATTCGAGCTCTCAACATTCTGCGCAGGATCCTGTCCTGTCGCGAGAAAAATCGCCGTCACAACATTCGCCGCGTGCGCATTAAACCCACCAATCGCGCCAGCCATTGCGCTACCAACGAGATTCTTGCTAACATTGAGCTCGACCAATGCGTCGACGTCGCTCTTGAGCACAGACCGGACGACGTCGCCCGGAATCATGGCTTCGGCGACAACACTCTTGCCGCGTCCCTCGATCCAGTTAATCGCGGCCGGCTTCTTGTCTGTGCAGTAGTTGCCCGAGACAGCAATGACTTCCATGTCAGAGAACCCGGCGCTCTCCACCATTGCGCTCAACGCGTGCTCGACGCCTTTAGAAATCATGTTCATACCCATAGCGTCGCCAGTCGTGGTTCGAAATCGGATGAAAAGCATAGTGCCAGCAATAGCTGTCTTGAGTGAGCTCAATCGCGCGAATCGTGAAGTCGAATCAAAAGCTTTCTTCATAACTCTCTGGCCCTCCTCAGAATCCAACCACAACTTCGCCAGTCCCGCACGAGCAAGACTTGGGAACGCCACGCACGGTCCGCGAGTCATGCCGTCTTGAGTGAGAACGGTGACGACACCCCCGCCTGCGTTCATAGCCTTACAGCCACGCATGGTCGACGCGACTAAGCAGCCCTCTGTGGTTGCCATGGGTATGTAATACTGCTTGCCATCAATAATTAGCGGACCGGCAATACCGACCGGAATAGGCATGTATCCAATGACATTTTCGCAGCACGCGCCCAGAACGCGGCTAAAATCATAGTGAAGGTAAGGCAAACTGGACTTCTCAAGCGTGCCTTCTTCCATCGAGCGGGAGATAACAGCTCGACGAATGTGCACGGCGCGGGTGCAGTCGCCAAGTTGCTTCTCGAGAGCATAGAGCGGTATCTTGCCGGACTTTGTGAGCGAGATGACGTCTTCATCCATGAGCTCCTTGGTGCGACCGGCTTTCACCATCGCGACAGCTTCCTCAACTGGCAGCGGCCTCTGCTTCGGCTTTATAGAGAACTCAACTAATCCGTCGTCGGAATCCTGTTCGTAAGAGGAGCTAGAGGACGTAGTCGTGGTCGATGAACTGCCAGAATGATTGAGCACGTGAGGTTGAGGAACTTCGATAATTTTCTCGACAATCTCAACTTGAGGGGCATGTGCGCTAGCCTGAGAAGCCTTGAAAAGGTACATGTTCAGCCCGACGCTGACAGCGAGCACAACAGCGACCCATTTGGACAGAACAGGATCGCCGATGGTCCGACTCCAAAACTCAAAAATAGAAAGAATGGTGTTCTCAAACACGGTAGACTTTGGCATGAAGTAGTAATCCATTGGAGGCAGCACGGTCACGACGAAACTCTCGAGCGGGAACATGGTGGGTAGAGAGGCAAGCCAGGGGCGCACCTTATATGGATCGACGCTAATTGAAGTCGGCTGGTCGCGAAATGGCGCAGTAGACAAGTTGAACAGATTGAGCAAGACGAAGCCGATGACCATACAGGTCTTGAAGCGCGAGATAGAAGAGTCCTTGAAAGTCTTCCCGAACAGTACAGTCTCGCCGACATTCTGACCCTCGCTTTCATCAACACTGTCGGCAACGCTCTCAGCGACGCGGTACGAGACGCCGTCCTCTTCCAATGCCTTGCGGATGGAAACATGACGCTTGATACGATTGAACTCGACCTTGATGCTGAGAATCGCGACGTAAAATGTAAAAAGCATGATGCCATCATACACCAAGATCCACACGCTCAGGAAGCAAAATTGTCGCAGCCCGCCAACACCACTACTCGCACCGGCGACAAAGACGAGCATTTCAATAGCGTAGTCCAACAAAATCTTGGGACCGACTTCCTCGACGGCACGGACGACGTCGCCAATATGCGGCTTGTTGGTGGACTTGAGCGCTGCCTTGGTCAAGTTGATTTGAGCCTCGAAACCGATGGTAACGACGAGGAACGGGAGGCCCTCTGAGAGCAAGACCATATTGATCGGTACACCCATGTAGGAGGTCGTAACGAGCGCGAACAAGAAAGCGAAGGAAGACGACATGATAACCGTGGCGGCAAGCCAAACATTCGAGCCGAGTTTTCTCATGGAGAGGAACAAAGCGAGGAATGTGAGGTACATAGCTCCATACGCCAGTCCCATGATCGCGACATCGAAAGTGTCCGCACTCTAAAACATTATTAATCGATTGCTTCCACAAAAAGTCAGTCATGGAAATTTGCTCACCTTCAATTGCTGAATGAACCGAGAATAGCTAAACTTGAACCACTCAATCCAAGCAAATCCACGTCTGGTATTGGACATGTGCCAGACCCATCCAGAAGGCGCGCTGTCTACGGCCATGGAAAAGCCATCGTTGTCAGTGACCATGGCAGCGGGAGACAGCTCGCGGACCGACTCAGTCCAGGACTTGAGTTCAGCGTAAGGGACAATGACGCCGCGCTCAGTGGGCTCAGCGGGTGAGGCGACGGAGTTGTTTATAGCTGGCAAAGGGACGTCAGCATCGTTGAAGCGGAGCTTGACGAAGGCGTAGTGAGCGGCGGTGGGGAATTTTGATGGGTCGTCGACAGACTTCCACTCGGCGTCGGGCGAGGCAGAGCGGTAGAGATGTGAGGGCGCAAGTAGTTCGGCAGAGTGCGGGACGGAGATATTGAGGATGGAGAGGTAACCGGTGGAGGCGATGAGGGCGAGGAAAACGATGGTGTGGATTGGGTGGGTCGACGATGGACGCGCGATGTTTGCGAGGACACGCGCGAGGAAATTCGTCATTTTCGCAGAATACTATCAGCAGCAGGAGCAGACGCACGGCACAATTAGCCCGGTCGAGACTAGCCTGGCGATAGAGTGACCAATTAACGAGAGACGGAAGGGGCAAGGCGAAAGGTAGAAAAATAAGCAGCGAAGGAGCGGCGTCGAAGGGAGCGAGGGAAGCGTCGGTGACCGCCGCAGTTGTGCTGGTGACAGACACAAGACAACTGAACTGTCCAGGGTCTCGCTATTGCACACTAAGCAGACCGCACACGCTCACATAAGCCTACGCAAATCGCTGACTCAGCCCACTAAGAAAGCTTACAGTTTCCAGCCAGTCGTATTCGGATTTGGCTACTCCCCCCACGCCTCGGATCACATTTTGCCAACCGCGGCTCCACTTTACACTGCACAACTTACGTTCCGTCGAGAGTTGCGAATACGAGAACGGTTTCCGCCCTGCCTTTGTTTAGCATGTCGTAACCGCGAGACGACGTATTAGGAATGGGTGCGGGCTTTTATTGGATATAAAGTAGCGCTAAATACATATCGCGTGTCATGTTTTGACTTAGTGCGCTGTAACCTATTCCCACTGGTAACATAACAAGGCACACTTGCAGCTGGCAATGTTGCAAAATAGCGTTAACTTGGCAAGCTCCTCTCCTTACGCTAAATTATTTATATGCTAGCTATCATTCACATGCGTATGCTAAAACTGTTAGCAGATACAGGACTGGCATCGTCGTACAAGATAGTCAATATCGAGTTCAACAGTCACGGCCCATAAACGCTCAACGCTCAGCAGTTCTCAGCCGAACCGACTGATATTGTATTATAGACACACATGCACACTCGAAGCGATAAATAGTAATACCATATATGCTCTGATACTAGCCGAACATCCATCATAACTAGTAGTCGAGTGAGATAATTAAATATGTATTTCCGGTCAAAACGAGCCCCATAACGCCAGCAATGCCTCCTAGATCTCACCCTCCATCCAACGCCGAAATAACACAGTCTATTGCTACAACACTCTGCTTTTCACATCACGACAGAGGACATCGAATACGATATCATGATCATCGTCAGGATCTGTACAACAGCCCATATAAACGGAATCCATGTCGACATCGTAAACGACCCTGCACTGTAAATCAATCCTAATCTGCATCGCATCAGCCAACCGCGATACACCACGACGACGACGACGACAAAACAAACAAATCAAGCAAACTTACATAGCGCCAATGATACTCCCACTTATCAATGCCTCAAGCAAGCCAACTAATAAATACACAGCTATTATCAAGCCGCTTTTCAACCGTCGGTTCATCAATGCGGCCCATATCCCCGCCACAGCATGCACAACGCCATATAAAATTAGTGTCCAAAAGAGTGTGAACCGCCAGATGTCGGAATGGTAGTATAAGTAGTACATTGTTTGCATCTCGGGGCCATTCGGCCATCGGAGGGATGGGAAACTAGGGGTTTGATAGCCGTATGGGATGTAGACTGCCTCACTCCTTTGGTTGTGTCAGTTAATTTCAGCAGTAAATACATATATATATATAGCTCTGTAGAGAGCTGATTCGAAGGGTACATACTGAATATCAGACATCAGATCCGACATTGTGAACAGAATTCTCGCAGTCTTATTGTCGTCACCGCGGCAGTCCAATTAATATCCCAGATCGTTACCAGGTCAAATTCTTATAGAGTATAGTATACATAGCTGGAGTCCGCTGCTGATGCAACATATGGAGCCGATCGATCTCGCATCCCACTGCGGACTGCATAGAGCATTGCAGCGAGTACATGTCACGTGATACACAACCGCGGAAACGCTACTACGAATACGCAGGCATTGCCTCCATGTTTCTGGAACTTTCAAACCTTTTCGACGGTCTTGAGACCAGCTGAAGCGGGTCATCAATCACTTACAACGTTTACATTTACGCACACACAGAGGAAACTCGCGGCGAATAATTTTCTGACCATACAAGATCAATAATACACAATGGCGTCTGAAGCGGATCAGGTATGTCAGTCGACTATACATCTTCCAGTGTTACTAACAAGTTGTCACAGTACAAAGCACAAGGCAACGACTTCTTCGCAAAGAAGCAATACGACGACGCTATCACGGCCTTCACAAAAGCGATCGAAGCCTCGCCGGCACCGAACCACATTCTCTACTCCAACCGATCCGGGTCGTACGCTTCCAAGAAAGATTTCGAGAACGCGTTGACGGACGCAGAGGAATGCATCAAGGTCTCGCCGACGTGGGTTAAGGGGTACACGCGCAAGGCAGCCGCGTTGCATGGACAAGGTGATTTAGTCGGTGCTCGGGACGCGTACGAAGAGGCGTTGAAGCTTGATCCCAATAATGCGCAGGCCAAGAGCGGGTTGAAGTCTGTTGACGAGGCGATTGCAAACGAAGCCGCGCAGGATGGGACCACTCCCGATATGGGTTTGGGGGGCATGTTTAATGATAGGAATATATGGGCAAAGTTGGCGGCGAGCCCGAAGACGAGCGCCTACCTTGCTGATCCAGTGTTTGTCGAGAAGTTGAAGCGGATCCAGCAGAACCCGGCGGCGGCGAGTCAGGAGATGATGTCAGATCCGAGAATTATGCAGGTCATGGCCGTATTGCTCGGGATCGATATTACCATGCCGAATGGCGGAACCAATGCTGAGGAGCCAAAAGATTCGCCCATGCCCGATGCACCAAAGCCGGCGGCGTCCTCATCATCATCATCATCCAAAGCCAAAGAGCCAGTCCAGGAAGAGCCCAAAGAAGAGGACGAAAATATGAAGAAGAAGGCCGAGGCGGAAGAAGAGAAAGCGAAAGGCAACAAGGAATACAAGGCCCGCAACTTCGACGTAGCCATCGAGCACTACAAAAAGGCGTGGGATCTCTGGCAGGACGTGACATACCTCAACAATCTTGCTGCGGCGGAGTTCGAAAAGGGTGATCTGGAAGGATGCATCAAAACGTGTGAAAAGGCCATCGAGGAAGGCCGCGCGCTCCGGACGGATTACAAAATAATGGCGAAGTCGTTTGGTCGTATCGGCACTGCATACCACAAACTCGGTGATCTCGATCGGTCCATCGAGTATTACAACCGGTCTCTCACGGAGCACCGAACGCCGGACATGCTCATGAAACTCCGAGCAGTAGAGAAGGAGAAGAAGCAGAAGGATTTCGAGGCCTACATCGACCCCGAGAAGGCGGAGAAAGCGCGTGAGGAAGGTAACGCGCTGTTCAAGGCCGCAGACTGGCCTGGCGCGGTCAAGGCATACACTGAGATGATCAAGCGCGCACCTGGCGACGCGCGTGGATACAGCAATCGTGCGGCTGCCTATGTCAAGCTGTTGTCATTCCCGGAGGCCGTGAAGGACTGCGATATGGCGATCGAGAAGGACCCGAACTTTATTCGTGCGTATATCCGGAAAGCAAATGCGTATTTCACTATGCGGGAATTTACAAAGTGCATCGAGACCCTCAACGACGCGTCAGAGAAAGATACCAAGCATGAGAATTACTCCGAGATCGAGTCCCTTCGCGCAAAGGCGCTTTCAGCTCGGTTCCAGGCTCAGGAGGGCGAGACAGAGGAACAGACAATGGAGCGAATCAGCAAGGATCCGGAGGTCGTGGCTATCTTGCAGGATCCGTAAGTCCCTTTAGCTGCGAGATGAAAAGAATAATGCTAACGTGAGTAGTGTGATGCAATCGATTCTTGGCCAGGCAAGAGAGAACCCGGCCGCGCTGAACGACCACATGAAGAACCCTGAAGTGCGGAAGAAAATCCAGTTACTTGTCGCAGCAGGTATTATTCGCACGAGATAAAAAGACATGCGGTATATAACTATGACGACGTGAATTGATTGATGTAAACGCGGTGACTTATTAATGCGTATTTGTAGCTAACGTTTGGTTATTGTCGAACTGATCCAAAATGTCCCCTTTCAGTTGAGTATTTAAAGAGATCTATATGTTTAATACGTTTATGTCATTTCCGAACTTTGTTGACGTCTAATTTTAAAAGTTTTGCAACTGATCATAGAGGTCGTGCGTTTTTGCGCAATTTGGCCAAAATAGTGCAATCACCTTAGTACGTACGGTATAGAACAGATTCAGTAGAGACCTATCTGGTACGGGTTCCGTTGTCAGGCGGATCGTTCAGGCTGCAGATAATAACATCGTGACGTAACTTGTAAGAATACTGCCATCAGTGCCTATAACGCACGAGGACGCGTCGCGAACGCGTAAATCGGCCGGGTAACCCAATCATATCTGTACCGAAAGCGGCATTGCAAGATCGAGTGACAGCGTTCATTTTACTATGTGGAGCATTATTTGTTGATGTGGTGAAATCCTGATTTGACAAGATCGGGTGATATTATGTATGCAGGGGGGTGTACGGTATGGGGGAGATGTTGAGGAATGGGTGGCGCTTGTGCCTAGAATTTTCGCCGTAGACGCATGCTTGTCGTCAAAGCAAAGCATGGATTGGTGTCATATGTAGACTACGTATACAAATTAAAATTATAGAAGTAATAATTTAAGGCAGTATATGTGACAAATCAATATAGAGCGGAGGATGACATCACGATATGATAAAGATGTGCGAAGTCCGAATTGGTCACGCAGCGCGCGCGTATCCTCTTATTCTGGAACGCATATCGCCGCAGACATATTCTTTTTCCGTTAAGTGAATAGTGCAGCCAGATCCAAATGATCTGTCATTCCTCAATGTAGATGACCATTGCTCATCTAATTTCACCCCTAGGGATTCTGTTCTATCCCTAGCGGTAATGGTTGACCTCGCGCACTTGTAGCACAGCCGTCGGACGAGCCTCGCGCCCCGTACTCACGAGAACTGCCTTGAATAATGTGGACTATCCCTCTGCAATCATATAAATTGCAGAATATCTAGTATATAATCTAATACATATACTGCTTGAGTATATATATAACATTACACATTTCGATGACAAGACAGGGGGGCGCTAGCCTGAACGGAGTCGTGATTGCTTAGACTCCAAAATAAGCTCCCCCCCTGCGTTCGCGCTCCTGCCGTTGCACTTTGCACTTCGCATTTTTGCCGTTCTCTGCTTCACCTCCGGCACATCCTCATCACAATTCATTTCACTACGTCTTGTCACCTCGGCCTCGTCCTCGACTTCGATCTGGTTCTCACTTGCAGCTCTCTCACAGTATGAGTGCCGCCACCACGTCCTGGATGGACGCGAAGCGCGTGGAGGCCATCGAGAAAGTAGTCCTCCAACGAGCGAAAATTTCCCGGGTAAGTGCCCCCATCATATCTCTCACACTGATCTAACGCTAACGTCCTCCAGATTACTCGCCAACTTAAGAATCGTTTGGCGCTCGCGAGCTACAAGACCAAGCGTGGTTGGGAAAATCTTGACCTTGACGCCATAGAGCCACGCGTCGCTGAAGAAGCCGCCAGGCGGAGGTCCTCGTTAGTGTCGGGACAGATTATCGCGGTTACGGCTTATTCGTTTTCGTCGCCGATTAAGCAGTCAAGTGTGAGCGCGAATCTGCCGCCACCGCCACTGCTGGGTGCGAGCTTGCCGAAACTGGGACCACCGTCGTCGTCTTCGACGTTGCCAGGTCGAAAGCAAGGAACTGCTAACAGAAGCGCGGCAGCTCGGAAACGGTCCCGGACGCTCTCTCATGACCACAAGACTGCCGTGACGAACTTCACGCCGTGGAAATCTGGTGCACAAGACGACGAAGACGAAGACCACGACATGATACACAGATTTCCTGATAGCAGTGCGCACTATGAATCCGCGGCCTTGCGGCTAAGTCAATCATCGCCTGTCTATCCTGGCATTGCGTCCAGTAACATGACCCGATATCCACCTTCCTTCGACCCCAACCACCACCTTCTGCGGCCTAGCTTACCACCGCCTCCTCCTCCGCCATTGCAGCAGCTCCCAAACGGCAGTCCCTCAAATTTAAGACATGGCCGCACACACAGTCAAAACGGTAAAGTGAAGCAGCACCGCCGGAAAAGAAGCAGCGTGGCCTCACAAGCGTCAACAATGTCCGCTGTCTCGTCGGCTTCGACAACCAGCATGGGCGGCAGCTCGTTACCTCACCAATCCAGCCCGCCGCGTACGCCTCCTCGGCGGACATTCTCTATCGCCGACAACGACGGCAAGGGCGGCTCGAATGGCAACGCAGATCAGAGTTTCCCGCGGACTGGCGAGGAAGGCGCTGATTTACTGATGTTTCTCGCTACGTCGCCTTCGCCAGCCCAGCGCTCGTCATTTGTCACCACGCCACTCCATCACAACCAATCTTCGGTACTCAACTCGGCCGCTCTTCTAGCGACGCCGCCGTCTAACCAGCGAAATAGTGGCCTCCCGTTCGGCACGCCTCTGCTCAATGGCTCCACGTCCGCAGCACCACAGACTCCGTCCCAGGGATTCAACTTCTCGGACTACGTAAATAATATCTTCACGCCATCGCCCGCACAGGTGCCGTGGCATAATAGGACCCCGATCATCACGCCTGCTCGAAGACGGTTGAGTTTCGACCAATTACCCGCCTCGGAGAACTCTCCAACCAGTGTCGCTGCCGGTGGTTCTGGTACGACTAGCGCGTCGTCGAACGGGTACAGTGTCATGGAGGTCGGCGGGTCGCTGTTACCTTAACTTCCATTATGTCATTTCTTTAACTTTCGGAGTACTATTCGGCGTATACGATGAGGTTATCGTGGTAGGTCATATCTGGAGTCATTTGTTGATTTAGGCACTTCACGTGTGATTATTCATTTAAGTATAATTAAGTGTCAATGTATCGGTATAGTCGATCACCGGGGTATTCAAGTTAATCGTGGGTTTCATTAAGTCATGGATTGTAACTGTTTGCTGTATATGTTAAGCTGTACACTACGATAGTGTTTTTATGTATATATATATTATATGGGATTAGTTGAGCACTATTTTTATTTTAGCGTTATGTACAAATAGAAATCTCATTTGACATTTGACTTGACGCGGCTCATCGTCATACCATAAACCTCAAACCCTACATCCCTGTTGTAGCGGTTCATGTCGATTAATTGCTTTTGCTGGCATGGGGACGTCCGTGGGACAACGGCATCCCAACTAGTCGCTTGCGTCATCATTCTTTGCGCCTTGTTTTTTTTTGTTATTATTCGCGATTGATTTACAGAATGAGTATATTATCCCGTTGCTTGGTATGCATTGCCTTCTCCACTAACGCCGTCCAGACAAAGAGATCCAACGCGGTCTCAATGACCGACTGTATGAAAAACGCAAAGCCGCGGCTCTCGAGCTCGAGAAAGCCATACGCCAATGCGTCGAAGACGGCGACGACGCAAAAATCCGGACAATTGTCGACCAGCTCTGCCACGATTTCGCGTATGCCGTGCACCAGCCCAATGCGCGTAACGGCGGTCTCATAGGCCTCGCTGCATCCGCAATCGCGCTGGGCCCGCATGTCGCTGAGTACCTCGAGGATATTATTCCGCCTGTTCTAGCGTGTTTTGGCGATCAAGACGCCCGCGTGCGGTATTATGCGTGCGAGAGCATGTACAATATTGCCAAAGTCGCAAAAGGGGAGATATTGTTGTATTTCAACGAGATCTTTGATGCATTGTGTAGATTGGCCGCGGATTCGGAGTTGACTGTCAAAAACGGCGCGGATTTGCTCGATCGGCTGATAAAGGACATTGTCGCTGAGAAGGCGGCGACGTATGTTTCGGTTATTCACGCAGCACATGAACCTCTACCAGACCAATCAGCAGAGGAGAACGATCCTACGAAGCCAGTACTCGCGCACGAACCAGTGCAGGACCCGTCAAATGAGCCTGCGTTCTCACTGGCGAGATTTATCCCGTTGTTAACAGATCGGATCTACGTGATTAACCCGTTCACGCGTATGTTCCTCGTTTCCTGGATCACACTGCTGGACTCGATCCCGGATTTGGAATTAGTGAGTTATCTGCCAGAGGTCATCGGCGGATTGTTAAATTTTTTGAGTGATACGAATGTGGATGTGCGGGTTGCGACGCAGGGCGCGTTGGACGGGTTTTTGAATGAGATTAGGCGGATATCGGAATTGAAACGAGTTGTGAGCGAGATTAGAGCCCAGAACGCGGTGCGGGCGACAACTGATGTTACGGTGACAAAAGCCGAAGGTGAGAATAATCCGTCGGTATCAGCGGACGTGGCCGAGACGGAATCGCTTGCAGAAGAGTTTGTAACTGAAGAGGGGGTGCCGGTTAGTCACGAAGGTACCGAGAGGGATAATGCACGACCGGATAGCGACAATATTGACGAGGACGATGCAGCGATGTCGAATTTCAATATGGCCGCCGCCATATCAGAGGGAGTATATTTACCGGGTCAAGACGTGAAGGTCGACTTCGCCAAGGTGATCGACATTTTACTGTCTCATTTGGACTCGACCGAACAGGAGATCCAGTTGACAGTGTTGAAGTGGATAGAGAGCTTCTTTGAGATCTCGCCTGATGATCTGCTACCTTTTGTGCCCAGGTTTTTGTCGCTTTTGTTGCCGACTATGGCCCATGATAATGGTCAATTGCGTCAAGCAGCCGAAAAGGTAAACAACGATCTCATGCAGCTCATCATGTCGCTTCCCGACTCAGTTCCCGAGGAGGGCAAACGCGGTCCGGATGACGAGACGGTCGAATCACTACCTCCGACGCCGTCACTCCTGCCGCCGAGACCGGGATTCGCTGCTGTAAGAAGTATTTCGCCGACTGCTAGCCGGAGTATGTCTCCGCCTGCTCCTATTAGCCGGCGGTCGCTGTCAACTGATCGCGTGCGATTTAGGGATGATGAGAGTATCATGGGCAAACTTGCGTCCACAACCACTCCATCCACAGTGACATCGCCGAATTTGACTGCCGAGTCCGCGCAAGAGGAGGGTTTGAGAACCTCGGCGTCGAAAATGGAGCTACTGCTAGACTACCCTGCGACCGTAAATGCGCTGACGCTGCATTTCCTCAACGAGCGCGAAGAAACAAGGGTTGCGGCTCTCGACTGGCTCATTATGCTTCACAAAAATGCCTCCCGCAAGATCCTGGCCATCAACGACGGCACGTTCCCGGCGCTCCTCAAAACACTGTCAGACTCTAGCGAGTCGGTCGTGACAAAGGATCTCCAGCTCCTCGCACAAATCTCGTACAACTCTGAAGACGATTACTTTGCCTCCTTTATGTTGAACTTGCTGTCTTTATTCAGTACTGATCGGAAGTTGTTGGAGACGCGAGGAAATTTGATTATTCGCCAGCTATGCGTGAGTTTGAATCCGGAGAGGATATATCGGACGTTGGCGGAAATTCTGGAGAAGGAGGATGATGTCGAGTTTGCCAGTATCATGATTCAGAACTTGAACAATAATTTGATTACTGCCCCGGAATTGCAGGGTTTACGACGACGGTTACGGAACCTTGATACAAAGGTATGAGTTTTGGTACGGGATTCAAAAACTTGCTAATGGTAATAGGACGGCACGAACTTCTTTGTCTCGCTCTTCCGGTCGTGGTGTCATAACGCTGTCGCAACATTTTCGCTGTGTTTGCTAGCGCAGGCGTATGAGCAAGCGTTCCATCTCTTGCAGATATTCGCGGATTTGGAGATTACCGTCACGTTGCTGATCCAAGTTGACAAACTTATCCAGCTCCTTGAGTCCCCCGTCTTCACCTGTAGGTCTTCATATTGACAATGCGCAGTATGAATGCAATACTAATCAGAACAGATCTCCGTCTCCAGCTCCTTGAACCAGAAAAGTACCCGTTCCTATATAGATGTTTATACGGCCTTCTCATGCTCCTTCCTCAATCTTCCGCATTCGCTTCATTGCGAAATAGGCTCAACTCGGTGTCGGCAATTGGATATCTGCACATCGTGCCGCCAACAGCGATGCTCTCGTCCACAGCCACGGCCTCCACAACGTCTAGCACGGGCTCAAACACCGCTAAACAAGTATTTAACAGATTTAAGGGCCGGATCGACGAGGCCCGGTGGAACGATCTCCTGGATAAATTCCGCACCGTACAAATGCGGCATGAACGGCTCCGGCGGCAGGCGCAGGCAGGCACCGGGATGGTCAAGTCGCCGGGGTCGGATTTAACGAATGGCATACGTCCTAGCACACAGAGCGGTGCTGCAGTGCAGCAGATTGTGTCGACGCCAGCTACGCAAGCGGCGCATCATCATCGGTCTGCGTTATCGTTCATGTCAGGAAATAAGTCTATTGGCAGTTCAGGGGTTGGCAGTGGTGCGATGGGTAATAATGCGATTGGCGCGAGTGGTACCGTCGCCGGGAGGGAAGGTAGAATATTTAGGAATAGAGCGCGGTGATTTCTATTTGATTTGGGTTAGGAGTAGAGAGTATAGTGTTGTATTATTACGTATGTCATTTATGACATCTTTTGGCATTACGCTAATAAAGTACGATCCCGATTTCATCAAATTCTAACCAATCGTGAACCGAGCACGAATACGAATTCATTCAACCCCACAAAAGGTTTCAAGGTATCATACTTGAAATAGCGTCCACCTTTAATCTCGAAGTTTCGGCAGATATGCCACATTTGCTATGTTGGTATGAGTAGCACATATATCACAATGCACTCTCATTTGCGTCCGCATAAACGCTCAAGCCGTTTGCGCACAGAAACCAACGAGACGATGATTGGTCCGCGAGGCTGTTAGGCGTTACATAATAAAGATGATACCTGAAACCACAGACAAAAATGTTATATATTTGACCAAATACACTGTTCACATCGTATAAACTAAACATTCCCTTTCACAAGTATCCGTGTACACAACCAACTGCATTCGCACCCTGAGTTTAGACGAATTAAATATATGTAGGACTGTAAAATGCATCTGGAGTAGTAGTACAGCATTGTTCTATGCTATAATTACATATCCCAAGCAATATTTGAATGTGAGTTGTTAATTACATTCGGCTACTATATGCATGAATTATTTCGTCAGAGGCGTCCCACGAGAACAACTACTTGTTAACTTACAGAGCCAAGGCCGCCATGCCGAAGGGGGTCAAGAACGGGACAACTACCAGACAGTTAGCGGGCTTCCGCCGATCCTAGAAGCCATCTTAAAGCGCATTGCAGTTACGTACGGAAAAAAAAGGAGAATGGGATGATGAAAGGGATCTTGCGGTTATGGACCTTAAATGGAAGATTGTGGTACGGTCCCTCAGGATGGTGGCCGTGGTCACCGGATCGAACGATCTGGGAAGACGAGAAGCCCCGGCTGGAAACCGCCTCGAAGGTGACATCTCGGCGGATGGTGGTTCGCAGAGCCGTACGAGCGATAATAGGGGCGTACATTGAGGTGATGTAAGTGAGGTTGGGTACTGTTGGTAGTTCCGATACAAATTATCGAGCAGCAAATTAACATGGTGGTCAACAGAAACATGGAGTGCACGTGATACTGGTCACGTGAATAAGTGGCTTGTCAATAGGGTTAGGGCTCACAGATTGCAGTTGATTTTTTTTGGGCCAGATTGCCCCCAATTGCCTGCACTCCAGTACTTTGCACAAATTCCCGAGGGCCTTTAGTCATTGCTTGTAGTTTTCATATATTCCTATCTGATAGGATCTTAGTAGCGGATCTGGAATTGTGTGTGATTTGACTTCATTGCTCTGGTATTACCAGATCCATTGTACTAACATGATATTTGGTTAGAATTCGCCTTAGCCCGCTGTTGATAGTGGTAACGAATTATAGGCCAAGAACAAGACGGGCGGCTCTTAAACGGCAAAATGTTTAACCAGGACGAAGACCTCTTCGGAGTCTTTTCAGAGACCACTCCGGCGCCAAGCAGACGGCCACCGGTAAGCGGGCCATCCGTGAAGGACAGCCAGCAAAATAAGCCCAGCAAACGTCTTCGCGAACTTTCTTCATCCGACGACGACAAGAAAGACAACTCAGAGTTATCAACTAGTGGAAGCAATGCAGATGCAAAGCGACCACGTACAGAAGAAGAAGAAGAAGCAGAGCCTGTCGTGACTGATACCTTCGAGCAGGAAGCGTCGCGTGAGGTTGCCGTGTCTGCCGGTCTCCAGGGCAGCGCGACCGAGGCTGACACGGCCGATGGCAAGGTAAAACTCCAGCATCAAGTCCGACATCAGGTCGCGTTGCCACCTAATTACGACTATGTGCCTCTGTCAGAACACAAGCCGCCTGAAAATGCAGCGAGGACTTACCCATTCATACTCGATCCCTTCCAGGCAAACGCTATCGCTTCTATCCAAAGGAATGAGTCAGTCTTGGTATCTGCACACACTAGTGCCGGTAAGACAGTTGTTGCAGAGTACGCCATTGCACTAAGTTTACGTGCAAAACAGCGAGTCATTTACACGTCGCCCATCAAAGCATTGAGTAATCAAAAGTACCGTGAACTTGTGGCGGAATTTGGGGATGTTGGCCTAATGACAGGTGATGTCACGATCAACCAGACAGCAAGTTGCTTAGTCATGACGACCGAGATTTTGCGATCAATGTTATATCGTGGCTCCGAGATTATGCGTGAGGTCGCCTGGGTTATTTTCGATGAGATTCACTACATGCGTGATGCTGAGCGAGGTGTTGTGTGGGAAGAGACCATCATTTTGTTACCTGATAAGGTTCGGTACGTTTTCTTGTCGGCTACAATCCCCAATGCTATGCAGTTCGCCGAATGGATTTGTAGGATTCATGTGCAGCCTTGCCACGTCGTTTATACCGACTTCCGGCCGACCCCATTGCAGCACTATTTATTCCCTGCCGGCGGAGATGGTATTCACCTTGTGGTTGATGAAAAGAGCGTTTTCAGAGAGGACAGTTTTCAGAAAGCAATGGGCCAGCTTACAGAGAAAGTCGAAGATGACGTCAAACGAAAAGACCGAAAGAAAAAGGGAAAGTCTATGAAGGATAAAGGTATGTAACCCTGTTTGGCGAATTTGGACACGGTGCAATGTTAACTTCAACAGGGCCATCTGATATCTATAAGATTGTTAAGATGATTATGACCAAGAACTATAATCCTGTTATTGTCTTCAGCTTCAGCAAGAGAGAATGCGAAGCTTTAGCGCTGCAAATGAGTAAACTGGATTTTAATGAGGACGAAGAAAAAGACATGATTTCGAAAGTTTTCAACAACGCCATCAGTCAATTGTCTGACGAGGACAAGGAATTGCCTCAGATCAAACACATTCTGCCGTTACTTCGTCGTGGTATTGGCATCCATCACAGTGGTCTCTTGCCCATTCTCAAAGAAGTCATTGAGATTCTCTTTCAAGAAGGTTTGATCAAAGTTTTGTTTGCTACTGAGACCTTCTCTATCGGTCTGAACATGCCTGCGAAAACTGTGGTGTTCACTAACGTAAGAAAATGGGATGGAAAGAATTTCCGATGGGTTTCTGGCGGTGAATATATTCAAATGTCGGGTCGAGCTGGTCGTCGTGGCCTTGATGATCGCGGTATCGTTATTCTGATGATAGATGAAAAGATGGAGCCCGAGGTCGCCAAGGGCATGGTTAAGGGCCAAGCTGATCGTCTTGATTCCGCGTTTCATTTAAGCTACAACATGATTCTGAACCTTATGAGAGTCGAAGGTATTTCGCCCGAGTTCATGCTTGAGCGATGCTTTTTCCAGTTTCAAAACACGTCGCAGGTTCCTCTGTTAACAGGTGAACTTATGCAGTTGACTGCTAAATTCAACGACATGAAGATCGAGGAGGAAGAGACCATAGCAGAGTACTATGACCTAAAAGAACAGTTGGAAAGCTATCACAAGGACTACCAAACTGTCATTTCCCACCCCAGTGTCGCAATTCCGTTCATGACCGTTGGCAGGCTTGTGAAGGTCAAATACAGAGATATGGATTTTGGCTGGGGTGCGGTTATTTCGTACTCAAAGAGATCCCCACCGAAGGTACAATTATTTTCTGTACTACTTTTTCATTATGCACTAACTGGTCTAGGGATCTGGTATTCAATTCACTCCGCAGGAATCTTACATCGTCGACGTCGCCTTGCTTATCAACAAATCTGCGCCAGCAGTTATCCCTAAGAATCATGACCTGCCTGACAGCGTGAGGCCAGGAGAAGGCGACAATTGCAGGTTAGAAGTTGTGCCTGTACTTCTGGGCTGTATTCAAGCTATTTCGAATCTGCGGATATTTGTCAACACCGATCTCAAGAGCCCAAACCAGAAAGATCATATTGCGAAATCTATCAACGAAGTCAAGAAGCGGTTCCCGGATGGTATTACGCTTCTTGATCCGGTCAAAAACATGAACATCGCAGACGATGCGTTCAAGACGTTGCTGAAGGTAATTTATTGTTTTGGTTCTGTAGGACATAGGTTGACGATAGGTAATAATTACTTTTACAGAAAATCGACACTCTTGAGTCAAAGCTTAAGGAAAGCCCGCTAAGTGGTTCGCCAGATTTGGACGAACTGTATAGTCAATATGTGCAAAAAATAGATCTACGAACTGACATCAAAGCGCTGCAAATGAAGATCGAGACTGCACATAAGATTATGCAGCTTGATGAGTTGAAGGGTCGCAAGCGTGTGCTACGACGACTAGGATTCATCAGCGAGGCCGATATCATCGAAGTCAAGGGCCGGTAAGTGATCTTCGCTCTTGGAAATGGGGATTTCTGCTAATATAACGTAGAGTTGCGTGTGAAATCAGCACTGGTGATGAATTGATGCTGACCGAGATGATTTTCAATGGTGTTTTCAACGACCTCACACCAGAGCAAATTGCGGCTCTCCTCAGCTGCTTCGTGTTCCAGGAGAAGACGAAGGAGACTCCTAAAATGCCTGCTGAACTTGCTAGACCATTACGAGATCTGAAAGAAACCGCTAGAAGAATCGCAAAGGTTTCACGGGAAAGCAAGTTAGATTTTTCTGAGGAGGACTACGTCGAAGGATTCAAAAGTAGCCTTATGGAGGTCGTGTATTCGTGGGCACAAGGTGCCACATTTGCTCAAATTTGGTAAGCCCATATTGTTTAACGTAAGCCCAGCGTGAGACTGTACTAACCGCACATCAGCAAAATGACCGACGTCTACGAAGGAAGTCTGATTCGTATGTTCAAGAGATTGGAGGAACTTCTCCGACAGATGGTTCAGGCGGCTAAGGTTATCGGGAACGAAGACTTGGAAACGAAGATGGATGCTGCGATGGAGAAGATACGGCGAGACCTTGTTGCTGCTGGTTCTCTGTACTTGTAGATTTTTTGCTGTTATGTTGTTTCTTGCTAGTATGTGTTAGGGTATAAAAAGTTTGGGCATTAGTATATTCTGTTTTAGATAGATAGATTCACAATATTATGCAAGAATTGGGTCTATTTTAGCTATCTGCACATTTGTATGCTCCACGACTCTGTCGAGAAAATCGTCCTTTGAATTCAAATCATCAATTGTCCGAACCTCATCCGGAAAATATGCGTATCCGTCGTCAACATACTTATGGATGTAATTTGATTTTTCCGGAATCATGTCCCACTTCTCCGTCACTTCCTTGCCGACCAGTAGCTGTCCAAGGCAAAGGCACCACAGCCTCGCAGTATCCATATGGTTATATCCCCCACCTCCAACTACTAGCGTCGGCTTACCAAAATCTATAATGTCTAAAATGACGCTGCTCAGCCCGCGGATTGAGAGATTCCATTCTTTTGTTGGATCGCGCGCTAGACCGTCCGCACCGCATTGCAAGACGACAGCTTCAGGCTGAAATCGCTCAAATGCGGGCCAAATAACGTCGCGTAGTATTCGTCGTAGCGATGCGTCGTTTAAGCCAGCCCTGAGACCTAGGTTGATGGTGTAATTTTGGCCACGGCCTTTACCGCAGAATTTGGAGTTCCCGGAACCTAGCGCTCTTAACAAAATATCTTAATGGTAGAAGACAGAAAATCGTACCAGGGAAAAATCCTCTATCGTATCTATGCACGGAAAGAGTTAGGACCTTATTGGAATAAGCGAATGCCGTCTCAACGCCGTCACCGTGATGTAGATCCAAGTCAATGTACATGACTTTCTCGAACCTCTTTCGTAGTCTGAAGCTCGTCAATATGGCTCATATCCAATGTTTTCAAGAATATGTCATGTGATCACATACTCTAGGATCCCCAAGACAATATCGTTAACATAGCAGAAACCCGAGCATTTATCCTTCCCAGCATGATGCCGACCGCCATGCCAATTAATGGCTACTTGCAGCTTGTCATTATTCGCATTCCGACTGGTAAGATATCGTGCACACGCGATTGTCGTTCCAGATATTGCCTGGATATATTTATCAAGACCATCAAATCCAGGGCAATCATATTCCAGACCAAAACGCTCCTGTAATCTCCTGTCGACATCCTCAGTTGGTATAGATGAGTGTGCGCTGCCGTGTGATCCACTGTCAGATTCGTCCTCAGAGTCGGAATACGTGACATCTTCTTCGTTCAATAGGTACGATATGAACTTGGAGTCATGGTATGCCGTTAATTGATCTTTAGAAGCGAAACATGGCGAGATAATGTCGTCGCATTGGGCGATGAGATCATGAGAACGGATCAAGTCGTCGACAAGACTCGCGCGGCCAATATTAGAGGGGAGAAGGTCTGCTAGCTTAGTGTATGCTGGACTATATGCATAACCTATTTGTCGGCGTTTGTTTAGGTTTGACATAATGCTGTTCTGAGCAGGTTGTTTTCCTTGTTTTGCTTTGCACATAACAACTCCTCGTTGGCGCAGGGCGTATTACAATTCAGGGGTCGCATCAATTGCCGCAATCTTCCCATTTCTACAAAGGTTCGGCCACGCGGCATTTTTTGTATATAGCAACGATCGTATTTGACTATACAGCGATATGATGACATTTTCATCCGAATATCGCAAGGGCAATAGTTCGGCATCAGAACGTAGACCTTTGAGAGTCTTCAGTCCAGACGATAGTCGATCAAATCCGAACATGACGCAGAAAGACACGAGGGTCTTATTACATGAAATATCGCTCTTGCTTGATACAGGTATAGATAAAGATACTATATGCCTTTGTCTAAAGCTTTTCGATAATGGAATTAATCCAGAAGCGCTAGCTGTAAGAGGTTGAAGTAGTTGTGCACTATGCATATTATTCTAACGATCAGCAAGAATACTATTCGCGAATTGCAGGAAACGTCAATATCACAAGGAAACACAAACACGGCGTGATTGTGAGGTGCGACGTTTAATTGTATATATGTAAAATGATATAGTACATCTTCAATAGTAATCACTGTACAAGTCTCGTTCGTTTGTGAATCTCACAAATTGTCCTTTATCATAGCTTGCCTAACTTCCAATCGGATGCTAACAAACTTGTGTTGCTAGACTCATTCGTCATTGGCTTCCTATACTTCGCATAATCAGATAACGCATTTAGAGCAACAGCGGCTGATGAGTCATCTTGCCGAATATCCCCAGATGTATCAGTAACTATAGTAGCACCGGTAATAACTCTAGATTCCAATGTTAATTCTGTCGCGATCTGCCTTGCAATTCTTTCACGGCGAACGCGAGCTTTGGCAGGGACAGGCCGAACAGTATCTTCATCCTGCAGTGCATCTTGCCTCGCAAGACTGGAGGGTGGAATAATTGGCAGAGAGTGAAGCCATTTGTCAAGTATAGTTTCGTACATACTCTGAGTATCAATTCTATTCCCGATATACGGTAAATTCTCAAAACCAAGATCGTCAACTAAAAACCCTTTGTTCGACAGATCTACACACAAAGCGTCAAGACTATCAGAAAACGACTGTAAATCACCCATGACGCCTCGGCTTGATACAATGTCTCGCAAAGTTTTCAGCCCAATCGAGCCTCTAGATTTGGCTGACTTGACGTGCCAGCGCACGGCCTCGCATAATTCGGAAACAGCGTTTGCGTCGGAGTTAGTTGCTAAGGTCACGTCATTATCAGGGAATATGCGCTCATATAGTGGATGGAAGTCGACTAGTCTCGGAAGAAACGTGTCTATAAAATCGCGGTTAAAGTGTACAGGCTCATTTACCTCCCATGACGTGTCACTGCTGGCAACTTCCAGCTCTATTGACCGAGGCAGTGTGATTGTGTTTGAAAAATATATCCGTTGCGACAGACTGTAATCCATTGAAAGCTGGAATATGGATAGGAAACGGGCACTTTCAAGCTCGTCAGAATGGGAATTCTCCGCGATATTCACAGGTACTGGCACAACATCCTGCAACTTGGGTCCTTTCTTGCAAGTAAGGATGTACGGATCATCAATAGAGAATGGAATTTTGTCCTGAGCTCCGAACTGATAGCAGGCCACGACAGGATCACCTGATGAATGAAGCAATGCGTATGAGTCTGCTAAATTGTGAGTGGAGGTCGTCATAACTTCAGATTGTTGCGAGACATACTATCGTCGACTGAGAATGTACTACACCTGAGACTGTCATCCTCAGAATCTCTATAATGCCTCCACGCAAGCAACTCCTTCGGGAACATCCTCAGATCCATCCAAACCAGATCCTCTGATGTCAAAACAAACACTTCATGGATCTTTTCCGGAACAGGCTGGACATGTCGGATAGTCGAGACCAGCCTTGGACTATATTCCGCAACCGCTGCTCCTCCATTTGCACGTAAATCGAACGACTGTATTATCTTTTTGTTCGACACAACTATGTTATTCAAGTTTGCGCCCCATTGTATAGAATGCCACTGCATGATATCCGCTTCATTATTTGTCGATCCAGATGTGAACGCAGTCACTTTGGTTTGAGCCTCATTAAGATCCCCGATTGCCCAATTTCCGCACGCATCGACTGTTCCAAATTGCTGCCAATACCACGGGTTAAATTCGATATCTGAAAATGGCATCTCTGAGTTTGGAGATACACTCGTGAGGAGATCCGCGGTCATCAACCGGGTCCTAGACTCATCTGATCTAATCATCCCAGGCCTGTAAAATTGGCAATCGCGACCTGTCCGAACGGACAACAAAGCTGTCCTTGTTAGCACACGTTATTAATGTTTCGCTTAATAATAGGTGAGGGCTAACCTCCAGCACTGTCTGAGTATTCTGTTCCAGCAAACTTTAAACCCAATATTCTATCGGCGATGTCCACAGAGAATCTAAGCGATCCCAAGATCGGCACGATAATGCACGCATCAAAGTTATCCAGCTTGTACCTTTTATTCACAACATTCGATAGATCTAATATATGGTTAATCCTATTGACCCTAACTGCAATAGCATCTTAAGAGCTTGTACTAATCCGAGAGCCGCTGACTCCACTGACGAATGCAGCGCATGATCGTCTTTTGGAAACGATATGATCCCTGGCGAATCCAAAATCGAGTAACCGTGTTTGAAATGGATGTATTAACTGCTCCTCAGGCGTACGCGACACGTCTTTAGAAAATCCACTGAGAACATTGCTTGGAATGAACGAATCCGGTGCGATATGTGTCTGCAACAGATGGTTAGGACATCGAATAACGCAAGTATCAGCTACAGACTCATACAAGCTGCCTTCGCGCAAAATCAACTGGGATTCTTTGTCGTTCTTCTAAGCTGACTCGTGTTCCGGGCATATAAGTCCGAGCGTACCTCAATCCATGAAATTTGGTCCCTGCAAGACAATTAGTATCTCAGTTCGCGTCCATCTACATTTTACATGATGACAACCTACCATTGGTATGCAACCTCGGATATATCCATTCTCCATCAAGCGAAAGCGACGGAGCATATAATGCTGCACCGGGGTGTCCATATTCCAAGCGAACACCATGAGGGCCGGTGGATGGCCACATTGGATGCCTCGATTACAGACTGATTCTCTCACTCTCCCTCACGCCGCTCAGGCTATACATTCTCCTTTCTTCTCTAGAAGAATTGCAGTGACTGTGGAGAATTTCTGCTGATATGCAATACCGCACTTCCTCGGCAGTCTGATGATGTACGATATTGTACTAGGGCAGGCTCGTGCCGCACGCAAAATAGATCTGCGAAAAGTTTACAAGGGCTTTGGCTTAGGGTTACCAACTTCCAAAGTATGATTTACCTCCATGATATGAAAGCTGCATAGAGGCGGGACTAATCAGCGCCCGGAAATATTCTAACAGGCCCCATACAAATGGTACGAAAATATGGATGTCTAAGTAAGTGCCCAATGTTTATCGAATCTCCACAAAACTAATCAGTTTTACTAATACACCGTTCTCCTATCAAGTGTGGGATTTGCATCGAGAAAATGATGTTAGATTACAGTGACACAATCATGAAATTAATACAAAACGACCCAAATTTTAACTGTAACAAACAATTCTTTTTAAAGCAGCTACCATAGCGCACCTAGATTTACTTAGAACCCTTGAACGCCTTGGCATACGGGTTAAGCCGCAATAAAACCTGCTTGTTCTTGAGTGGGTTCTTCTTCTGGACGTTAGTTCGTTTGGTGTACTTTTCGCCAGCTGGTCTAACGACAGCCTGGATCTCCGCGGAGTTGATAAGTCTGGTGACGTCAGCGTTGGAGACAATGTTGGATGGGAGAGTGTAGTCGGACTTGGCGGAGGCGGTCGTCTCGGATCCCCAGATACTGTCGAGGAGGGAGAAAGCCGACTCGGTCCAAATGACAAAGCGGCCAAGGTGGCCACCAGGAGCCAGCTGAAGGACGGAAAGGGTACGGACATTGATGACCTCAACACCAGGGATGTTGCGGAAAGCCTTGACGAGTGAGGAACCCTCGGTGCCGTAGACGACAAGAGGTCCACGTCGCTGGGTGTAGCGGCGGCCTCGCAGCTTGCCCTTGCCAGCACGAAGTTTACGGGACTTGATAACCTTGATAACGTCACGGTTGGCACCGAGAGCCTTGAGGACGGCAACAGCCTCTTTAGTCTTTGTTAGCGCCTCCACCTCGTCGGAGACGACGAGAGGGATCTCGGGAACAGTCTCGATTCTGTGACCACGGGCGAGAACGAGGGGAGCGACGGCCGAGGCAGCAATGGCGGACGCAGTAGCGAATCGTTTCTGGTTCAAGTTGACTTTGACGTGCCACTTCCTCCAGGTCTTGGTAGGCTATTTTTAACGCTGTTAGAACGTGTTCCTCCTCCAGAAAACGAAATGCAACATACAGCGAACATTCGACCGCCACGGCACATGTTACCGAAAGCAGCCTGTCCGGCACGATGGGTACCACCACCAGAGACACGGGGAATACGGGCAACAGCACGACCGGTACCTAGATGCAAACACTTTAGAACTCATACTCTGACATCATGATGCAACTCATCGTCGAATCCGAATCAAATCCAAGAATCTTGTAATCACCCAATCACCAGCAAGACAACGTAGATTCAATTCTCGGACAATTCCAATAAAAATGACTAACCCCACGATTCAGCGGATGTCTGGTGACCAGCCTTCTCGGAGACAGCATAAGCCTGGCGCTTGTTCTTCGCGACACCGGTGTAGACAGAATGGACAATGTCGGATCGGATAGGCGCCTTGAACACGGCGGGCAAGGGCAGTGTCTTCTCGGACACCTCGCCAGAGGTCGAGAAGACAGAGATCTGAGGTCGGAAGGTGGCCATTTGGGTTCTGAGTGTTGCTGACAATGGCTTTACTGCTAATGTTGCTGGATGTTTGGGACTCACGATTCGAGATCCTGAAAGGTTGCTTTGGTTTGCGTGTATGCATCCGGGTTTGGGCCAGGACTGCGTGTGACCTGTGACTGCTATATGATTCGTTGCTGCTGTCATATAGGGTTGCACCCTAACTCTGTTATTTTATTTAGACTTTGAACCTTCTTGCTCGCTGCGGGTTAGGTTTTTGCTAAGGAGAGTCGTAGAAGAGATTTGTACCATAAGCTCGTGCGATGCCTGCAATCCAAGTTGTTACAACTCCACTAATCACTATCTATTGTAAATTCGGATAAATGTTTTGTCGAGTATTCTGACAATGCTATAACAACAACCGAAGACTATCAAAATAGACGAACTTGCAGATGGGAAGATCTGCGTTCCATGTGCAGTTTTATACAACATTTAGAGCGTCTTCGTTGATTCGGGAGCATATTTGTACGATATGACAACGCTGCCGCTGCTGTTTGCTGATTTCTATATTCTCTCAGTGGTCGCGCGACACATAATGTCGAATGGCATGTACGCTCTTGGTTATGAGCATCGACTAGGTCGACCAAACGACGCAAGTCACAGTTTCCTTGTTCGCATGCTTATAAATTGTCTCAGTGATCTTTTCTTCTTCTGCTCCTTCTTTATTCTTCTACTCCTCCTCAAAGATGCGTTCTCCAAGTGCTGAATACATGTCATTTCTCGCCGCATTCATCGCCACGCCGTCGCCGGCAGTGCCCACCCATTTCTCAGCGGCTATATCCCGCGACAGATGCGAGGCCACCCCACGCGAATACATGCACCCCGATCCACCGTGCGAACCCGTCCCAGATCTCATATACGAGTCCGACTCACTGGACGACGGTCGTGGCCCGCAAACACCGCCTCCAGGAATTCCACTGGACGTCGATTTTATGGATCTCCGCACAATGCGCAGGATCATCCAGCTTATGCAATCGTCTCGCCTGAGACTTGCGCTAAAAATACAGGAAATGAAGGAGATGCCTGTCCTGTCACCTATCGTTTGGAAAATATGGAGGTTGGCGTACGCTGTTTTGTTGGCCCAGAAGAAGTATGACAGATATGTTGACTTGATGAAAATCGCGGACCGGTTACGGTGTCCGACAGGGTACGTTGAGTTGAAACAGCAACTCGAGATACGTGCACAATTACTAGACGAGGCTAAGCTGGAATATGACATCTGTCAAGCGGAATATGGAGCACGCTATAATCTTCGACTCTCTGCTGATATTTGACTATATCTCGCTACTCGTGCCAAAGTCTGTTGATATTTTACTAAGTGGGTTAACTTAAATGTATACTGTTATTCACCGTAATACAGTTCTAATGTCCCATACCCAAACCATTTCATCCCAACCAACAGTGCAAACCCATCCCTCGGCGCCCCATAGACTCCAATCACACCCAACCACAAACTCCGAATGCCGGTCCCACACGCCACGTAAACCGCCTCCATGATGCAAACGCGTGATAGACGACTGCGTAGCAGATTGTTTGAACGCGCTCTTGTCCTCCCACACGCGGGCAGTCATATCGTAGCTCGCGGACAGTAACAACTCCGACGCGTGCGGTGACCACGCTATTTTGCGGACGGCGTAATTGTGGCCGTACAGCTCGTTGAGCGGACTCGCGTTCGACATTGCGGGTAGCGCAGGGCTGGTGCGGTTCATGAACCGGAGATCCCAGATCTTGATCGTCCGGTCAACGGAGGAAGTCGCGACGATGTCGGGCCGGTATTTATTCCAGTCTAGGGATAATATCTCGGCACCGCTGTGTGCGTAGACACTATTTGTTGGGAAATCGCCGACACGCGGATCCCATAGCCTGAGGTAGGAATCTGACGAACATGACGCGATTAGAGTCGCATTATAGGGCGAATATGAGGCAGCGTAGGTACACGACAACGGCGCATCGCGTGGCTGCAATGTAGCGATTGATTTTGGCCGGACAGGGGACCACTACTGCATATTAGTATGAACCTTATGCGTTGAACGGCAGTGACATACGATTTTAATTAGACCGTCCCAGCTGGATGTGCAGAACGTGGTTTTCTCAACGAGATTCCAGTTTGCTGAGAACACTTCTCTCGTATGTTCCCGCCAGCTTTGTACGGGATAATCCTAAGCACAGTCAGCGCCCGTCTGCACCTGATCGTCATTGGACGCACATTCAACGTAATATCGAACAGTTTAACGCTCCCGTCTCCGGTCGCCGTGACGATCTGATTTTCATGGATTTCGGACCAGGCACAGTCAAACAGGCCATCCTGTGTATCGAACCACTTCTCAGCAACGATACCGCTCGGCGTCAGACCGAGGACGTATAATCGCCCGTTGCCGACCAGACCGAAGTTCGCGGACGCGGCACACGCGAGACGGGAGTCGAAGAAGGGTGAGTATTGCACTGCATAGCCATTGAATCCTGTTGTGCGAAAGGAGTACATGGTTATTAGAATTCACACTGAATTGAGTGTTATTTAAATTGAATATGACACGAGGGTGCACAAGGGAGTAACGAGATGCAGTGAGATAGTAAATGTAGACGTGTCCTGGCCGCGCCACGGTCAAGCGGCTTAGATACCGATAATAGCGAACATAGTCGATAGCATTCTGGAACTGCAAATCAGTGGTCGTGTGATAACTAAATCGATCGCTTTCAGTGCGTGGAATCTTCCCCTGTTCGCCGGTGCGGTCGGGCCGCATAGAAGAGGGGATTCGAAGATCCACACGTGGGCTGTATTCCTCGCAACGCAGATGTAGTTAACACCTCAAACATTGAATGCTGAATCTGTTCGTAGCCCCGGACAACTTTTTCTCGGTGTAGACTACGAGCATCCGCACCGAAGACCGGAAGCATATCATACATCCTGCGCCAGCTGGACACTCAATTTACAGGCGTCAGCTGAATGCAGTCAAAAGCGCACAACATGAGCGCATTGTTGTCATGGCTTCAGTCACGGATAGGAGGGAAGCTCGTCCAGACTTCGCTACCGCGTTCCTTTGAGACGAACCGCCTAGCAAATTTATTCCGGAGGGGACTTCAAACAACTGCACCCGTCTCGGCGCTTAAGAAAGGTAGCAAGGTTTCCTCGATTTTAATGCAGGAGATGTCTAAGGACCGAAGGCATTTGGAGTCAAAGGAACGAAAACCCGCCGACTTGATTGGCCAGCATATGCTCAAGAAGGGCAGGCCTATTGTCAACAGTCTAGTCCAAGATGACAGCACTGGCAATCGGATTGAGACTGTGGAGGATTACTTGAGGGAGGTGTTAAGGTCTTCGACGCCGATTACACAGACTCAAGCGTCAGAGCGGAGGAAGGTTGTTCAGAGTTATGTGTTGCATTGTCTTTTCAACCGAAATAACACGCATTTGACACTTTCGGCTGTGTACAGGGACGTCGCGAACCCGTACAATTTGCCTGGTCAGGAGCCCTTGAAGCAAATGTGCATGTCGACGGGTCAGGTCGGTTTCAAGAAGGCTACGCGTGGAGAAGTGGAGGCTACATATCGGATGACGGTTCAATTCTTTGCGAAGATGGTCGAGAGAGGGTTGACGGACAAGCCGGTCGAGATCATTTTGCGAAATCACAACAGGAACCGCACGATGTTTTTGGATGTCTTAACCGGTCGAGAAGGGGCGAGAGTGCGAAAATGTGTGACGCGGGTGACGGACGGAACGCGGTTGAGGCACGGTGGCGTCAGACCGCCGGCCAGACGGCGATTGTAATTACTTGTATATAAGGTGTTATATGGAGCCGTGTATTATATCGGCCCGGGTTAATCTAATTGCGATCATTTGTCATGATGACGTTCGGTACGTCTACTCAATTGTTCACTGAGAAGCTCATATCTCGATAAAATAGCAGGTGGCTGATACCGAATTACGAATGACTGTTTGCTTTAATTAAAGATTTGTTTGGCATTGCCGTATCGAGTGTCGGAGTAGCGCACCGTTAGTTAGAATTGTACAAATCAGGCATTTATGGTATTCCAGTCGACAGGTCAATTGATTTCTGCAAGCGATCGCCTGTAGACACTTGAAGAATTATGCGCCTAGTGGCAGGAGCTTCCAGTATGGATATTACGTCGAGATAGAGACTAATGCTGGACGAGAAAGGGGGTTGAGAGATGGAAGGAAGGAAGGAGCAGAGGCAGAGACCGACAGACAACCCAATGTAAACTTGCGGCAATCGACAAATGTACCAGTAACGTAGTACTGTAAATACTGTTCTGTGTTCTGTAATAGTCTGCCAGGTTTTTAATATTTACGTACTTATTGTGATACTACTTTACTATCTGATATCGGTTCAGTTACTCGGATCAGTCAGTTATACTTCGCGCCAACAATAAAACGTCATCGGCTTCTCGGAACCCTGTGCCTGATTTCTCACAGGCTTGCGCCAATGCGGGCCAGGTGACCCCATGTGGCGGTGGTGTGGCGGTGGTGTGGCCGTGACGTCTTCGCACTGTGCCACATTTGGTACCTTATTTGCGTCGATCTAGAAGGCTCAGACCACCCCGCCGCGACCATTACCTTCCCCCCCCCCCCATCCCACCTCTCCTCTCCTCGTCTCGTCTGCTCACTCTCGCTTCTCTCTCTCTATTTCGCTCGAAACTTCTCCATATACTCCTCCATCTCTGCCGTCATGTCACACCGCGACGTGAAGCATCATCTCCTATTCGAGATCTCGACAGAGGTCGCCAATCGAGGTCCGTCTCAGCACATTAATGCATAATCCTCGAACGAGTCCAATGCTAATGTTCCCCAGTTGGCGGTATTTACTCCGTTATCAAGTCGAAAGCCCCTATCACCACCGCTGAATACCGCGACAGATACACTCTCATCGGTCCGCTGAACCGCAAGAGCGTATGTGCTCGTGTTGCATGTGTCTGATCCAAAAGGCTCCAGCTCATACTAACAACATGTGCTCGCAGGCTGCAATCGAGGTCGAAGAGCTCACTCCGACCGATCCCTACCTTATCGAGACTCTGCGGTCCATGTCCGAGCGTGGTGTCCAGTATCTCTACGGACGATGGCTAATTGAAGGTGAAGTAACGCTGCGATGCTGTCGAGCATGCCACTAACGACGTCATTGACAGGTGCTCCTCGCGTCTTACTTTTCGAAACCGCACCAGCCTTCTCTCATCTGGACGAGTGGAAGACCGATCTGTGGAACGTTGCTGGCATCCCAAGCCCGGTTGGAGACAATGAGACCAATGAGGCAGTGGTGTTTGGCTATCTCGTTGCCTGGTTCTTGGGTGAGTTTGTCTACCACGACCGCACGCGAGCCGTTGTTGCCCACTTCCACGAATGGCTCGCTGGAGTGGCCCTACCGCTCTGCCGTAAGCGTCGTATAGATGTCACGACGATCTTCACCACCCATGCCACCTTGCTCGGTCGCTACCTGTGCGCTGGCTCGGTAGACTTTTACAACAACCTTCAGTACTTTGACGTCGACGCAGAGGCCGGTAAGCGGGGCATTTACCACAGGTACTGCATAGAACGTGCGGCCGCTCATTCGGCAGACGTGTTCACTACGGTGTCGCACATCACGGCCTACGAGTCCGAGCACCTGCTCAAGCGAAAGCCGGACGGCGTGCTCCCCAATGGTCTGAATGTCGTCAAGTTTTCTGCTGTACACGAGTTCCAGAATCTGCATGCTGTCAGCAAGGCCAAGATTAATGACTTTATTCGTGGTCACTTTTATGGTCATTATGATTTCGATCTGGACAACACGCTCTACTTCTTCACAGCTGGCAGGTATGAGTATAGGAATAAGGGTGTCGACATGTTTATTGAGTCTCTTGCTCGTCTCAATCATCGCCTGAAGACTGAGAACTCAAATAAGACCGTGGTTGCATTTATTATCATGCCCGCTGCCACGCACTCTTACACGGTAGAGACACTCAAGGGACAGGCGGTCATGAAGGCACTTCACGACACTGTCGATGAGATTCAGGAGAACGTTGGCCGGCGATTATTTGAGCGGTCGGCGAGATTCAACGAGGACTCTGGCAAAGATTTCTCTGCGGAGCTTAGCGACCTGCTCACGGGCGGCGAAAAAGTTCTGTTGAAGCGGCGAGTCTTTGCACTGAAGCGCCACACGCAGCCGCCCATCGTCACACACAACATGGCCGACGACGCGAACGATCCAATTCTGAACCAGATTCGACGAGTACAGTTGTTTAACGACTCATCCGACCGTGTCAAGATCATCTTCCATCCAGAATTTTTGAACAGTAATAATCCTATTCTCTCGCTGGACTACGACGACTTTGTCCGTGGCTGCCATCTCGGCGTCTTCCCTTCGTACTATGAGCCGTGGGGCTACACTCCAGCCGAATGTACGGTCATGGGCGTCCCGTCGATCACGACGAACTTGTCGGGATTTGGCTGCTACATGGAAGAGCTCATCGAGAACACGTCTGACTACGGCATTTACATTGTCGACCGTCGATCAAAAGGAATCGACGACTCGATCAACCAACTGGCTGACTACATGTTTCAGTTCTCTTTTAAATCCCGCCGACAGCGCATCAACCAGCGCAACCGCACCGAGCGACTTTCGGATCTGTTGGATTGGAAACGCATGGGGCTTGAGTACATAAAGGCCCGTCAGCTGGCACTACGGCGCGCGTACTCGTCGTCGTTTGACAATCAAGAGGGATTCGAAGACTTCTTTGACGGCACAGAGATGAAGCTCTCGCGCCCGCTGTCTGCTCAGGCCTCGCCTAAAGACCGGACGGGTATGATGACACCAGGAGATTTTGGATCGCTGCAGGAGGGCCAGGAGGGTCTCAACACTGATGACTATATCGGGTTTAAGTTGCCCGACGAGGAGGACGACGAGGCGTATCCATACCCATTATCCCTGAAACGACCTAACGCGCCGTATGTGAATGGTAACGGCGCGTCCGCCTGATCCTTGATCGCGGTATATATTACCTCGAGCTAAAGTTTTGGACGGGAGGTTAAGATAAGATAGGCTAGAAAAGTTGCATAACAGGTTTACTATAGATTTGTCTGGAATGATTCGTTATGCGCCTGTGATCGTTACTTGACGGTATATTATTGCTAAATCGACAAAACAAGAATATATTTGTCTGTTTATTTGTTAGTAATTATTGGTATTTTTGTTCGCATTTTACTTTGTAGTATGTGCTGAGGATATATGTGAAAATATATATTAGATTCGCGCAACTACGTAGATTTAGTCTTTGTTGTCTCATTTCCTTTTCTCCCTTTTCTCCCTTTCCTCTCTCATTCTCTCATTTCAATCTAAATCATGTCAACATACATTAGGAGGTATGTCGTCATCGGTCCCTCAATGAATGAACTTTATTCTGACATATTTGCTATTAAACTTTGCGCGCCGCGTTTTTGACAAGGGAGATATTTAGGGTTTGGATGTTCCACGTTGGCTTGGAATACTGAAATAGCTGGACAATGCGCTGACTTTGAGAGACCACCGGTAACAAGTGTTTAGCTATACCGTAAAGATCGTGATTTGAATATGAATAATGGAATGGTCAAAATCAGAAAATAGTAGGTTTATTAGTAAGTTACTATAAATTGTAGAAGGTCTCCGGCGAGTATCGGAATCAAGGTTCAACAGATTCTAACTCTCTTCCTACTCCTTTTTCTCTATTGTACCTGCCGTACATATGTAATAATTTTTTTGGCACCAACCCCGTTTACTCGAGATGATTAGACGAGACCGATATAAAGTACTGATAACCGCAACTTGTGTATGTATTGCCTCGTGCTTGACCGACCCAACCACTGACAGATGCCGCGCGATCTTGACACAGAGAGCCTCTCACGGTGAACGGAGGCAATTACGTGATACACGGAAACAAATCCGAATTTCTTTATACTATTTACAGTACTGGAGGAGCGGTGAGTCGTATACATAACTGCCCTCTACAAGAAGTCACAAGGAAACTACGGACAGACACAACGCTAACAAACCCAAACCCTCGGTAGACACACAAACCCCTCATCTCTGCGCGAGCGGACCGGGGCCCGCGGACAGGACGACCGGAGGCAGGAACAAGAGACGTATGGAGCATGCGAACTCCTCGTTCAGAAACACCGGATATGGAAAGAATGGTGGAGCGTGAAAAGACTGGGTATTGAGACACCGGAGACACATCCTAACGGGCAGCCAAGAATCACAAGACAGCTTAGAGCTTTGAGTTACGGTCACTATACACAATGTTAAGTTACTAAGTCTACAGAACAGGGCAAAATATTGCCGATATCGGCCCGGCTCAACATCCAGAGAGTACCTGTACCTCTCATGGCATCCGCCACGGACATTATCAACGTGGAAGTTGATTAATGTAACTCGAAGATGGCGTCATTGAGAAGTGGTCCTTTCCGAATGACAAATTGTCTTAAATGTTGTCATATATTTTTTGATGGGTGTTGCCGTGAGTACTCAAATATGATAGCGGCTGTTATATTCATCCAGCCCGGTCTGGACATTCCATGCCGCCAGAGCGCAGTCAAGAACTGAATCTGACTGGCTCACACACCACTCCCGCGCCTTATTCCAGACCCACAGTCGATACGAACGATTCGAATACCAGACTTCCCTTTGCAATATAATTCTCTACGTGCGAGTCTCCAAGATGCTGAATCCGGCTACTTCGCGTTCGCAAGAGGAAATACCGGTCTTCAATGACATAAAAATCCCAGAGTTAGGTTCGCGTGAAGTTCCCACACTACGCAAACTTTCGCGGATATTCAGTAATAAGGATAGCACGGGTCGAGACGACGATGAGGATATAATGCCAGAATTGGAAGCTGACGAGCTTATTGAGTTGGATCATATCGGGAATCATGAGACTAGCATGGGCGAAGGTGACGTAGGTTTTGGGACGAGTGAGAGCAACCGGAGCGGAGACGATAGTGGATATGAAGCGGATCGTAGTAGTTACGTTCCGGGTGCTCGAAATAATTTGGAGATTGTCGGACTAGTTGGTCCGCGGTATACAGAGAATGACTCTATGGATGGGATCACAACTAGTGATGCCTATGCTGATCCTGTTGTTGTCGACGAGTCGACTATAGGTAGGAATGGGCGCGAGGCAGACGATGAAAAGCTTATGAACGAGAAATTTAAGGAGCCCATTTTGGCCGAATTTAAACGTGTTCCGTTGCCCGTGTTGCTGCTCCGAGAACAGGAAATCGAGCGGGGATCGGGGATTGAGAATGCAGAGTTCAGCGACGAAGCCAGACCGCCAAAGAACTCCAAATTTAAGGTAAGCCTCCCGCATCTACACGACGCAATTTCCCTCCTCTGGGCCATCGACGTGGCAGCTTTCGACGCAGACCCGGTCGACGTCGCAAACACGTCCTTCGCAAGCTCAGTCTCAGTCGTGGACGTGAGCATGGACGACGAGGACTGGTTGCCAGTGGATTATCAGCCAGGTTTCGATTTCCAGGTTGCGATGGACTCTTGGGCGTGGGAAGATGTGCCGAGTCAGATGCTGGATTACGTGGTTGGCAATCGCGTGCCTAGACGGGTCGTGCTGGGTGGATTGCAGTATTTTTTTCGAGAGTATCGTAAGATTCGAGAGGACTGATGAGCTTGCCTCCTGTTACTTGTGCTGTGTTACTACGTGCTGGAATAATACCAGACTGTGAGTGAGATGTGGATTTTAACGAATTCAGGTCGATCAAGAAACGATGCGACTATTAATTTTGATATGGACCAATTGTCACTGTTAGACAGAGTTTAAATCTGATATATATTTCATGACCAGGGTACAAAAGTCCACTTATCTGTTTGTCAATGGACGATACAAAGTAAAAATCACTGCTAGTATTGGCCATCATAAATTTGTAATTTTAGTGGACTTGTGGTTCGCTGTTCGGAGTTTTCCAGTGGATTGCGCCTCGCCCAAGGCAAGGCACGAACGAACGAACGCGATAACACCAGCTTGACGTATACCTCGAGGCCAAAGCCAAATAACTCAAAACGTCATATTTGAGGCCAATTTAATTACTCAATATTTATTACATACCTAGACATTTTTAATGGACTCTACAATCTATGGCGATCGCCGATATGCCGTCAAATTCGAGGCGGTAGCTTGGGACCGAGAAACCGGCTACGGCGACACTGCGGCAGAGTATTTAGACCTCGGCGACGATTTGAAGGAGCGTCAGTGCTTTGAAAGTGCGTATGGTGCATACTCAAAGGTAGCGTACTGAGAAGGGTTCATACTGGTGCAAGATGAGCTCATCAGTTGTTTATGGTAGGCGCTTGACCTTGCAGCTTGTACGCCTGGGACAATTGATTTGCTTGATTGCCTGTATAAGCGATACGTAGCCGCCATTAAGATTGGTGCTATGGGATTTGCATTGCGAGACGCTATGGAGATGACATACAGCTATCCCAAGAATCCAATGGTAAGCACGTGTGCTGTCTGTCTAGAGATGCTAGCCGTACTGACGTACATAGGGATACCTGACGGCAGGTAATTTTTATCAATTGCAGCAAGACTATAATTGGGCTGCTCTTGTTTATTCAGATGGCCTAAAACTCGTTGATTCTGACCACAGCATGTTTCCAGTGAGTACTTTTGGTCGACTATCAAACTGAATGAGATCTAATATTAGCAGGTCCTCAGGCATTCATACGAGGCAGCAATTATATGGGCCATGCGTGAATCCAACTTCCGAGAGGAAAATCACTTAACACCGTCGTCTCGTGTTGACCCAGTCTATCGGTTGCCCCGCGAACTTGTTCTCAAAATTCTCGATCATATACCGTTGTCGCAACGGCTGCAGTTGTTACGACTCAGCCGGACCTGGTTCTTGGCGGTTCACAAGTCTTTGCGTGACGTTACAGACATAAATCTAGAAAGCTGCAAATGGCCGATCACTGTGCACAAATTACATAGTTTCTTGAAGGGAGGTAGAGGTAGGATTAGGAGTATTTCCCTCGGAAATGTTACTCACGTGCAGGCGAACGCTTGCGCGGAACTCGTGTTGCTAGGAAAGGTTACGCAGTCTGGGTACGAAAATAAAGTCTTAGAACAGCACGATTTAGCGGCGCTGCGATCGTTTAAGTTTGGTGTCTGCACTTCTGTCTTTGCAAATTCAAATCGATTTCCAGACAATACTTGGTCGGCGCTGCCACAGCTAGAGGAGTTGCGGATACGAATTGAGAACTCACCGGAATTGATACAATTGCTAGCGGAAGGAAAGCTTCCACGGTTACGAGTTTTGGATTGTTATGCCATTCAGGATATTGTTCGATCATCAGATGACGTTATATATCTAAATGACACAGTCAAATATGCACAGCAGCACCAACTCAAGGTCCTAAAACTTGGCGGTCCTGTTCTTTCGTCTTCAGGATTCCCGTATGTCCAGCAGCTTAAGGGATGTATCATCTCACCGCGCAGTTTGCAAAGAGTGCTCCAGTTACTTCCCGAGTTAGAAGAGTTCTACTGCGTCAACGTTAATTCGAGACGAATAACAGACGATATGCTGAGCCGAAATAGGATAAGTCTCAGATTAAATTTGCGGGAATTTGCGCCAAAACTGCGCGTGCTTTACCTCACTTCTTCGAAAATGCGCGCCGTGCCGCTGGTTCCAGCCAGCTGCGAAGTCATAAACATGGACTTTTGTGAGTCACTATGTATCCGCAATTGCGAGACGTTCCGGGGAATCCGATATTACGACGACGTTCTCGATAACGAAGGCGACGGATATTTCCTTCAAGAGGAAACAGACGAATACAAAGCTCTTTGCAATATAAGTATCGTCAGAAGCACCCGAGCATTTGAAAAATTATTTGACAGTCTAGCGCGCTGCGATGGCATGAAACTTACGAGTCTTAACCTCCACGGCTGCCAGACGATTGACTTTTCCGCAAAATTGCCTTCAACGTCGGATTTCGCTACGTATTATGAGCGATATGGGTTTGAGGAAGATCCGCACATGTTTCATACTGCGGAATTACTTGTGCATATGTTTCCAAATTTAGAGGAATTGGGGGTTGGGTGCAATGATACTGTCACCGATGCCGCAATGGATGCATTTAAGATGCTGGATAACCTCCGACTTCTAGACGTTGCCTGTACAAAAGTCACCGAATATGGATTATCGTCCGTCGTTCTAAAAGACTTCAAGTACCCTGATGGGCAAAATAATAATATAGTCAAGCTCGAAGTCTTCCGGTGGACGACGAAGGCAGGTCAGATCGAGTGGTTTCGGCCGGTGTTGAAGACCATCATCGCGAGCCATAGGCAACTGTCCGCCAAGACCATTAGTAGTTTTGCGGTTGTTGGAGTGCGCGTCAACTTGGTTAACCATTCGCATCATTTAGCACAGAGGTAATCCATCTTCATTTGAAAATTCTTGGTGCTAACTAACAAGAGATTTAAAGGGTTGAGGAATCCCTTTACAGTCAATGCATCAGCTCGCATATGGTTCAACAACTCTAGTACAGTTTACATATCGTATATCCTGTATAGAGCCTTGGTAACCGATGTTGTTGTTCGCTTTAACTGAGGAATGCACGATCCTCGTGAGCTTGCGTCAGAGAGTCCCAGCGTGCCGGTGGCAGTTGCGAGCCTGAATTTAAAGCACAGCCGTTACAACGCGGTTATAACCCCGCTATATCGACGAATTCGACATGATGGTGAGGAGGGGGCGAAATATCACCATCATTACAATTGCCCTATCGCTAACATCTCGAGTTTGAATTAGTCATCCCCGCCTCGATTATAACCCTTCGCGCCTAGAGGATTATGCATCAGTTTGAGTGAAGCATTTCGGCATACTGGACACTAGGATATGAAGCCTCACCCAAAACTTGGGCTCTGATTAGGCAGCATCAAACTGGGCATCCAAATTGGTTTGACTGGCTCAACCATCAACTACTAATAAATACTTAATCTAAAAGGTCGACTCGGACTCGTAATGGAAATTCACATGTCTATTACAGCTACATGAATGCTCAAAGACAAAGAGGGCACGTTCTAGATATAAGCGTGCTGCTGCGTGTATATTGATAAAACCTTCTTGCCTTGTTATTTAAAGTGATTCACAAAGTTGCTTGTTTGCTATTAATTCAGTTTGCGTGTTCCAATGTGCCATATTGCCAGTCATCGCTATTACAATCTCTCCGCATATCAGAGCAATTATATGCAGATTCTTGGTTCATAGTCTCCAACAGGATGCGTTATTGGATTCGCTACTGGCGAGCCGAAGTACCCCGAAACTAGTGCAATAAAAAGCAAAGCGCATGACGCCGGCTTGAACGGGAGTGGACCAGCCAGATATGACCCAGCAATGCACAAACTGTTCCATGCGCTCCCCAAAATCATGCCAATGCGGTTCAGTCCAATTGGATGTGTAGTTCGGAGGTAGACTGACGGACTATGATTGTGACTCATGTTGACCATAAGCTGATTCTTTGGTCGGCAGTTATCCTGGCCGAATGAGGGTCTAAATCGCCGCCGTGTTGGTTGGCGAAAGAGCAAGCGACTATGGAAAACCCATTCGGCGGTGGAAATTAGACGATTGCGCATCCTGGCACCTGCTGGACAAATCAGAAAGTTGAACATATGGGTCATTACGATGAAGCCAAATAGGAATTCTGAATGGAGCGGACTCTCGATCAATAAATGAGTGGGGTGGATTCCAGTTCTTACACTATCAGTGAGCTTGATTTACAGAACACATAACCAACAGAAATGGTGATTAGAGTAATGGCTGCAACAGAATTTTGGTGCAACATTGTCCCACGCCAAGTCTCATCATCCTGTACAAAGGTGAGCAGATTCTCTGAAGCGATATAAATCATATGATAATGTGTGTTTAGTTTTATAGTATGTAAAAGGGAAGATGAAACCATTTGTGGGGATTGAGATTTGTTGTGAGCGATGATTTCTGACTGTTAATTATAAGTGATCCACGAAATAAAATAATACTAGGGAAACTTTCCGCTTAGAAGGAATTGAGCATTGATTTGCAGTAGGGTTTGTATCAAAAGCAGAGGGGACATACGATTTTCAACTAAGCTTAATTGGCAGGTTTTTGAATCCATGACGTCAGCGAGGCGGAGATAAAGACTGTCACCTGCACTAGATTTGAGGAAGATCCTGCCTCGCGCTCAAGTCGTAGGTATACCAACTACATCATCACCTTTTACTTGTTCTGCTAAAGGTTCATTCTACTAAATAGCCAGACATCTTCTTTAGGGCTGCCTAAGTATTATATTTCTGCGAGAATATTAGCACCCATGTCGGATCTACGGCGAATGGCAGCTTCGCGACTCGCCAAGTCGAGTAGCAAGAAACGCGGCGGATCAGGATACACCACGCCTACTAAAGGGTTACGAAATAGTTCTAGGCTTAACACCGATGACGAGGATAATTTTGATGATGACATTTCGATGTTTTCTGATGATGACTGGAGGTGGGTAATATCATCTGACTAGACCTCCTAACACTGGCTAATATCGTTGCAGCGTTGCTTCCAGTGATACGCTCGATTCATACGGTACAGATACTGAAAGCAGTGGACGAAGTGCCAGTAGGTCTAGAAAGAAAGATACTGATACCGGTATTGATTGGCGGGAAAAATTGGGTGAACTGGTTGACGTGATATCGGGCGAACGAAAGAATACAAGCTACTCAAGTAGAGAGGATGCCTTGAGCAGGATTTCCAAGATTATGAGCATGAAATACGCTTGGAGAATCGTGGAGAATCGTCATAAGGATTTTGAGGACGGTATAATACGATCGCTTAAGAATGGCAAGTCGGGAAAGGAAACGATTCTTGCATGCCGTGTCCTTTCGCTTCTCGTCGTCACTGATCCGGAGAATGAGGTTTGGTTTACAGGCACCATATCGCTTTTGAAGAACCTCATTTTCAGCTTAGATGAAGCTGCGACAAAAGTTGCCTGTCTGTATACTCTTGGATCTGTTGTCTTTTTCTCGACTGCTTCAGGAGAAGTGGAAGCTGGGGATATTTTGGATTTTCTTCTGGACATTATCATGAGTGATGGAAGCTCAATCCAGGCTGCTGATGATGAGAAGGTCGTGACGGCGGCAATCCAAACTTTTGGATTTATTGCGTCTACTTTAGACGACGCTCTGGAAATATCTCAGAGGTAAGTTCCAACTACCATTAAACTGATGGTCATGATTGACACGTTAGTGCCGTTCCCGCGTTGGTCGATCAGTTGGAGTCATCACAGGTGTCTGTGCGTATGGCCTCTGGTCAAGTAATTGCCCTACTCTACGAAAGATACGCGGAGGACATCGGAAACTACCATCTTGTCGACGATTCGTCCGAGGAAGAAAACATCTTAGACGCGCCAGTTGAGTCTGCTGGTTCGCTACCGTCGCCGTCGCCGTCATCGTCATCGTCGAGCGAAGATGACAAGGTTGAAAGTGATGAAGAAAGCGCCGAAAGGATGCCACTGCCCGAACGCCCCCAGCCGAAACGCACCCCCTCTAGTCTGCCAAAGCTATACTACGACGATGATCAGTTAGTCAATCTCCTCACCCAGCTCTCGACAAGCTCAACTAAGAGGTTGGCAAAGTCATCACGTCGAGCCCAACGTTCCATTTTTCGTGACATTTTAGAAACAGTAAAAACAGCAATCGGTCACACCGACGTCGAAGTCGAGTCAGATACAATGGGTTACGAACGTCCGAGCATAGACTCCTCGGTCTTGTCACTGTCGTCGAACGTAAATTCAAATATCCACTTGACTTTGAGGTTTGAGCAGGGCCTTACGCTGTCTATTGATTCATGGGCCGCGTATTTGAGATTGGCACACGTGAGAAGAATTCTGTCGCATGGCTTGCCGGCACATTATTCGAAGAATAGAATAGTGAGACTTTCGCTCGATCCTTTGGGTTCTACTACATATGAGCGTGCTCGCGGAGGCCTGTCGGCAGGGCAATCGGCATTACGGAGTCCGGACGACGAAGAGCCTGAAGAAGAAGAAGAAGAAGAACTAGATGATCCGAGAATGAAAGAGTTTATTAAGAGCTTAAAGAAAGAGACTAAAAAGGTCAGAGACGACGATATCAGAAAAGCGAGAAATTCAAGTAATAGGGAGCTTTTCAACAGAGAGCTAGATGATTGGGAGTAATGGCTCCTGAGTGGCTTTAGTAACTGGAGACTCGCGCAACAAAATTAATCAGCGTGTTTGGATGTATTGTTGTTATAGACAACTACATAGCTTCAATGCTAGGTATTGTTAATTAGCACAAATAATATGCGCTTGGAGACATTTACTGAGATATCTGTGATATTTCAATGGGCTTTACGTACCCATTCTCGGTTGACAATTCTAAAATTGTCCACATTTCGAGACATAACTGCAAAGCTCTTTAGAATGGCATAAGCAAGCACGTTTAAGATCGAGTTGGTGGTCACTTGACCATGTCCAGCACAAATAGACAAAGGGACATGTCTGCATCATCAGCAACCCCGATTCGGCAGTGACGATGATATACTAACTTATCTCCCCGCAGATGCAGTAGCCTCAGTTACATCTGTTATCGGGTGCTAGTTTTTCAGGCATGAGCAACGCGTTGCTGCTCGCTCGACAGTCAATCCTCGCCGCCATCACATCTCACTTTGGTTACCAAGATATTTCACCAAATACATAGTCCGCGTATTAAAGTCTATATTCCTTTAAATAATAATATACAGAAAAGAAAATTCGTGCTTTTGAACAACCAATTACTCCTTTCTCCATCCATATTCACGTCCTAGTCGCTCATATTTTGCCCGATCTTTATCAGATACGCTCGGCTTCACATTCTTGAACGCGGTCTCGAAGTCATCCCCGGTAACCACGACTTTCGGTGTCAGAGCCTCGCCAGTACCTTCGCCGATATTTCCATGTTCGTCCTTCAGCGCGAATACAGCTGTCCGCAAGGCACCGACGGCGGCTTCGCGGACTAATGCTGCCAGATCAGCACCGCTGAAATTTCGACATCGTAAGTCTGCAGCAATAGCGTCTAAATTGACAGACACGTCAACCGGGGTATTATTTCCGACAACTGTTCGCAGGATTGCGGCCCGATCTTCTGCAGTGGGAAGCTCAACAAATAAGGGCTTATCTAGACGTCCGGGACGTAGCATCGCGGGATCAATAATGTCAGGTCTATTAGTGGCGGCAATAACGTAGATGCCATTGCGATCATTCAAGCCGTCGAGTTCTGTGAGCAGAGTGTTGACTACTCGTGCGGATGATTCTGACAACGAGTCATCTCGCTTGGGAACCAACGCATCTAATTCGTCAAAGAAGATAACGCACGGCACAGAAGCTCGGGCTCGTAGAAACACTTGGCGCACAGCGCGTTCAGATTCACCAACAAACTACGGTTCGTCAGCTAGCTCTCCAAATGCATTGCATAAATGCGCATACCTTATTTAGCAACTCTGGACCTCGCACTGAGATAAAATTGGCCCGACTCTCGTTTGCAACAGCTTTCGCCAACAGTGTTTTACCACATCCAGGAGGACCCCATAGCAGCACACCGGCTGGAGCCGTAATTCCAACCTGAGCATACAATTCTGGCCGTCGAATCGGATGCACGATCGCCATTTGAAGTTCTATCCGAACACGTTCCAAAGCACCAACATCAGCCCATGTGACATCAGGGATCGTAGCAAATCCTTCTCGTTTGCTCGATGGTTGGACGCTGGGAAGCGCGGTCATGAAATCCTCGACAGTGATTGACAGCGGTTCTAGCTGCTCCGATGTCAACGTTTCCGGGAAATCTTTTAGGAATTGCTGTATTATAGTGTTTTCTTTCTTGTCTAGATCATGCTGAATTTTTTGAGGAGCTGGAATGTCGTCATCATCAATATCGATAACGTCCACGTCCATGTAATCTTCGTCTCCGGAACGTAGTTGGGCAGATTCCTCAGTGCATTCCTCGATCGCAATCCCGTCGGCAGTTCCAGCCTCAAGCTCAAGCGAAGGGGGTGGGTTAATCGGTTTCAAATCCCTAAAAATCCGCTTGATGGCTGCAATACCAGCCGCCGTCGTCAAAGCATTCAAATCAGCACCGACATATCCGGAAGTCAACTTGGCCAACGCTTTAAAATCAAAATCTCCGGTCAACCTTAGCTTCCTAGACAAAACGCGCAAAATGCTTTCTCTCGAAATCTCATCCGGAACGCTCATTTGAATTTCACGGTCGAATCTGCCGGCACGCCGGAGCGCCGGGTCTAACGAATCCGGCCGATTCGTAGCACCTATGATCATTACCACTTTACCATCCGTCTTTTCTAAAGATAGGTCTAAGAACTGTTAGAAAACTCACAGCCAATAACACAAACTGACCTCACCATCCATGCAAGTTAAAATCTGCGCGACTATCCGACGCTCCATTTCTCGCTGTGCACTTTCTCGCTTTGGCGTAATGGCGTCAATCTCGTCCAGAAATATCAGACATGGCGCAATTGATCGTGCTTCTTCGAAAAGCTCTCGAACTCGCTTTTCGGATTCTCCCGACATACCAGAGACAATTGACGGTGCGGAAAGAGATATAAAGGGAACACCTAGTTCTCCGGCAATAGCATTAGCGAGCATTGTCTTACCGCATCCGGGTGGGCCATGAAGGAGAACGCCTCTGTCATAGCATAGTCAGCGCACAATAGCTCGTTGAAACTCTTTGCTAGAGCAGCATATATATTTGACCGACCTAGGGGGATGGATGCCAGTGTGTAGATAAATTTCTGGATGCATAATTGGCATGCCTACCAATTCCAGCATCTCTGCGACAATATGATCCATGCCACCAATGTCCGACAATTTGATGTTCATCGGCGGTGATCGGTCCTCTTTGTCTGCTGTTGAGCCTCCTTTTGACCGCTTGTTAGAGTTGCCGTCACCGGCCTGGCCACGGTCGCGTTTCTTCGATGCTTGCGTCTGCTGGCGTTGTTCGGTCGGCGCAGGTGCTACTTTTATTAATTTCGTAGTCGGAGCCGAAGGCGCCACACTCAAAGACGAATTAGATGCCGCCGCAATGGTGTCAATACCACCAGCAGCTGGATCATCAGGAATCTCGTCTGGGGTTTGACGAGTGTTACTGCCCGTATCCCACAATTCGACAATACCCTTATTCATTGCATTGGTGTCCTGATCCAGTTAATTAACCGGTGTGATCGAACCTCGCCAAACAACACTCTTACCTTAACTTCCATCAGACTCGACTCGTCTACACCCTCAAAATCACTGTCCTGCTCAATCTGTTCGTTTGCATCGACTTTAGCAGCCTCCCGTTCCTCAACAATGATCTGTCGCAGCACATTATCAATGCTCTTCTCTACCACATTCTTCTTGAGTCTCCGGAGCGTAGCATCCGAGCTTTGGACGATATGTAGTAGCGCAGAGGGCGACATTTGACGGGCGGATAACGCTGGCTGGTTCGCTTCGGCGTTGGAAGCGAGGTAGCCCGAGATGAGACTGTATACTCTGCTGTCAATCGCGGCCGCAGAAAGAAGAGGGCCACTTGTACCTCCAGTGTTTAAATTCCGCATTCGACGTCCCATATTTTTATCGCCTTGTTCCACCCATTGGCGTAGAGTCGATTAGAAGTTGTAAAGTCGAATCACTTTGTGAGGTTAGCTGCGTACACTTTGAAACGTGAATGTCGAGAATGAATATCAAGAAATTTTTGGACGCTTGAAGTCCCAACGAGCGCCGCGCAGCGCGATCAGCTGTGCTTGTGTGTACCTTCTCCCGGAGAGAAGCCCAAAGGAGAGTCGTCAATCACATCGCAACATCTACCACAGGACCCGACTGATGCTCTATTCTTCGGACATTGCTTAATATCATTATTCTATCTATAACCAAATTTCTACACTCATCTCCTAACGCCTCAATTTCTTTCCGATCTTCTTGAGGTCTTCGACAATCATGGGGAATTACTCGTCACGACCCAACCGCAAAATCACCAAACAAGACACGGCAATCCTCGACATGAAGATTCAGAGGGACAAGCTCCAACAGTACCAGCGACGGATACAAGTAATCCTCGACCGGGAACGCGCAATAGCACAGCAATGTCTAGAGAAGGGAGACAAGGAGCGTGCACGGCTGGCACTGCGCAAACGTAAATATCAGGCGCAGTTGCTTGTGAAGACGGATAGTCAGCTTGAAACGCTAGAACGATTGGTATGTACATATTATGGACGGGAAATGTGTGAGCTTTACTAATGGCTGGGCAGACACAAAGTATAGAATTTGCGTTGGTTGAGAAGGATGTGCTGTTTGGGCTGCAACAGGGAAGTCAGGTGCTGAGGGAGATTAACCGGGAGATGTCAATGGATAAAGTTGAAAGGCTTCTGGACGAGTCTGCCGACGGTATTGCATATCAAAATGTCCGCATTTACTTTATTAATTATTAGAGAGTCCTGGAGCAGCTGCTCACATAGCGTATAGGAAATCAGCCAGATGCTTGCCAGCTCCATCACAAATTCAGAGGAAGCCGAAATCGAAGAGGAGCTCGAAGCTATGCGACGGGAAGAGGTATTCTTGCAATTGCCTATTCATATGATCGATGCTAACTATTTGTTGCAGCTGGTCAAGAATATCCCAACTGTACCAGAAACTGAGCTGCCTCAACCCCAGCGAGGAACTGCGGAAGGGGAGGCCGAGCCAGAAGAGGAGCCGGCACGCCAAGCATCCAAATCAAGAAATAGAACAGAAGCAGAACCATTAATGGCGTAACTTTGTCTTGCATCGATAATAATATAGCATTTTTTGGTAGAGTTTGTACGATTGAGCATGTTGGAAGTACACGGTTTTAGGTGTCATATTGTAATCTATACTATTTAACTTTGCATGATAGTGTGTATATTGTATAATATATTTCTGGTATAGGGTCAGATAACAATACACGCTTTATGCCCCTAAAAAGATTACCGTTCCTCCCCTCTTCCAAAACCGCTATTCCACTAAATATTTACTCTTAACTGAAGCACATGTGGCGTTACTCGCAAAGCTTACAAATCGTCGAGCCAGTCAAGGAAGTCTGGCGTGAAATAAGAGATAATAAGGGTAGCGCCGGCCCGTAGACAACCGTAGGCCGCCTCGAAAGCGATTGCCTTCAAGTCAACGACGCCCTTCTCAGCAGCGGCATGCAGCATGGCGTATTCGCCGGAAACCTGATAGGCGCAGATAGGAACATCTTTTGCGAGTTCCTTCGCGTCGGATATGATATCGAGATAGAAAGTCGATGGTTTGACTATGATGGCATCAGTCCCCTCTTCCAAATCTCGGATGATCGCACGACGGGCGAGACCGCGGCCACCGGGAGGAAGTTGGTAACACTTGCGGTCGCCGAAGCTAGGTGCTGAACCGGCGGCGTCGCGAAACGGGCCGTAGAGGTTGCCGCTAAACTTGGCGGAATATGACATAAGCATGCACTGGTGGGCGAGACCAGCATCGATTAGGCCCCGCTTGATAGCCAATACACGACCGTCAACCATATCGGACGGAGCGACGCAGTGGGCTCCAGCCTTTGCGTAATTGACAGCGATTGCGGCAAGTCGACGAACGCTCTCTTCCCGAATAATAGACCCGTCCTCCCTCAGAATGCCACAATGGCCATGACTGGTGTACTCGCACATGCAAACATCGCAGATGATGAAAAGATCAGGACAGGCCTTTCTCAGGGCTTTAATGGTGAGAATAACAGGACCGTTTGGATCATCGGCTGAAGTCCCATATGGATCTTTGCAGCCCTCGGCCAAAGGAACGCCAAAGAGAATGACAGCCTTCAATCCCTTGGCGACGAGAGACTCGACGTATGGAACGACCTTGTTCAAACCCCATCTATGACCTGTTAACGTTGACTGCAGACGCTTCCACTTGTCTGGCTGCGCACCTGTTCTGCTTCGGCAGCGAGTCGATCGCGCTCATCTCATCTTCGTTATCGGTTATGAACAGCGGGTAGATCAGAGATGACTAATTACGTTTGTGAATACTTGAATAGTATGAACGTGAGCAAATATATTGCGTACCTTTGTGAGCTGTCGCTCGTTCTGCCATTGCCGGAGCAGTGGATGATGGTAGCCACCCTGGAGAATAGACGATATCTCCGTCACAGCCGGTTCAGTGTAAGTTGCGACGTGCTTCTTCGTTCCGTTGAAAAGGCCGGCCATTGCAAATACCTTTCGTGGGATAGCAATTGACGTAGAGGCGGGGGTAGAGATTAATTATAAATAGTATTACTAGGCTCAACGAATCTCGTTGCTGGGCTAGTCCAGATATGCATATATCATAAACCCAACGCTCGCCTCTGACGTTCACTCACTACTCTGGATCGCCACTTTCCAGCCAAAGAATTAATACTACTTAATAGTTAAATAATACCACTCTGTACTGAGCATCTGAGCATCCGACACCATCGGCTTCTGCCTATATATGTCCGTCTGATAAGCCATGCAAACACGATGACACGGAATAGAGTTCTACAAGCTGCGCTTAACCACAACAGGTTTAGCATTTTCGTCATAGTGAGGTACGGTGTCAGGCTCTAAAAACGGCGTACTTGCTCCCCGCGCCGACGGTCGCGAGTCAATCGCGCAAGTTGTCCCCGTGAACAAGATAAAATCACCAAAGATAATCTTCGTCACCTGCACTTTTGGCCGTCGGGCACCAGTCGTCACAGATGTCAGAACACAGCCATAGTCACAGCCATTCTCAAGACAACCACGGACATGACCATTCGCATAGTCCGCCGCCCGACACGACATTTGATTCGCAGTCTCTGTATAGTCATATCTACCATGACCAGATCTGGACCATGAACGAAAGCGAACATAATGCTGGCCGTGACGTGGTTAAGCCTTGGAATAAACGATATGATACTGAAAAAGTCTGTAGCTGTGCGTTTGTAGCAAACATTACTAACTTGTCGGACGCGTTTGTTTAGATACTAGAGAGCGATGCCGACGAACAGCTGATTATGTTTATACCGTATGTCATGACTGGCGCATTTTGTTGAAAAGTGCTCATTCCTGCAGATTCACTGGCCTTGTCAAGCTGTATTCAATACTAATTCGGTCAACTCCCGACGCGCACGCACCTAAGACCATCAAGCTCTTCCGGAACCGGAGCGACATTGACTTTGCAATGGCCACAGATCTAAAGGCAGATGCAACCATCGAGCACCCAGTTGGAACATTGGACATCGTCGAGTATCCCCTGAAACGCGCTATATTTTCAAACGTACAAAGCATTTCCCTTTTTATTGTCGACAATCACGGCGAGGACACCACCAAAATTACCTACGTTGGGTTACGAGGGGAGTGGAAAGAGGTATGCGATATTTATCCGTTAATGGTCCGAATAGGAGTAATTCTGTCGATTTTCTAGCTCTCGAAGGATCCTGTAATCACGATCTACGAAGCCGCTGCGAACCCGAGCGATCACAAGAGTCTAGTTCCAGATGAGCGATTTGTCACTGGGTAGATGGACCAACCGCGCCTGTCATTTTTCGCAGGATTGGGCACACACGCTAAGGCATTCGCATCTTTATTTGATTATCATCACCGAGTAACCAAGAACCGTGTATATCATGCCTGTATGCACATCTGCTAAGATCCTGTATATCCTCATCCAAATGCATTTTCCAACAAGTGCCAAAAAACAACCAGAAAGAAGAAATAGCTGGCCAAGTAAATGAAACCATGTGTACCAAAATTTCGAATCAATTTATACTCTAGTTCAAGCCGCGACATTTATTCATGGGCGTGGATTATCAGTGACTGTCACAGGTGGAGGAATAGGAGTGATTGGGTTAGCGGTCATATCACTCAACTCGTATGTTTCCGTGGGCCGTTGTGATTGCGACTCTATGTCGTCTGCAGTGACAGTCGTACTAACCTTGTCATATCCTGTCTCTGTCTTGCGTTTGCTTACTGCAACCCACACTGCCGATCCTAAAATGATTCCACTTCCAACAAATTCCATCCAATGAGGCGTTTCATTCCACACCAGCTTCTCAAAAAGAAAAGCAAGGAACATTTGAAGGTATAGCATGTTACCAGCCCGTCCCGCCTTTTCGCGTTGCAAGCCCGCGGTCAACAAGAACTGGTAGCAGAAGCCGCATATTCCGATGCTAAAAAGTAATGCCCATTGCCAAGCAGCTTGGGGAAGCACAAAATGCAAGCTCGGCGATAATGTGAGCACGCACGACGAGACAATAGTGCATATAACAGCAAAGTAGTTGACCGAAATAAGAGGATGCGCACGTTGGCCGATGCATCTGATCGTCGTGAATGCACCTGCTGCGCCGAGGACACCGAGTAGTGCGACACCTACTGCCCCCAATCGTTGGCCTGTGGTGACTGTGGTGTCTCCTGCTGTCAAGTTCGGTGTGGGCTGCGCAATTAATATGACACCGAAAAATGATATAAAGCCCGCTATTTTGTCGACTCGACCAAATTTTTCTTTAATAAAGATCGAACAAGCAAAACCGGCTACTGTTGGCGATAAAAAACTAATGACCGTTGCATCTGAAAGCGACAGATAGCTTATACCTGATTAGTCATTCATACGCACAGAATACATGGTTGTAACTTACGTCAACGAGTAGTACATGCCAAAGAGACCGAAGAATCCTGTTAATCCGCGGGCCACCAACAATAGCCTGACTTCTTTGGGTCCTAGAGGTGCATCCGGAACCTACACCACGATCAGCCACTACCATCACTTATGACTACTAGTAACCACCTTACACCCTTCATCCACATATAAAATGTGCACGCAAGTGTGGTTATGCTCATTCGCGTGAAAACGATCTGCATTGCATGAAATGGTGGATCGGATGTGGTCTCCAATATCCTCGTGAACAGGTTCATGGAACTACTAAACAACTGGCCCATCGCAAATAGAAGCAAGCCGACATTCGCATCGTACCAAGTCTGTGCAATTGTCTTTCCTCTCAGCAGCATCGACCCAAACATCGAATGGGGCACTACACCTCTGTTTGGGAACTCTGACGGCATGGCCACCACAATTTCCTGGCCGTGAGCATTGCTCATGACCGGGGATCGAAGTATCTCGGAAGAGGTATCACTACTCACTTGAAAATAATCCGATCCATTGTAAATGCTCGTTTGCTCCACCTCACTCGGTACTCTCTTTTCGGCTTCGACGCAATCGGTAAACGTGCTCTCATAGGGATTCTCCTGCTCGTCAAAGTCTGCTGAAGAATACAGGACCTCGCTGTTGCTACGAATCGGATCTGCGTTCATTGTAGGCGAGTACGAACGTGGAAGAAACCTCGTTATGATTACCCCGCTCCGCTACTGCAACGACTGCACTTGTTAGTGACACATTAAGCAAGAAATCAAAATCGCAAAGTACCCTGTGAGTTTAGCAGCAATCAATTTGAATCCTTCTGTCGCCCGAGTTGGCTAGAGAAATGGAATAGCATGCTTGAATGGTTCTCAGTGTGATGGCTATCTTCCAATTTGTTCATGCCACAAGATACGCCACCTGCTCTCTATAGTAAGGTTTTGATGTTCAGTAGAGTTCAATTTCACTAGTCTGTTTACAGCAGAGTCAGAACCGTATCGCGTTAGGGCCCTGCAAGACATAATTTGTGTGCGACATTTGCATCGGTTCTGTAAGCCGCACGAGACCGGCTAAGCAGTGGCGGTGCAGTCATGTGCGCCATATCCGGTACTTCAGTTGCGAATTATTTTTCGGCATCTCTCCGTATCAAATTCAGTTTTCTAGAGGCAGTCTGACTGTCGATAGCACGGTGATTGTGACCTGAATCTGTTCAATTTAGGATTTATTTTCAACTCACGCCATGCAACGATTAGACCGAATTCTCAGGTCTTCGTGGAGGTCAATTCATCCGACAGCTTACCCAACAGCACAGCACCGGGTATCAACGCGACGTTATTCGTCCGAATCACAGTACTCTCAAAATAAGTCAATGAACACCGAGCCAAAACCAGTGTCCCCTCACGTACGCGGTTCTATCGTGCTTTGGGTTTCATGTTCCATCGTGCTAATTACTCATAGATCGCGTTTTACATTTCATTCGGGAAACCCATAGTGAGCGTCTTAGCCATAACCGGTGCAACATACGTCGGACTGCATTTTCTAAAGCAGAAGTTACAGAATGATGAAAATAAGCTACAGAGGTCGAAAGGTACAAATCTGTAACAATACGGCCGACCGATGGTGTGGTAATCAGGGTTGAGAAATTAAGTGAAATCTCACTCTCTGCTAATATTGGTCTTTGGAATTATAATTACGGCTCTATATCTGAGTTTCACTCTTGTAAATATTGAGAGAACAAGCAAATGTACATGCAATATACATACAATATACATACAATGGATATTGAATATGACTTAGGCCGAATCCGTACCAGCTCCTCCAATATTCACCATCTCTTTATGTACACATAACATCTCTGTTAGTCCTCTACTCCGCCTGATACTTTTGCTGATATGCTGTTGTGCCTTCTAAATCACCTCTTCTTATGAGGTGTAGAGCCGACCGCGACTGTCGTTATGTGTTCGATCCACGATTCCCCAGTACCCTTCGGCGTCTCCCAATCCACAGCCATTCACACTTCATTTGCATCGGAATTCCATCGATCTTCCAACTACATTTGACCATACTCGCAACTTAGAGATCTTCTGTTTTTTTAAGCAGTAATTGCAAAAATTAGTCGACACGACGGACATATCCATGCATTTTATGCGATATATCGAGAATATTCGAAGACGCAGAACGGCTCTTTCGATTATCATTCTTGCTTCCGTTCACGCAGTTACATAGATAGATATTCCCAAATGGGCCATTTATTCTTCACTTCATTCCGATCACTGGATATCGGGACAAACCACACGTATGATTCCTTTGGGAATGGATCTACCATGACGTACTAATCCGACGGATGCACACATTTCTTTGTGGCAGGTGTAAATGTTCCTTTGTTGTCGACGTATCTAACGTGAGTCTACTCGGAAGTCAGGTAGAAGAGATGATGAAAGGTCATCTGCATTTTCTCTGGAACAAGGCGTCGAATGGGCTTGGCCCATCTAAAATGCCGTTCCTGTGTTTGGCAGTCATAGCGCGGTAATATCGCATTTTCTTGCTGATGATGATAGACACGAAAACTCTAGCATCCTAGTTTGGTAAGAGAATCTCTCGCAGTATCAATATCGCGAACAGAAACACGTACAGCCCCATAACAGGCAACTTAGAATTCACAGCATACCAAGACCGTTGTAATTGGCTAGTAAATGCTTTAATAAGACTCCTAGGTATTCCACGCCGGATATTTGTGCCAGTTCTCAATAATAACAGGCTCGCCGCGGTAAACCAAAAATTGGACTCGAAGCTGTTACCAAATCATAGGTTTTGGCGTTCCGTCTGCGAGGGGCTGGCGACTAGACTATCTGTATATCGAGAGTATGGGAGGATCAATCGCGGCTTCTTGTTTAAAAGCCACGGTTTGCGCATTATTGCAAAAGCAATCAACGGACAGACTTTTCGTGTTCATTGGCGTTGGCAGAGTGAACTGCGATCAGTCCTGATCCAGATATGTTGTCGTGCCTACCCCCTGAAAAAGTGTTTGGATCGCTAACGTTGCAAGCCCTAACCCGATCACACCAGGCATATACCCGCTCCTCCCTAGTTGCTCCTCATCAGCCGCTATGATACAACCAATGCAAATTCATAGAGCCTACTGCGCAACTAATACTTAAAGCCTGTGTTTAATATTAACATAGAGATGGAGTATACTTCAACCTCACAAGCCGATGTCAACCTCGCGTCGCCTCTAATTTTTTGCACATTATGCTTCCGGCGTCCATCGACATCCGCATGCCGCTGCTATATCGTCACCTGCGGTCACATATTCTGTGACGATCACATCGGCGTTCCTGACATCACTTCAAGTTTGTCTCCGATTTTGCATTTGGCAGTATGGTGATGGAAGTGTTGACGGTTTACAGTTGATTCGAATAATTTACCCAAAAACCACACCTGTCCGTATTGTCATTCGTCAGGCATGGAAATCTACGCCATATCGGAACAAGTTTGTATATGCGACTGGTCAAGATATTCTAGCTTACTTACTCCGTTGTGTCAGATGCCACCCGAGCTGGCAATTTATTTCAGTAACTCCAAGGTGTTCATAGACCGCATGGCGACAACGTTAAAGGTTTTCTTAAGATCGTGCGCACTGCTTGTTATATATGTACTAAACGAAAGAACTAGTTCAAGCTGTCTACTCTTACATATTTAGTTGACCACTACCAAGGTCAGGGCTCAGAAATCGCGCAACTGAGAAAACATGTCGAGTATCAAGATAACATGATTGCACAGATACAGCCCGCGTTGTCAGAAAGCGCGTATTGGCAATCGTGTGTGATGTTTTGTGCATACCAGTTTCTGTTGGTCAATATATTAACGGAATGAGTTTCATTTAGAGAAGCGGACAAATTAAAGAAAGTGAATGATGCGCTACGGAAGCAGTTGCAATATACGCCGCGTCAGAATCAGTTTACTGTTTCAAATCAAACGCAAGAGAGGATGGGACCGCCATCATTGTCGGTGCACAACACATCGCATCAAAAAAGCGGTCATACCGCGCCAGATTTACAACGGCGTGCCTACAGCGAGGAGAATGGGGACAACAGCTTGTCAAGTGGATCCATACCGGTCCCTCGTTCATCTATGCATTCTAGAATAGGCGATCGGCGACCGCCCACTCCTCTTTCGCACATTCGAACAGGAACGCCGGGTTCGGGGTCGTCGGGCGAGAAACGGTCGCATACAAGTTTGCTGGACCGGAGTCCTAGAGCGGCGTATGCAAGTCCACGGTCACAACTTCTACATGTACGACAAGGCAACAATGAGCCCGTCGACAGGTCTTCCGTTGCGTCTCCGTATTTCAATAGGGCTACCGCGAGGGATGCGAACGAGCAGCCTCACGCACCGGCGCCAGTATACGCTGTTCCGCATCGCGGTTCGCTGTCTCAGTCTCCCGGGAAGCTGTCTGCGTCAAGTGCCGCTCTAGCGCCGTTCAAGCCTGTCACGCCATCGTCAGCGACAGTGCCATTCACTGACACTATTCCCCACATTGGACAAACTCTCCACAAATTCACGCCGACAGCAGCGGCAATGACGATTCCACGCCCGGCGACAAGCTCGTCACAGTATTCCCTACATAGCAGCAAAACGCTGAACACGATTTCGAGCTATCGAGGGCTGTCGGGAACACCGCGGATAGTGGGCAGTGACCGCATGTTCTACAATGGTGCACGTGGAGCTCAATCTACAGAAGTTGAGGACCTTCTGCGGCTTGCGGCACCGGAGAAATATAGTTTGCCTCCAAAACGAGCGGGGCCTACGATCACTGTTCATACTGGTGGTGTTAAACGAACAGCATATAAGCGCTAGTTACTTTGTATTTTTAGTTGCTACTTTTATTAAATTTATCGAACGACGCGATGCTAGAATGTTTATATATATGCTTTATTTCTACAATGTACAAGTAAAATGACTAATCCTTATCTGACATGAAAATCGGGTACACCAAATCGGTCGCCTTCAACTTCTTCTGACGCCCTTCAATCTTCGCACTCTCGACCCTAACTTTCCCACGAAGAGTCTGCACGATCATGGACTCATCATTACTTTCAAACTTGACGAACCCAGGCGGCACGTTCTCCTCGAGATCTGGATCAGTGTGGTGGCCGTTAGTGGGATCACCACGTTCGTGTATGGAGACACCGTACAGTAGCACCCGTCGCAATTTCTCCTCAACCCGCCCCTTCCGCTGTGATGCGACGCGCGCGAAGGTCCACAGCGGTCCGCCAAACGCGCGAAATGCAGCGTCGACACGGTCGGCGGTGTCGGCATGCCATCGGACTCTCCGCATGTCGGGGTCGATTTTGGGAGCATGGGAGTACGTGTACTTGCGCTCCATCACCGGTTTGAACGCAGTCCAGAAGTCCTCAGGTTCGTGCACTTTTTCCACTAGGTCTTTAAAGAAATCACGCAGAAGATTTGACCCTGCGACGCATAATCTGCTGAGTAGAGTCTCGTAGCTGTCGGAGTCGTATATCCGCACGGGATCAGAATTCTTGAGGATCTGGCCCTTGTCAAAGCTATGTGGGTGTAGGGTTTGTATTGTCACGCCCGTCTTGGGGTCGTTGTGGTAAATCGCCCACTGGATAGGCGCGGGGCCGGAATGTCGGGGGAGGAACGATGGGTGAACGTTGATCCCGCCCCAGGTTGTTGATTGAATGAAGGAGGACGGGATGAGTTTGCCGTAGGACACTGCGACAGCGAGGTCAAATCCTAAAGCCTGGAGATTCTGTATGCCATGTTGCGGGTTAGGATCGGTGAATTGGTAGCCGGAGTACTGACGTACCTTGAAATCTTCCGTTTCCTCCGCTGCATGTAAAGGTAGGCCATAATCTCGCGCAAGAGCCGCTAGAGGAACTACAGCCATCAGGCACGTGCGCGTCACATATATCCGCAACCAACATACCTTCCCTCAACTGCTTCAGATTTCGACCGGCGCGTTTAGGTTTCCGCACAGCAACATGCAAGTCTACATCGAACGCGTCTTTTGCGTGCCTCTTGTAAGTGACTAGTTCGTCTAAACACGCCATACTAAACTGGTCCGAGCCGAAAACTATAACGCGAATAGGTTTCTCGCGGATCGCGCGCGTGCTGAAGAGACATTGCCAGCCGTAGACGGATACGTTGCGGGGAAGAAATCGGCGTAATTGCGACTGAAAAAGTAGACGCAGTTTGTGGGCAGAGCAGCAGTCGGCAAGCGTCAACGGCGCCGACAGTGTACTTCGTGTGGAGAGAAGCGAAAAAAGCATTTCATTGGTAAGATAGTGAGCTTTTCATGTATTATTCTAATTACTCAGTAAGCTTTCAGTACCGGGCAACTACTGAATCAACGCAGCGGCTGATTTTGGTTCACCCTAGTCAGGACTCGCTTACCCTAACCCCATCCAATGTGTTCATGCCTGCCCTTTTCGATTATCTACTTGGACAGCTTAAGTTATTCTATAGTATATCCAAGAATTAAGATTTGTAAATGTTACTACGATGTTGCAGACAAGTCTTGCTGTGGACATCGCCGGTATACCTTAAAGGTTTGGATTCTTCGTACGATTGATCGAATATGAAGGGGAACCTCAATTAGGCTTCGCAACTTTCAAAACGAGTCGGATATTAAAGTCCGAATTGGATTGAGCCAGCTTGCAAACTATGCGATATATGATTAGGCAGTTTCTGGTTGAGCTTCGGGCCCTTGTTAGAGAAGATATATGGATGATGTCAACGGAAATCTCATCATGGATAGTGCTTTTGATTGCTGCTGTGTCCGTTTCTAGCATATTCAGGGGCTAACCTTAAAATCAACTACAGGGTATTTCCCCGTCACAGGGATATAAATCTCTTCTTACTTGATTCACATCTACACGTAACAGTATATTCACCAGATAAATCTATTTGATTCCTCACCTCACCTCTGGAGAATTGATTCTCCTTGATATAGTTTTCAAAGCTGGCCTCAAATGGAGAGGCAACCGGAATGAATTAGCAATTTATCGTGCCTAGCCACCTGATGTATGATTAACTGATTTTCACTGTTCACAGGCTGACGGTCAACTGATAGGTTTCAGGTTCCTGTTGTTGGCTATCCGTCAACAACAGCAATGAAGGATTGGACAATAATGCACCGTAGCCTTGGAGATGGGAAGCTGAGGTCAGAACACTCATTTCTGCGCAATTCAGACATATGTAACTGACTGTGACTGAGGGCCTTATGATATAACATGTACCACGAAATGGTGCGAAATACTAACAGTTGCTTCAACGGTCTTGGAAGATCTAGCTACAGAGATTGATCGAGTGCTAAATGGTATTCAGACAATTTTACGACTATTGTTCCACAAGTAGTTCGCTAATGCGTGCAACAGTATGTATGCACGAAGAAAAAACTCCATACTACTTATCACCCAATTTATCAAAGCACGACACTTATCCATGACCATTCGTCAACGTGTTGATGATTGCTGAATATGAGGAAGCATCGGCCACTGAAAAGCAAAACCATATCTGAGTATATATGTTGAGTAATGGAAGTTGTCCGAGAATATCTAGATATTCGTTCAGGTCCTTTACAATAGCTGGTCCATGCATGCTGGGCAGTTGAAAATGTCTAAACATATATAAAATATCTACGGCGGCTGGCGCCTCTTAAAAATGGACATAACTCTGCCTCTGCCACACTCCGTACTGTGAGTCACAGGAGAAGTGTCGCAGAATAGGTCGCACTTTGCCTAAAAACTAGCAAGAAGGTAATGAGCCAATCTAGCCTATTTTGGGCCTAAAATCTGTAGATCTTACTCTGATGACATTTCACTCGGTGGTGTCCAAAATGTCGGGTGTGCGCCAGTTGCTACTTTAGCTCTGTGAGGCGGTCTAACTAAAGTGGATGTTGCCTTAGTGCAAGAGACCGCCATGGATTCAGTGCGAATTAATAGTAGGTTCAGCTTAAATGCATTTTCCTGCGAGTAGAGTATAATTGAAAGTTCAGCGTCTGTACAAGTTCGTGAGGAGACCAGCCCAGCTGCTCCCGAAGCCGGGCGAGACGCAATCCCGGAGCAGGAAACAATGAGAACGGTTCTTACCCTCGAGGTTGTGAATTCCTACAGTTTGTCGTCCTTTCTGTTGGGAGCTAGACATCGGGTAGTGTCCATTCTTGCTAGTTTTGATTCCGTGATTGGTGTAGTGGACACGCTCTTAAATCCCTTGGCCTGCTTGTTTACATCTTGGACAGCGCGATTGCTCCAACGCGTTTTGTATACGATATGTAAAATTCCTTCCATCTATTTGCGCCTCACGCAACGTGCTGGTCACGTGGACGGCACCAGAAGAATTGACTATTTACGGGAGCGGAGTCGGTACCAAATCTGGTTCGTGTTTTAATATGTTAGCATGGGCTCAATAATGGCAGTGGAAGCGGTTAAGAGCCAAAAACGGCGGACTTTTTTGAATTTATCCGGCCAGCGGGAAGCCGTTGGCACTAACTATCGAATCTGCCACCCCCTGATAGCGCTCGGCGACGAATTAGCCTAAGCTCTACGTACTTTCCTTGTTTCCACAATCCGCTGCGATTGGTAGAATACCAGTACGAGCAGTTCCATGATGTAGATGAACCGAGAGGCGACCGAGATTGGCACTATGCGGATCCGATGAGTAGAACTGTGCTGGTAAAATATGGCACCCAATAATAATAATAATATGTGCCGAGATAGTTGCGCCGCGTTGTATTCATAAATACCCAATCCTCCGCCGCCCTCTCGTGCGGTCTCTCTTTAGCCACTCATTCAGGTCCAGATACTTCTTTGTCTCCTCCAGACTCTTCGCATCCAAAATAATGTCAGTCACTCTTAAACACTCTGGCCAGAAAATGCCCTTGGTCGGGTTCGGCCTCTGGAAGGTTCCCACCGACAGCTGCGCCGACACGGTCTACAACGCCATCAAGGTCGGCTACAGACTCTTCGACGGTGCCCAGGACTACGGCAACGAGAAGGAGGCTGGCGAGGGTGTCCGCCGCGCCATCGCGGACGGTCTAGTCAAGCGCGAGGAGCTCTTCATCACGTCCAAGCTCTGGAACACGTTCCATTCAAAGTACGCTATCTCAATTTCTATACCATTATTGATTCGACGGTGCTAACAATTGGTTAGAGACCACGTGCTTGAGATGACGAAGAAGTCCCTTGCTGACTGGGGTCTCGACTACTTCGACCTCTGGCTCATCCACTTCCCCATCGCGCAGAAGTACGTCGATCCTGCCGTCCGATACCCCCCAAATCTCCTCTTCGATGCCGACGCAGGCACCATGGAGTTTGAAGACGTCCCCATTTCCGAGACCTGGGCCGAGATGGAGAAGGCCGTCGAGCTCGGCTACACTAAGAATATCGGAATCTCCAATTTCGCCGGCGCTCTCATCATCGATCTCCTCCGCTACGCGAAAATCCCTCCAGCCGTCCTCCAGATCGAGCACCACCCCTACCTCACCCAGCCCCAGATCATTGCTCTCGCTGAGCAGCGTGGTATCGCCGTCACAGCCTACTCCTCATTCGGTCCACAGTCCTTCCTCGAGCTTGGCCACCCTCTCGCCCAAACAGTCGGTCTCCTCCTCGAGGCCGATCTCATCTCTTCGATCGCGAAAGCCCGCGGCAAGACCCCCGCCCAGGTCCTCCTTCGATGGGCCACTCAGCGAGGCATCGCTGTTATTCCCAAGTCCAACAATCGCCAACGTCTGGCCGAGAATTTGAACCACGTCGACTTCGATTTGACACCCGAGGAGCTCGAGAAGATTTCCGCTCTCAATGTCGGCTTGCGATTCAACGATCCTGCTGACTGGCCTGGCAAGATCTACATTTTTGCCTAATGACTTCGTGGTCGGATATTAGATATTTAAAAGTTGAGCCATACTTTGTTGTTTGGGATATTTATGGGATTTATACACTTGTTTTCTAGTTCGAAATAAATTCTTGATACCAATAGGGATTTGATTAAACAGCGTGCTTGAACCTAAGAGCCTACGAGAATGTCACTTGCTAGAGGGACACTGACATCGGCCCGCATCGTGAGCTGCTGTGACCATGTATCATTTAACACATCGAGTATGGCTTGGATATGCGGGTTTTTACATGCATTAGGATCTGCTCCCCTCAGCCTGTGCGTGAGCCCATACGTAGTCTGATTCAGGAGCCTCGACCGTTCTGTTACCCCAAATAGTTGACGTGTTTGCGTGTCCTCCTTGACAATTGTAGTTCGGTTTTTGAGGATTCGCTGAAATGCAGCCGAGGGGTCTTTTGTGGCAGAGCACGGGACCTCATGGTCATACAGTTGATGTGCCAATGGACATTTAGCGATTGGCTCACTGTTCTTCATATCTATGATTTGTCCGTTTTGTAATTCTTTTTATTTTGATCCTTTTACTTGTCGCTTGTTTGTAATCTCGTTTGTTGCATGATTAGCACACCCCTGTCCAAACGGTGCCCGTGTCTGTCCGGGAATCATATTTTGACTTTGGCGATTTTACAGCGGTTTCCCTTGTTAGATCCTATAACTTTGTTACCGTACTCTATAGCCAGGATTAGAGTCGTAATACGATCTAAGTCGTCAATTATTGTTATATATTATAGCCCTATCGAACAACACGCCAATGCAAGCCAAAGCCAAGACGCCCCATCTAATCCAACCTACGTCCTCTCCCAGCCCCGCCAACCCTCTCCTCATTCCACCTATCCAGTCTCTCTTTCCTCAAATGATAAATCCGTCTGACCCGTCGATATTCCCTCACAAACTGCCCCACATCTACGCCAGCAGAAGCATGCCCACGAGCTGTACCCCCAATATCCAGAAAACTGCCTGCCAGTGCCTCAGAAACGTGCTCGGCTTCCTCAGTCGCAGAGCCCAACTTCGCGCGTAGCCGTGCGGACGAATACGGCGCGAGAGCGTCGTACATCCTTTTCTCGACCTGGCGCCACTTCGCATCCATATCTTGCGCATCTTTCAACTCGCTCTCAGTCCGCGCTCGCGCATCCGCGATCGTCATCTCCTTATCTAGAATCCTTACTGTGGTCTCCTTGACCTGCGTCGACAGTGCGGATATTTTCTCCATCTGCTGCGTGCTGGCCGGATGCGTGGTCTGGAACAGTGCCGTCAATGTCTCCTCATCTTGGATTAACGCCGCCAGTTCCTGCCGGTTCTTAGACTGGAGAACCGGCGGGATAAAAAGATGTGACTGCAAACTGATGGATGCCGGCCGCGGTGACTGCGCGGGCGATGGAATTGGCGACGGAGGCGCGCCAAGTTGCCTGATACTCGTCGTTAACTATTGACTAGCCTGTAGTTATAATAAGAGAGATACGCACATATGAGGAACGCTTGCTACACTCCGAAGTCCTCTCGCATAGTCAGGTCCTTTGTTTCCTGTCCCCTGCTGCTGCTGTATCTGTGGCGGCGCCTGTATCAACGGTCCCGCGACGCTGCTCCATTGAGCTTGCTGCCCTGCTGGAGGAAGCGGAGGTAATGGTGGTGGGGCACTGGAATGCGTGGACTGGTACGGCGGTAGGCTACCCTGTAGCAGCGACTGATACTGAGATTGTGACGGCCCGGGCGGATATGACATTGTCTCTGTCAAAGTGTAGTTGGAATGAAATGCTCTGGGTATCTCCACGTCGAATGCGTGAATAGCTGGCGTCATATGGCGGACAGATGTGGTACAATACCCATTAAAATTCGACAGCAGAAAGTTGGACATTTCGACCACACTAACACTTTAACAATTTACTGTTGTTGAGTAATAATCTCAAGATACCGGCCTATCTAGCACATTGTCATGCAGCTAAATCGTTCAAACAATGTTTTTTAACCAGTTTCTCATATACATATCACCGCGATAATGCACAAACCCTAAACAAAACTCTACCCTTTTGGCAAAATAAATTGATATAAACCAAAATTAATAATCAGGGCAAACACTCAAGTACATATGCATGTCGATAATCGCTACAGTATTTCTATCCACCTATTCTCCGCACACTTTAGTCACCATTAATTCTCGGCAATATATGACGCTAAAACCTTTGGTTGTCATAATTTACAAAAACAAAGAGAAACTCAGAGGCACGGAACTTCCTCGGCCACTAGGATACAACTTCTGCTTCCCTTCGAACTTTCTCGGCTTCGGCAGGTCGTTATCATTCTTGAACTTGTATTTCGAGTCATTAATATCCAGTCTCTGTGCGCCATTAACGTTATTCGCGATAGTGTATGAGCTCGCATTTAATTCGCGGATGTTTCTGTATGCCGCTGATGCGGAACGACGCGAGGAGCGACCAGTGGACGATGACACGGAGTTTGATGGCGAGTGAGAGCTGCCGACGGACGGTGTTGGCTGGCCTGGAGGTGGTGGCGGGGGTGGCGGCGGCAGACCGCCTGACAACCGGCCGTTGGTAGATGTAGAAGGAGGCACGGGCGGAGGAGGGGGCGGCGGTAATCCTAGGCTTGAGGACGATAGTATCGCTGCTGAACCAGAGGATACTGCTGGGGGTGGTGGTGGAGGCGGCGGCGGCGGTGAAGCGGGGAACAGCATACTTTGCATTGGCATCATCGGCGCTGATGGCCTCGAATCGGAGTCGTCGGATTCGTCATCATCATCAAATCCGTCGGTATCACTGTCTGATGAATCAGCATGCGCACCGCCAAACGTAGGAGGAGGTGGTGGTGGTGGTGGAGGTGCTGCGGGCGCAGACGATGACGGTGCTGGTGGTGGAGGCGGTGGAATTGGCGGTGCCGATGAAGGAGTTGATGCTTGCAAAGTTGGAATCGGAGATGCACCTGGAATCGACGACGCGGCTGAAGAACTAGGGGCCCGATGTCGGCCTGCTATAGATGCATTTAGAGCCGCAGTGAAAGACGACTGAACAGGCAGAGCATGATGTGCTGGCGGTGCGGACGAAACATCTGATTCACCACTGGCCTTCAAGAACGATGGTGGTGGTGGAGGCGGTGGTATAGTATTGGACGACGATGTCGCTGACTTGCCAGACGACGGGATAGGAGGTGGCGGAGGCGGGGCTGCGGAAGGTACTGGAGGCGGCGGAGGCGGCGCACTACGCGGCACTGGACGTTCTGAGTTAGATGGGGACTTCAAGCCAGGTATGCTATTAGATAGGGAGGATGGTAACGGTGGAGCAGATGGAATTAACGATGGTAAAGGGGGCGCTGGTGGAATTAACGATGGTAAAGGGGGCGCTGGTGGCATTAACGATGGTAAAGGGGGCGCTGGTGGTCCTGACGATGGAACTGGAGGTGGAGTTGGTAGAGTCGACGGGAGCTGTGGGGGTGGTGGGATCGAAGAAGGTAATGTCGATGCCGGTGGAGCCGATGTCGGAGTAGATTTGGCCGAGTGGATGGGCAACGGTAGCCCTGATGGGATCGACGAGGATAGTGGCGGTGAGGGCGGCCCAGAAGAAGGTATCGGTGGTGCCGCGGTCGTAGGAACAGGTGATGCTGTAAATGACGGAAGTGATGGTAGGGGCGTTGGAACTGGCGGCGCGGCCGAAGATGGTAGAGGAGGTGCTGCCGACGGTGGTATCGAGGAAGGCGCTTTCGGAGCTACGGTCGACGACAGGGAATGTGGTAGCGGCGGTGCCGGTGGAGCAAACGACGACGGTAGAGGAGGTGCCCGCGGAATTGATGAGGGGAATGGAGGAGCTGGCGGTGCTGATGAAGCTGATGATGATGGCAATGGCGGCGCAGGTGGACCTGACGACAGTACAGGTGGCACAGGAGGAATGCCTGATGGAATTGATGGGGGTGCAGATCCCGGAATAGCCGGGGCCTGTGAAGCAGGTTTCACATTAGCTACCGACGATACTGACGATACAGACGACGATGTCTTGTGATGAGCCGGTCGTCTCGGGACCGATGGGTGAGGCGGTGCAGCTGGAGCAGGAGAGCTGTGTGATGCTATTCATGAAGTCAATTTATTTAGGCCCAATATGAGGATCGGAGATCATCTTACCACCTGTATCTATTCCACCTCTGCTCTTCAACTTCGGTATTCCACCTGCAAACAAGCCAGCTAACTGAGGTCCCATAGCCATGGGTGATTCATCGCCAGAGTTCGATCTAGATCTACCAGCAGATGGTACAGGCGGTGCCAGATGGGAAGCAGATGATGCACTGGATCCACCAGACTCGCCGGCAGCTCGGCCCCCAACTGCTGGAGCACTTCGATCATTGGTGACGGATTTCTTCAGCTTCTTTCCTTGTTGAATTTCGCCAAGTAGGGCGCTTCTCCCGCCACCCCCAGCCATCGGGGGTGGTGGTCCTGGTGGTGGTGGAACTCCTACAGGAGGAGGTGGCGGAGGTGGAGGTGGCGGACCAGCCATTTCTGATTAGAATGTAGTTACGTAGATAACAGCGCAGATGTAGAGAATTGCGTAGTCGCAAAATATGTGAGTTGTTAATGTGTCTAGTAACTGATAACGATGGGTAACCGCCTCTGGCTTATTCGGTGAACTTAAGTGTTACGTTAGTGAATGCGTTGAGGACAGATTGTCTGTGACTTTGTGATTGTGAGCTGGTGGTGATCAGGCGCGCTCCATCTCCTACACAGAAAACGCGTGTCGACCGGACTTCAATTCGCCCCTTATGTCAATCAGGCACATAGAATTCTTGCCTTCAATCCTTGATCAACAAGTCGTCATAAATACAGAGTAGTCTGTGTTCTTACTCTGATCTCGTGTGAAATAGCGGCGACTGGATTTTGACTACTTAATCACCGTACATGTCCTTTTTCAACAACTTCGGGTATGTGTAATCGCTCAATTCATATTTCACCAGAGATATCTGACCTTTTGCCTTCTAGTCGCGGCTTCGGTCGATCGTCTAGAAAGAACAAACAACAGCAACAACAGCAACAATCAACGCCCACACAGGCCTCGTTCATACGGACATCCAGCTCACATTCCTCGGTGCAGTCCACGATCTCCAACTCGTCGAGCCACCTGAAAGCGTCTTCCAACAACCAATATGTGCCTCCTGTACCAAAGCCTATGTTTCTGTCACAACCGTTTGTTCGTACGGCTTTAGTAAAAGGCAGTTTCAAGACAATTGTAGTTCTGCCGAAATACGTCGACATGGGTGAATGGTTGGCCCTGAATAGTAAAGCGACCATCGTGACAATCTGACGTTACCTGTCTCTAACTATACATTTAGCATTCGAGTTTTTTACATACTTAAATTCAATTTATGGAATTATATCAGAGTTTTGTACTGTACAATCTTGTCCGACCATGAGTGCAGGACCAGGGTATGTCCCTTGGATTCATTTCCTCCGTCAAGCTAATCTTTGTCATATGTAGGTTCGACTATACATGGCTCGATGGATCTAAAAAACAAATACGATTTCCTGCTTCAAGATACATCGATCTTGTCCTCACCTGGACCAACAATAAGCTCAACGATCAGTCAATATTCCCTACAAAAGCTGGTATGTTTGTTTTGACAAGCTCGCTCTTTACAAGAGATCTAACGCTTGCTTGGCACTGTAGGCGTGCCATTCCCCCCAAGCTTTCCAGTAATATTACAGAACATATTTAAGCAGCTGTTCCGAATTTTTGCACATATATATTACAATCACTTTGATGCAATCGTGCACATGAATCTGGAGGCCCATTGGAACTCATTCTTTGCACATTTTATCAGTTTCTCAAAGGTTAGTCGGAGGGACTGAAAGCAGATGTATTATTGGAAGCTCATGACTGAATAGGAGTTCGAGTTATTGGACAGACGGGACACGGAGCCATTACGGGAGTTAATTGAGTCGTTTGAGGCACAGGGCAAGGTTTAAATGAGGCGTCGTTGGTTACAAGGTATATCTGTAGTTGGGGTTTCCTGACTGATAGACAACGGACAGTATTGTAAGAGCACGACATGATATATGGGTTCTTGATTATACAACTATATAATGTACCATAAAATGTAGCCGCAAATGAATAATAATACACAAGGGTCCTGAAACCAATCTGTGAAGTAATTGTAGTCCTTTTCGAAGTGGCATATTCTACAGTCCTAGCTTTTTCGTCTCGCCTAGCCGCAGTCCTCGGACCTATACAAAAATCAATATCTATGACAAAATATAATAAAGGCAGCCTCACCTTATCCCAATCAATCTGTGAGTCTATTTCGTCATCAACTAACCCGCACAACGCAACGCTTTCACCTCTTAGTAAATATAATCCCAAATCCAGGACCTCCGTCGGCGCGTCAGGGGTTATTACTCGTTCTTTCGCTGATTCAAGGATAATATTCGTAGTTTGATCGTAGCCTTGTAATATTCCCTATAACGCAGTCAGCATGTCTCAATTTTGGCGGATAGCAGTCCACCGCAATTGGCATGGATAACCGCAGATCTTTGATCTTACCGTGAAAAGCCGTCCATCGGACGTGATCACCACGACCGCTTCTGCAGCATATTAACAATCAAACTATTTAAAGAACGATAGATCTTCTTGGATCAAAAAAACGTACTTCCAACATATTGGGCTAACGCGGACATTGTCAACAGTGTCCTAAGAACGAAGCACTTGATAGAATTACCGTGCGCGCAATATTGATCTCAATTAAGCTATTACGGATATCAAGCCGTAGGCCGTAGATTGTCCAGAACACTATCCTAGAGACATTGACCCCGAAGACTGAGGTCGTGTGGTTGAAATTCTTATTCGTTTGCTTTAGTCTCACGATTTGATTTAAGTTTTTTTGGAATTTAGCTTTGAAGATCGTGCTCCAAACCGCGACACGTTAGTCGATATTCGTGATTTTACATTGATTTGGCCACAACCGGCAAGTTCTTGCTCTGCGCCAATAGAGATGATGTCCTTGGTATAACGTCTGTGCATTAAAAAATACCTACGTCGCGCCTAACAACTGCGAATTGTCATTCTCGAATCGCCTTGACCAATCGTGATAAGCAGCATGGGCGTATACTCTCTCGTCGTCGATCCCCCGGTAGACACGGAAGCCATGGATGCAGAGAATGGTCTTGATTCAACATCTACAACCGTAAAGAACAATCAGGAGAATGTGCCTACGAATCGTGCGCAAGATGACGATATTCTGCCTGAGAGGTTTGCGCAGATGGCGGTGTCTTTACAACCTTTAGACGTTACTCAATTAGGTACTACTTAATCCAGAATTATAGACGGTATGTATTGGCTAACGCGTATTATAGAGCTCATCCTATCTCGGTCTCCGTTTCGACGGGCACGATTAACTTCTACCGAACGAGTCAAAGAGAACATGGCATTGGTCTACAGCATGATATCAAAATGGAGCGCAGCTCAGGATAAAACTATGCAAGAATCCCTGTCGCTCGAGAATGAGTATGTTAAGCAGCAGCGCGAGATCAATTGGCAGATGTATCAGAATCAGCTGCACGACGAGGATTCGTATTGGAACTCAAAGTCCAAGAAGATGTGGAATAGCATATCAGATGCTATACAAAAAGAACGGAAGTTGTTGGAGGAGATTAAGAGGAAGGAGTTGGCTCGGAAACGCGAGGTAGAGCGGCAGAGACTCGAGCAAGAGAACTTGGAGCAGGAGCGGAAAGAATCCGAAGAGAAGGAAAGACAAGTACGTGAAGATCAAGAGAGAAAGGACCGGGAAGAAAAAGAGAAAAAGGCGCGCGACTATGCCGAGAGACGGGAACGCGATGAGAAAGCAAGGCGGGAACTAGTAGAGGAAGCGAGACTGGAACGCGAAGAGAAAGCCCCCAGACGGGAACGCGAAGAGAAAGCGAGACGGGAACTAGAAGAGAAGGAACAGCAGGCCCGCTTAGAAGAAAAGAGACAAGAAAGTGAACTGCAACGAAAAAGGGAGCGCGAAGCGAGCGAAGTGACTAAAGTACAGGAAGCCAAGCAAAGACAAGAAGCTGAGGCACGACAAAGAGCATTGGATGCTATTCAGAAACGTATTGCCAGTGAGCGAAAGGAGAAGGAACGCAAGGAATTAGAAGAAGCGGACACGAAGAGCACCCCCAAGTCAGACGATGAAGCTAATAACCTGCCAGAACCGGAACCGATAATGCAGGTGTCGATACAGAAGCCTTTGCCGTCTGTTACTGAAAGCAAGTTTGCGACCGATATGAGTGCCGCTCTGGACGAGGCCGAGGTGGCTTCTAGTGCAGTTACTACAGCAGTCGGGACCAACGAACTTACAGCGGAGCCTCCTGTACCTCAATACATTGATGAAGCAAAAGCCGAGCAAGATTATTATCATAAGTTAATTCTGGTTAGCTATTGGTTTCTGACATATTGCTTATACCTTCAGTCACTAACAGTCAGTAGTACATAAAATCCGACATCTTGGCTCCAGTCGCCGCAGACAAGGCATTGAAAACCTATTGCTCCACCCATAAGCGAAAGGTGAAACCAAAGCTTGGGCAGCTTACAAACAGTCGTCAGCAGATTCGGAAAATTGTTAGTATTTGGCGATTATCTCAGTCTCAGTATGGTGTGACTAACGAATTGTACTAGCTTGGCGAGCTTAATGTCATTATAGACGAGGCAAAGGAAAATTCTGATCTTTGTTACAACTGGCTACTAAACTTTCTGTCGAAATCTATTGTTTCGCAAGCAGAGACGGAAACTACTGTCTCACCTATGAGTGCGTTCCCTCTTGGCACACTTGCGGTGTATATGATGTCTAAACATGACAAGCTCCGTGACCTTTTGATCGCCAGGATCGTCAAGAAATGTCCGTATGTTATCGGCTACTCTTGCTCGATTGATACTGAAGAAGGACGTATACGGATGGGATATAAGCGTATTGAGGGGAAATGGGAGGATGACGCCATGTACTGTGAACGCATGGGCGGGATCGCCTCTGTGTGGGGAGTAATGACACAGATTGGGTTCCCGTTGAGCTCGAACATCTCTCATCCGTATCCGCTGTATCATTCGTGGACATTTATTTCGAGAATGCTCAATCTGCCACTGGCGAGTCTCACGAACGCACATTTTACGGTGATGGCTTCGTGGTGGGAGCTGACTGCGAGACGGTTTTTGATTGCGTACGGTAGGGAAGGTCACAAGCTGTTGACCACTGTATGGGATGCTTGGACAAGAGCAGCCAGTGACAAGAGATTTCCAGCGGCGGCAAGATTAAGAATATTGGGAGAACAATGGCAGGAGCATGGAGAGACTGGCTTAGTGAGACCGGAAGAGCAATAGCGGTGATAACCCGCTACTATCTTCATTTCACATCGACGAACTTGTAATCTTGGAATTTTGCATATGTGGAGTAACCGGGCGTTGAAATTATTTCATTGTACAAATAGTAAAATATAAATAAGTCGATGGGACGAGATGGAATGAAACCCGCATATAACCGTTGAGACGGGAGCTACCGGGCCTTTTACCCGCGCCTCGTCTCGATAGTCACTTCCGACTTTTGAGATACAACAAACAACCTGCAAAGAATGGCACCTCAGGCGCGCTTTGTGCGCTACTTCTGGCCCTATCAGAATTAAGTAATTATCTTACGAGTTTGCCGCACAATCCGATCAAATCGGCGCCTGTTAACGGGTAGAATACGGATATCACACACACCTATTAATTCATATAGGCCAATTATATATGGCAATACCGGAGATCAAGGCCTTACTTTTCGACGTCTTCGGTACCGTCGTTGACTGGCGCACCTCCGTCAAGGAATATATTCTTGCCCGCTCCCCAGAATCCATTAAGACTTCAGTTGACTGGAACGAATTCACACAGGAATGGCGCGACGGCTACTTCAAGTTCGTCTCTGACAACTCGAATGACGATGCGGCATCTGTCTTTAATTCGTTCCTGTCTGTGGATCAGCAGTACAGACAGGCGTTGGACGTCTTAGTGGAGAAATATGGGATTGAAGGAGTCTGGACGGAAGAGCAAAAGGATGATATTGCCACTTCTTGGCATTACCTCAAAGGTGTTTCATATATTTAAAGATTAATGAGTGCTCAGGCCTAACAGTGTTTTGATATAGGATGGGATGATACAGTCGAAGGTCTCACACTTCTCAAATCCAAGTTCATCATCGGGACTTTGTCCAACGGAAACATGAGACTCTTAGTCGACATGGTAAGCCAGCGCCTCTTAACCCATGCCGACTTATCTAACTTTCTGCGCAGGCTAAGTACGCCGAGTTGCCGTGGGACGTCGTGTTCTCCAGCGAACTCTTCAAAATCTACAAACCGTCACCAAGAGTATATCTTGGTGCAACCGAGTATCTTCAGCTGAAGCCGGAAAAGTATGCTCTCGATGTTTCAGTCGAAGTAAGCTTTAACTAACGATAACTCATAAGTGTCTTGATGGTAGCCGCTCATATGTACGATCTCGAAGCTGCTAAAGAGAACGGCTTGTACACCGCCTACGTCGTAAGAAGAGGCGAAGATATAGGAAGGACTGCCAGCCCAGAAGAAGTTGACTATTTCGTATCAGATTTCGTAGAGTTGTATAAGCAATTGACCGCAGAATAGCGTGATGTGATATTTAGTCGCGTCAATTCTGCGAAGGGCGCCGCGAGCGTACGTACGACCCTGCAATGGTTCGGTGGCAATTGAGGAACTTTTGTTCTTTTGTTAAAGTGCGTTCAATATTATCGTACAATGCAGCCATCCTCACGTTCGCAATCCCAACCACTCTATCTAAATTCGAACCTCTTACTTCTTCGTCGATGCATATTCTTCGCGTAGTTTCGTCACATTCATATAACCGGGCCGTCGTTCCAAGAAAACAAAAGGACTATCAGTGTACACGTGTTAGCACATTCAGCATTCAAGCATAGTCACACTAGAGGAGCATCTGCAAAGAGACACTAGCACTAGCACTACAAAAACGATGGCAACATACCTCTTCCCTTCCCGTTCTAATCCCTTTGCCCACTTTGCAAACGAAACCGGCCTTAACTTGTCCGCTCCAAGTACCTGACCGAGAGCAAATAAGCCGGTAGCCACAATAGTTTCAGTAATGATCTGAACCCAACCGCCCATGTTAGCATCAGGCCACTGATGACAACTAGTTATCTCTAGATCAATGCTGAACTCGCAAACTTACATCGATTGGAAGTGTCGCATTGCTGTTTACCGTCAAGTGTTTCAGATAGTGCGAGAACTCATACGCAGAGTAGCCAGCATGAAAGAGCAGTACTAATGAAAACACCGTGATGGCGGTTGAGACGAACGACATGTTGTGGACGCGCTTTGATGTGATGTGTAAATTGCAAAACTACGACAAGAGCACAAGATATATATATACAAATCACGTGACTGATGGTATGACGTTATGGCGCATCTCCCAACTTTTAACTGCTAAAGCAAATTTTTGGATCTTGACCATCAGCAAGCCCAACCAGTACTATTATTCAGCATAGTTGCTGGAGTTGGTGTACAAATAGAAAGATAGATATACTAAGTCCACTGAGCACTGTTAGTTGTTTTCTAGGATTTTTACCAAAAAATAGTCGTTCAGCCTTTATATCACGCGCAGAATGTCAGCCGTCACAGCGTCATCGCCGTTACAGGTTACTGCGGGGTCGTCCGCCCCCTCGAACGCAGCATTATTTACATGTAATAGCTGCGGTGTTGGATTTCCTACGCCGGATATGCAGAGACGACACATGAAGACAGATTGGCATCGTTATAACTTGAAGAGACGAGTCGCGACGTTGCCGCCTATCTCTGCGGAGATCTTTGCCGAGAGAGTGTTGCAGCAGATGGATGCTACGCGGAAGAACGAGGAGAAGTTATCGTTTGTGCAAATCTGTCGTGCATGTGGAAATAAGCGGTTTACGTCTGCTGGCGCGTACGAGAATCATTTGTCTAGTTCACGACACAAAGAGAACTTGAAGCGTGCAGAGCAGGTAGGACTACGTCAGGACGACGACAACGGATCCACTATTTCTGGCGCTAGAGATCATAGTCCAGATTGGAGTGTAGCGTCATCTACGTTTTCTCTGGGAGAACCTGTGCAACCTCTGCAGTATCATACTTTTGGGTTCAGAGATGGCAGAGTTGCAGGTGGAAGCAAGAAGAGCCTGCGGCGGCACAAGGCTTCGTCTTCTGTTACTACGTCGTCTGTTGCCGGAGACGACTTGGATAGTATTATCGATGATGGAGCGACCGACTTTGCGCGTCCTTCAATCAGATCGGCTGCGTCGAGTGCTGTGGGCGGCCTCGATGCAGAGGACGAGGACGAGGATATTGACTCTATTATTGAAAGGAAGTTACAGAGCGCTGTCAAGTTGCCTATAAACGCCTGCATTTTCTGCTCAGCACAAAATTTCAGTGATATCGACGCTACCGTTTCTCACATGCAGCACGACCACGGTCTTTTTGTTCCGGAGAAGGATTATCTTGTTGATTTACAAGGACTTATCACCTATTTGTCAGAAAAAGTGTCGATCGGTAATGCCTGCTTGTACTGCTCTTTCATTGGCAGAAGCTTGAATAGTGTTCGAGACCACATGGTTGCGAAGCAACACTGCAAAATTCCACACGACACCGAAGACGAGCAATTAGAAATCTCGAGTTTTTATGATTTCTCGTCGTCCTATCCTGACGATTATGAGGAGGAAGATGACTGGGATGACGTTGCTTCAGGAGACGGATCTGCTGAGGATGAGGCGGAAACGGTTCAAGTCGCTAATATCGGGCCTCAGCGTCGCACTGAAAGCAATCTCGTTCTCGATCCTACAGGACTCGAACTTTCGTTGCCCCTATCTCGTCTACGGATCGGTCATAGATCGCTTGCAAGGTACTACAGACAGTCACTGCGACCTACCGAGCCTCGTGAAGGACAGTCAATTGTTATTGCGGCTAGTTCGCGACAGATGTTGGCTTCAATTTCTCGAGATCCGGTCAAGGAACGCCTGACGAAAACGGACTGGAGAGATCAGCGCGACAAACAGAACAGAGACATTCGCCGGGAACAACGTTACATCAATCAACAGAAGCATTATAGGGATCCCATGCTCGGAGGTTAAACAAATTTTGCGAACTTATGTTTTGTTGGCATGTCCTTTATATGGTGTATGGGGTAAGTAAATTAGTAGTACATTGATTTGTTCGTATCCGTCATTAGTGTTGGGTCAATGGTACTTTTGTTTTGAAACTTATGTCCACTATGCTTTAATAAAGGTACATTCTGTACAAACGCATATCAAACAACTTCATTCAATTCAGTCCATTGCGCCTCTATCGGTTCTGTCCACCCTACTACACTGTACATATATATAGTTACATCATTTTAAACGCCAAAACATATTTTATGACTGATTCCGGTAAACAATCTCTTTTGCGCCAATCGTACCCGTTCGTCCAGTCACGCCAAATCTGATCATGCCAGCGCCACTCTCACCGGCGCGCAGACCACCCCATGATAAGCCATTTGCCTTGGCAAGAGTGATTTCAACTTTTGTTCCCATAAATTTGTACTTCGAATTCTCGGGTACGATTGGACCGTATAGCTGGAATTCTGTCTTAAATCGCTTTGTGCCTAGGTGCAGGAGATCGAGTGCTAACGAGTCTTCAAAGAACTCGATGGACGACTTGGACTCATCGCATTTCTTGGCGAATATTGAGACAATGACAGTTGTGGGAGTTTGGTAAAAATCTGTCCGACATTCGACCACTTCCTCCTTTTGTGTCTGGCTTTCATCCTTAGTTCCGACATATAAATGCTTTCCAGTCATGCAACCTGGTATCTTCAAGAACTCATCAAATTCCAGTACTCGTCGCTTGCAGCACGACCATCCTTTCGAAGCTAAACTCGTTAGTTCAGAGCAAACAGCAAGACCAGAGGAAATTGTACATACCATCGTGGAATATAGCAGTCCCTGGATGGAACCTGCACGAATCGCGATTCGTACCGTCGAAAGTGACGTTACACCCATTCCTCTTGCATTTAGTACCTATGGGAATTTCCACATCGTCAGGATCTTCAAGTGATACTATGTCTAGCTTCTTGGCGGCATCGTTCAGAGCATCTTTGGTTGGAGTGATTGCAAGTTGCGGTTCCGGTTTGGCGACAGATTCCGATGCTGATCCTCTTGCTGGCACATTACCGTATATCTCCACACCTTGTTCGTCGATTGACGTCGGTTCGTCGACCTTGATTTCTTTTACCGGTACGGGTGCTGGCGCGGCAACTTCGGTTGTGTGAACGCCTTTGGTACATCCAGGCAGTGTTAGAAATTCATCGAACGAAAGAACGCGTTTCTCGCAGCATGACCAGCCTAGACAAAGTACATAATATTAGAATTTACTATTGCTAATCAAGATTACGTTCGAGACTAATAAACAGGCGTACCTTTCAGGGCGTCGTGGAATACTGGCGGTCCGGGGTGATACCAGCACTCGCTCTCGTCTGGCTTGTCGAAGCACTTTCCGCAGCCTTTGCGCGTGCAGACCTTGGACATGATCTCAGCTCCTAAGAAATATATTATACGAATATATACTCGAAAGGCACGACACTTGAAAAATGGAAGGCCTGTGACGTCAAAATGCTGTGGGGCGCTTGGGTTGGATATACTGTATGTGCAGAACTATCGAGAAGTTCTGTTGCCATGAGATTCTTTGCATAAGCAATTCTGCTCTTACTATTATCGGCAGTTTACCAAGAAAATTAATCTTAAGGTTCAAGGATTGTGACTAAAAGGGAAGGTCTTCCAGTCTATGACTCGCTATGGAGTGTTCTGGAAATGAGCCCTAACCGTATGCCGTTCAAAGGCCGGGTAAGGCGAAGCCGAGCCAACGGGCATCTTGCAACATCCTCTACACATTAAAGCGTCTCTTCTCCAGCTTTGACAATATTTTCCTTTTCCCTTACATACATATTCGGATTTATCGGTTTTTTTATTTCATTATTGCATACAAGCTGCTAGATGAACGGACAACTGTTGAGGTCCGCTCCCGGACTGTCTTCAACTGCCCGAGTACTCCAGCATACACAGCTTCGAAACTCCTCCATCGCCCGACCGCTGTGGTCGACCAGTTCGCGGGTCCTACAGTCACAGCGTACTAAGAACAAGGTCCAGTTCGGAATATTCGCGCCAGCGTCGTTATCGGCCGCCAGAGCATTCTCAACCACATCACACCGCTTAGCTGTCGGTGGAGGCAGTGATCGCAGGAATGTCAACCCCAGCGGCGGCAATTTCAACATGAATCTTGGAGGTGGCGGTAGTGCGTTGGAACAGTATGGCACAGATCTAACAAAGCTCGCAAGCGAGGGAAAGCTGGATCCAGTCATCGGTCGTGATGAAGAGATCAAGCGGACAATCCAGATCTTGTCAAGAAGGTGCTTATTATACGGATTTGTAACATCACGACATGCTAACGACTTTGCAGGACTAAGAATAACCCAGCACTTATTGGCCTTGCTGGTACGGGTAAGACTGCCATTATGGAAGGTCTCGCGCAGCGAATTGTGCGTGGTGAAGTTCCCGACAGTATGAAAGAAAAGTCAGTCATCGCCCTCGACCTTGGTGCTCTGATTTCGGGAGCGAAGGTACTTCGAATTACACATTGTATTAGGGATTTTCTCTAAGTTATTATAGTATCGTGGCGATTTTGAACAGCGTCTGAAGGCCGTCCTCAAAGAAATCGAAGACGCGCAAGGCAAGATCATTCTGTTTATCGATGAACTTCACATTCTACTTGGTCTCGGCAAGGCAGATGGCTCAGTCGACGCGTCGAATATGTTAAAACCAGCTCTGTCCCGCGGTAAGCTGCAGTGCTGCGGTGCCACCACGTTGGATGAATACAGAAAATATATCGAGAAGGATGCTGCTCTGGCCCGCCGTTTCCAGCCGGTGCTGATTAATGAGCCTTCAGTTCAAGATGCTATCAGTATTCTCCGAGGTTTAAAGGAACGTTACGAGGTACACCATGGTGTCCGTATTACTGACGCTGCACTTGTTACCGCCGCGACCTATAGTAACCGTTACATCACCGACCGATATCTTCCTGACAAAGCTATCGATCTTGTCGACGAAGCATGTTCAGCTCTTAGATTGCAGCAGGAATCCAAGCCTGATCCGATCCAGGAACTTGACCGTTCAATCATGACGATTCAGATCGAGCTCGAGTCCCTCAAGAAAGAAAGCGACCCGCTGTCAGTCGAACGTCGCAGCAAGCTTGAGCAGGATCTGAAGATCAAGCAGGAGGAAGTCAAGCGGTTGAGCGAGATCTGGGAGAAAGAAAAAGTGGAACTGGAGCAGATCAAGACAGCGCAGTCCGATCTTGAACGAGCGAGAATCGATTTGGAGATCGCCCAGCGGACAGGCGACTTTGCTAAAGCCTCGGAGTTACGATACTCGAAAATTCCAGCCCTTGAAGCGTTGGTTCCAAAAGAGGGTGACGCCAAGAGAAGCGCGTCTCTTTTGCACGATGCCGTTACTTCAGACGACATTGCCCGCGTTGTTTCGAGAATGACTGGTATTCCGACACAATCTCTCATGCGCGGCGAGCGAGATCGATTATTGTATATGGAAGATTCTATAAAGCAGCGCGTCATTGGCCAAGACGAGGCAATCCATGCCGTCGCTGACGCCGTCCGCCTCCAGCGTGCAGGCCTCACGAACGAGAAACGTCCGGTTGCTAGTTTCTTGTTCCTGGGTCCGACAGGTACCGGTAAGACCGAGCTCACCAAGGCACTCGCGGAGTTCTTGTTCGACGACGAAGGCGCTGTTGTTCGATTTGATATGAGTGAGTTCCAAGAGCGATTTGCTGTATCTCGACTCGTTGGTGCCCCACCGGGATATGTCGGCTACGACGAGAGCGGCGAATTGACCGAAGCCATCCGGCGAAAGCCGTATGCTGTTCTGCTGTTTGACGAATTTGAGAAGGCGCACCCGGATGTGTCTAAACTGTTGCTTCAGGTTCTTGATGAAGGCTTCTTGACAGATTCTCAAGGCCGCAAGGTCGATTTCCGCAACACAATTATTGTCATGACTAGTAACATTGGCCAGGAATTTTTAATTTCCGGCAGCGAGGAGGAATTAACGTCTGGTAGAGTCGGTGAGGAGGCGAAGCAGAAGGTGCTTCAGAAAGTTCGCGCGTTGTACCCACCTGAGTTTCTGAATAGGATTGATGAGACTATCGTATTTAACCGACTATCGAAGGAGTCGCTGCGACGAATTGTGGATATCCGCCTTGCGGAAGTTCAAGAACGTTTGCATGATAGGCGTATCACGTTGGCGGTCGACGATGCAGCGAAGGAATGGCTTGCTAATAAAGGCTTTGATCCACTATATGGTGCTCGCCCGTTGAACAGATTGATTCAGAAATCGGTGTTGATTCAGCTGGCGATGTACCTCATCAAAGGACAAGTTCGAGCCGGCGAGAAGGTTGTGGTTACGGTTGTGGATGGCCAGATCCGCGTGCAGCCGAACCATGAGGAGATGGAGCCCGATGCGACTGTTTGAGTGACTGTAAAAGTCTGAGGTGTAATCGATTTATAATGTTTGTATATAGTTTTGTGCAGGTTAAATATGTGATATGGAGAAAAGGATGGCATTGGTTTCGATAGGTTTTCATGTAAATACTCTACTCTTGGGTGATATTTGTAGTATACAGCTCATAACGTAATAGATTATATTTCTAATTGTGGTCGTGACGATATAGTACAATGCCAAGGTATGTCATGCAAAATAATGTACAATGTTTGGGTAAAATTACATATCTATGAGTCAGTTGCTTTCCGCTTTTTTGATCCCTGACGTGGCAATGTCTCATTCTTCTTGTCCTCATCCTCTTGCTTCGTCCGCTTTTGAAGCTCTTTCTCGTCCGCTCTCTTGTTGTCCGCCGTCCGCAACTCGTCTTCATCAACAACTATCTCAATAACCTGCTTATACGACCGCCTCCGCATGCGCGCGTGCACAACAACAGCCCTCGCATCCCCTGAAACAGCCACCTTGCCCTTCTCCTGCGTAAACCCCCATAATGTCGCCAAATTAGCAACGTCGTACGGCCCACGGCAGTGCAACGCGCTCGTAGCCCCAGAAGAAATGACTATGCCTTTTCCCCTTGTCGCGCGGAACAGCGCCGCAGCATTGGAGATCAAATTCCGGCGGGCGTTGTTATCGGCTTGACGCGTGGTCGGAGAGTAGCATATCTCGATCTTGATACCACGTGCGACGGCAGCTCCGAGGGTGCGATGGCGGAGGTAGAATGGCAGGCGTTGGGAGAGATCGAGTGAGATCAAGTCGATGTCTAGGGACGTGCATGCTGCCAGTAAGAGTTTTTCAGTGGTCGGACGGACGGCAAGGATGTCGAATTTGGTCGTCAGGGACGGGAGTGCTTGTGACTGCGCGGCGTCCTCGAGGAGGATTGTTATTCGGCTGAGAAATGTCACGTTTGGTATCGAGGCTGAGAACACGTCTCTTTGGATCGGCGACGCGAAGTTTGATCCGACCTTGCCGGAGAGCTCGTAGTCGTAGGCAATTGTCGTGTAGCCGACTACATTAATAGGTTAGATTAATTTCAGTGAACAAAGAACGGGCACGTACGTGCTTGGAGCGTTGCGACGGTGCGGAAGAGATCAGGAATCGGCCCCGTAGAGCGAGTGTACTCAACCGCCGACGACACGGTCACAGCTTTTGGCCACGGCACGCAGAGGTCGTAGAACATGCCGATTTGCTATATCTGTTTCAATCTGGCGTATTTAATGTACTGTGAAGATGCTATGGAGAATGCTGCGGCATTCATTGTTTGGGTTTGGGAAATATCAAGATGGTCCGGCGAGAAAATTTGGGTTGAGCGGCGCGGCGCGCACAGCTTACTCCGAGACCCGTATCTTCAGCGACCGGCGTCAATAGCAACTTCAGACTTTGGCTACAGTTATACGCAATGACACCGGCGCAATTACGCCTGCTGGTTCTCCACAACGCGAGACCTTCACTGCGACTGGTGACTCAGAGACAGTTTGCTGACAGAAGTACGGGGATCCGGTGTTTAGGTGGGAGCTCGACACAACGAGCTAGTCAGAACAAGAACAAGAATAAGACGAGCAAGAATGCGAAGCAGCCTGCATCGAAGAATGTACTGTTGAAAATGCAGAATTCGAGTGCACAAAAGAAGACGGACGCAGGCAAGGGAGGCAAAGAGAGTGCGCGGGAGGCTGTTGCTCCGGGCAGACAAGAAGCACCCGTTGAACAATGGTTTGCGACTAGTTCGTCAGGAAAATGGCAAGATACGGATACCAAGAAGCCGCCAATATCTCGACAGCTTAGTACTGCGAACAGTGTGACAGACGGGCGATCGAGCGCGGAATCTGCGGACTCGTTCATTTCACAATTCCTCAACTTCACACCCAAGCAGCCTTCTCCGCCGTCCAGCAGAGGCTCACTCGAACCGGCTCCATCTCGGAAACAGATCAGCGGCGTAATCCCAGCTACGAACATTTTCATGGACGAGCCGGTGACATTACACTCCATCCGCACTAAAGTTGAGTCCGAGATATTCTGCACTCCACCAACGGACTTGGTCCCCGCGACAATCACCGGCGACGCACTGGAGGCACTAGAATTTCTTGTCAAGAAGTGGACAAGCGAACGCGGTGTTCCGCCTCCGAGCTCGATCGCCCAAATGCTCGATGGCAACGTGGCGGACGCCGAAAATCTTATCTACGACATTCTGAAGTTCCCGCAAACAGTCGTCGACGACGCATTATTACGGCGGTATTTTCTTTTACGACCAGATACCTCGCGAGCCGTGGAGGCTATCAAAATCTTCTACGAGCGCGAGGAGAACAAGCAGCGCGTGATTTCGAAATCGACGTACATGATTCCGTTCCGCAAATGCCTTCGCGACGAGGACGTCGACGGCGCGTTCAAGATTGTGGATTTGACGGCGAATAGTCCGCAGTGGCTGTCGTATGTCAAACGGTGGTGGCAAAAGACAGCGCTGATGTGGATTGCCGGGTCGGCCGGGGTGGTCGAGTTAGCCGACGGATTTATGAAATCGGATTTACTCGTCATGGGTGGTTTAGAGAATACCGGAGTGATTAAAGTTATGATTATTGCATACTTACTCAATTCATCGCTCCTCGCATTTGTTGCGTGCGCGTCAAGACCGGGGGATAACGGTGGCAAAGTTCTCTGGCGCCACGGTATTTTCCAAACTACATGGTACATGCACGCGCACGAGTCGCGCATGCTCAACATGATCGTCGACATGGACATCGCGCGTGTAGAAAACGAGGGGGATGTGTCGCGGCGGGTGTTGCATGAGCTTGCGGTGCGCGACCGGAGGTTGGGCGATGATGCATATGATAACGTTGTGAAGGAGTATTGGGCCAAGCAGGGGCAGGGGTTCGAGTGGTCTGAGCCGGATATGGATCCCGCGGAGGAGGCCAAGATTGCGCGAGATGCGGAAAAGATGAGAAAGTTGCATTTGGATGCGACGCAGCAGCGTCATTTGCTCATAGATGACGAGAACGCTGAGTGGATTAAAAAGGTTTTGCAATCTCAGACGGATGTATAGATGTATACAGCTTGTAAATATTTATAAATTTACTTTCATGATATAATTACATTCCCATCTAGATCCATCATAGCGCGGCTGTGTGCCTTGGATGGGAAGGGGAGGCACATCCTCTATACAAAAACAACGAATTAGCTATACGTCGTAATTCTAGTTCACTTTCGCAGGGGTTTTGATCGTGAAGCAATTGATCCCCAAATAATCGCAAATAGCATTAATAACCACGCGGGCCCAGGCCATGAAGTATGTAAAGCTGAATATGGCGTAGGCCCAAAGGTAAAGCAGCTCGAATTTGCCGGTGAACAGCGTCATGCCGACCGATGGCAGCCAGTTGAAGAGTAACGGCGCCATGTAGACCGGGACCATCAGGATTGTCCAGTATGGGAATGCCTGCTTTGTGAGGTGGGCTAATATGATCTTTGTCGTCACTCTTCCGAACGAGAACGACGTCGCTAGCGCGAACAGGACGAGGTGGTTTTCGTAGAGCACGACAGAATACGGGCTGTTGAGCCAGAAGTAAACTGACAGGGCGGACCACACAAATGGAACCCACTCCCTGAGCGTCGGCCAAAATGGCTTGTGCCGTGACTTTCGCGCTTTGTATACATTGTAAACGCAGAAAGGGAGATGAGCAGTGAAGAACGCGAGCGCGACGACGGTGACGAAGATGTCGCGCAGTGGAGTATCGCCGACACGAGTCGGAAGGAAGGAGGGGACCGGCAGGATGTCTCCGAGTGTCCGTTGCCAGATCTCGGGACCGAAGACGCCGGAAATGATCATGAGACCGACGGCGATGATGATGCCTTCGGTCGGGCCGTTAAAGTAGCCGAGGTAAAGAGCTTTTGGTCAGCTTGCAGCTAAGAATCCTAGATCAACGCATCCTTACTGTGAGTATGATAGGTCTCCCAGGTCGAAAAGAACATAGCGAGGCAGGACACCATGGTAATGAACGCGCCGGCACCGGTGGGCCCTAGACCCATGCAGGCGGTCTCAATGAGGCCGCCGAGTGTGCAGTTCAAGGAGTCAATCCCATGGTCAAAAAGCTCACCCAACGGCGACGACGATCCGGTCCGTCTGGCTTGTTTCCCGTCGATGTTGTCCATAGTCGAGTACATCCAGAGTCCAGCCGCAAATGAGAAGTACAGCCATGACGGGCCGGGACCGACGAGATCTGGAACGTAGATGACGATGCAGAGAATATTGACGTAGATGAATATGAGGCCGATAAGAGTGATCACGTTAGGTGCCAGCCATAGTGGCATCAGCTGCGCGCAGAAGTTCCAGTAGTGTCGGAGGATGTAGTTCGCAATGAACGATTTGTCCACGGACTGCAAATTAGCCGGGTCCGAGGTGGTTTAGAAGACATGACAACACATACAGAGTACTTGTACGACTTTAGATGCGACAGCGCCTCGGAGTCGATCAGCTCGGCCTTTTTTTCTTAGGAACCTGTCAGTCGGACGTTGCCAGTGTTTCTTCGTGATGCCTCAGTTACACCCCCCATTACATACATAGGCTGTCTAGTACCTCGCAAGCAATAAAATATGGGACTGACCTAGAGAAACTCCTAGTGACATTGTGGCGATCTGTACTAAGTTCTGTACGATTAGAGTAAGGGATGTGATTCGGGTGCTACAATCTCATCCAAGCCGCGGACGGCTGCGATCAAGGAAATGCGACAGTAACAGACACCGCGATGCGGATGCGGACGGAGTATGTAACTTATAGAGAACTGCTGTTACTGATACTCCTGGTGGTGGAGGATAAATGGTAGAGATGAGTGTGTAGAATTTTGTTGGCTTAAATTCAATTGACGTGGAGGTCTCGACTAGCTTGCGGCAGGGCAGTACAGGGTCCGTGTTTTCGAACCGCGTGAAGTTTGTGCTGGCTGGTTCAAGCCGAAGCAGTTGGGCCAGTTACGCCTATGGTGCCCTTGACAACAAACTGAACCAGTTTTCGGTTCAGTTGCAGCCACTGACAGATTCATTCAACCAACAGTCTTGAATACAGCACATGCCGAGATGACGACGACGATCTGGCACACGGCGACACGCCAAGTAATAATACAACACTATAATACAACGAACATAAGCAGTCGACTACGATTTTAAGTCCTTCCTGTAGACCGTCCGTCCAATCTTAATCTTGACAGCCTCAACCTTCACCTCGAAGGTGTTCATAACACGCTGCTCAATCTCGTCGGAGTCGTCGCGCCGTCGTCGCCTCGAATTGGCTTGATTCGGCAGTCTCCACGCAAGCGAGACGTGGAAACCCGCGTCGTCGAGAGTCGGATATGACATCGCTTGACAGACGTGGTTTGTCGCTTCCAGAATGGCGGTCAACTGTTGCGCATGTTAGATGATGAAGAGCATTGCAACAAAGGGTCAAGGACAAGGATGTACCTGATCAGAGGGCGTTGCGCGTAAGGCGTAGAACTCGCGCGTGTGGGATGGATTCACGAGCCAATCGGCAGACGTGAACTTGACTGAGAAGAACGGGAGGTTGTCGTCTATGGCTGCCCACACGCTACGGACGAAATCATCGCGGTCGTCCGTTGCTAGCATGAGCGACTGCGACAATGAGATGTGAAGCGGCAACGGGGCGCCGAGAGGCGAGTGGACGAGGGACGAGGCTGTTGGCGGCACGAGCAAATCGAGGCTCGTGGACTGCGTCTCTGTCGGGATCCACTCGCAGTAGACGTGGGTCGGCCACCTGCCTTCGATGTGCGGGCTCTGGCGCGTGCGGCCGCCATGGAGTTCAGGGTCGTCGCCGACGCGCGGCGCACTCGCGTACTGGTCGAAGAACCGGTCTGGTAGCGGCGGCACGGGAGGCGCCGGACCGGTCGAGTCGTCTGGTGGCCGCTTCCGCATTGACTTTGGAATTCCAGTTGGGGAACTCACTCCAGCAATCCTCCGAGAAGCAAAGATCATGCGGGGCGCGGTAGCGGTTTTTTTCTAACATTAGAGACCGCGTGCATCCAGTCACAACTCACGGTCCTGTGATTCCGGTGTGATCAATGCGCGGCTTATGACGTCATCTCGCATCTCAGAGGGAGCCCCCCCGGGCCGGTGTTTACGCAAGCCACACACGTCAACCTTATATTAATCAATCTTGGACCCCTCCCCACGCGCGCGATATAAATACACCGCGCCTGCTCTTGTCTTATTTTGTATTCTACTGATCTTCATCTATATCGACGATATCATATCACCATGGCTGCTGTCTCAACGTACGAATCACCACCGTCATACTCAAGCAGTATGGGCTTGCCCACCAGCACCTTCGCATCCAGCAACAACGTCACGCGCGAATGGTGCGACAAATCTGATAGGTCTGCCTCTCACCATCGGACACGTTCGCACCGGCACAGACGGCACTCGTTCGCAACCGACCCGATCGACAGACTCGACCACTCTTTCGGCATCGGTTTCGAGTACCACCACGAGGGCCCCTTCGACTGTGCCAGTCGCGCACGCAACTCAGGTCGGATGGCCCCAATCGACGCGCTAGTCCGCACAAACGCACTCGCACTTTCCGCAGTGCCGCCAGCAAAGGTCGTGGATGCCGTGAATCACAGCAGGCCGATCGATGGGGTGGCTGTGCCTGGCCAGTCGGATGTGCAGTACGACGCCGAGGATATCAATGTTCTTGACGAGTTCCAGAATCCGATGATTGCGGGACGGTGGCCTGGCGAGGACTTCGCGTCTGCTGGAGCTAATCAAGGGGAGTCTGACGCGAACCTTGGTCCTCGAGTCAGCACATCGTCTGTCCGAACTTCTTCGTCTTCGTCTTCTGGCAGGTGGCGGTCGTGGGGACTTTCTAAGAAGAACGAGACCGTCGAGTCACTTATTAAATAAGTCGGGATCGTCTATTTATTTGCTTATTTGCTCTTAATAATGGTATCAGCCATTTGTATATTTTCGGTGTTCGGTTTAGGGTTAATGGGATGCCCCCGTATGGATATGGTGGGTAGATGGGAGTTACAATTTGGATGATACAAATATTTTATAAAGTTGCCTACACGTATATATCTGCGCGACGATAAATTGTTTTCTGATGAATATATTTTTAGTGATATGTCTGATATAGTTTCACAATATACTTTTGCACATACAGTTCCCCTGAATTTAAAAATAGACGTCCATTTCACGAGGGGGTCGATTTCGTTACTGAAATATGTAGTCTTGGGTTAGATAGAGCCCCTACATGCCAAAGTGGGTAGCTAAACTTAATAAATGTCTGTTTATTGCGGCTAATTAAGGAGACTCATGGAGAGAACATCTTCACTATCCGAGTTTCCCGGACCTGAGCAATTCACGCGTCGGTTTCGGAATAAGCATAGGGATTGATAGCGTCAAGCTGATGTCCATCATGTTGGTCCACAAGCTCCGTAGGGATCCACGAATTTGAAACAAACTCTCCAAAGACAGTCATAGAGCATGCTTCGGGTAACTTTATGATTACCTTGTCATGAGACAAAGATTATCAGTCCAATGATTTGCTCGACCATTACCTTATTACTTAGATTGCCACCTTCTTCATCACTGGCCGGTAACATTTTTAACATTAAACAGACTTACATGGAGCTGCTATCCAAGAACCTTGCAAGAATGTTATACGCAACTGAATCATAACCAAATAAGCTGGTTAGTTATGATTTTAATCACGCACAATTGACACTGTCGCAGCGTAAATGTGGGAATAAGGGTTTGGGTTACAATGTTCGTGTTGTACAAGAATCATGTCGAACGAAACAAGATACCGATCCCGATTATAGTTAGGACTACAGAGGCTTACTAAAACTCTCAGTTCTCAAATAATAGTTTACTTGACAATTGTGTCACAACAACGCGGCTGACACTTAACGAGTCGGCCGCACGACGCTAGTATGATAGTGGCTTACTGAGTGGCGCAATGGATTGGCTGGCACGCGTCTTGTTCATGTTGCCTTCGCTTAGTGAGGATCGTTATTGGCTCCGCACACATAAAAATGGTAGCTAAGCGAGATGGCTAATTCCACAGCGTATTCGTACATCAATACGAGCAAGATGAATTTGGGCGATATATACCAGCATAGGGTAATAATAATAAGCTACAGGTAACAACAGGCTGCCATTCCGAACGAGTGCAGAGTACCCTAACCCGCACTGATTTGTGCACTTCTTGCCCGATGCGGCTAGAGGTGAGGCTGACAGCCGAGCACAACGAAACTTACCGTTAGTTTACACCGAGAGGGAGCGGGGGCTCCCTGCCATGAATATTACCACGATTTTCTGCGGCCTGTGCCCACACTGCGCCTTAGGTCTAGTCGCTATATATGCTGTCCGCCTGCCTATCCGCCTCGCGACTTCTTGCAGTAAAGTTCCTTCGGTATATCATCATGGCAAATTTACTGTGGCCATACTTCGTCCTGGTGGCCCTGTTGCTCACGCGAGCTCTCTGCGCCGGTCAGTACTGCCGTTCCTCCAACTCCACTCACGCCTAATTCCCTGTTGCTAACCACTTGCATTAGAGCTCACGTACGAGGACGAGTTCGAGATCATCGCTCGAGCAGAGGCATATCTCGATGCCATGGATCGCCGCGACCTCGCCCTCGCCCGCGGTTTGTTCAAGCGCTCGTTGTCAGGATCCGCGAACTACACTCCCACCCACACCACCTGTCCGTCTGGCTCGCTTATTCGTCTCGCATCCACCGGCCTCAGCTCGGAAGAGTCCCAGTACGTCGCCGCGCGCCAAAACGTCACCCGCGATGCCCTTGTCAGTTTGCTCGACCGTATCGGCCTGGACAAATTTGACGCGTCTGGCTTTATCGGATCAAACACCACCATCAACATCGGTCTCGCGTTCTCCGGGGGTGGATACCGCGCCATGCTCAACGGTGCGGGGTTCCTCGCTGCGGCCGACAACCGCACTGTCAACTCAACCGACAATGGACATATCGGTGGACTCTTGCAGGCAAGCACCTACCTCGTCGGCTTGTCGGGCGGAAGCTGGCTCGTCGGCTCGGTCGTACTGAATAACTTCTCGACTATCCAAGCTTTGCAAGCAGACCCTGTTGTATGGGATCTGTCCAATTCGTTGCTTGCTCCCAAGGGCGCAAATGTCACAGCCGCAACAGAGTACTACAACCAGGTCGCAGACGAGGTAGCCGGCAAATCCGACGCCGGGTTCGAAACTAGTTTGACGGATTACTGGGGCAGATTGCTTGGCCAACAAATGTTCAATTACTCCGCCGGAGGAGTAGGTCTCGTCTGGTCCGATATCGCAGATACGGAGCCGTTCATGAGTCACAATCTTCCGTTCCCTATGATCGTCGCGGACGGCGTGACTAAAGGCGAGGCGGTGAATATCGCGACAGCAACTGTCTTCGAGTTTTCGCCATATGAAATGGGAAGCTGGGATAGTACGCTTGGCGCGTTTTTCCCAACAAAATATCTCGGATCCGAAGCTGTTAACGGGACGCCGGCGAATTCCCAGCAGTGCGTGGTTGGCTTTGACAATGCAGGATTTGTCATCGGTACTTCTTCATCGCTTTTCAATGTCGCCCCACTGAATTCGACATTTATCCAGAACAGTTTCCTTCCAAGTCAACTACTGTCAGCACTTAGTAAGGTGCAGAATGACTCTTATACCCGTGACGTCGCTGTATTTGAACCAAATCCGTTCTTTGGTGCCAATGGGACAAGCATGCAATTGGATCCCCTGATCGGTCTTGCCGATGGTGGCGAAGATTCCCAGAACGTCCCGCTGCTGCCACTATTACAATCGGAACGCGAAGTCGACGTCATCTTTGCTCTCGACAATTCAGCCAACCTGAACAGCAACTGGCCTGATGGAAGTGCGCTCATCTCGACCTACGAACGCCAATTTGTCCGCGAGAGCGCGTCGATGCCATATGTGCCCGACAACAACTCGTTTGTTGCCCTGAACTTGACGAGACAGCCAACATTTTTCGGGTGCAATGCTTCCAACATGTCGAGCGTCACGCCCTTGATCGTGTACATGGCTAATTATCCGTATACTTATCTCACCAACTCTTCTGCCATCCAACTGTCGTATTCCACTGCCCAAATTGAAGGATTCATAACAAACGGATATAATCTCGCCACGCAAGGCAACGGTACTCTCGATTCCGAATGGCCAGCGTGCATGGCATGCGCCCTCATCCACCGCGAAGTCGAAAGACGCGGGATCGAGCACACTGCCCAGTGCCAGCAATGTTTGCAAAAGCATTGCTGGGACGGAAGTATTGCGACAAGCAGCGCAACCTTTGGAGAATTAAACCCGGGATTATTGAATAATGCGAATGTGTTATCTACTGCTCCGGCTGGTAGCTCGACAACTACTGCCGCAAACTCGACCGTGACGTCTGCGTCGACTACGGTATCGGGATCCGCAACTGCGTCGACATCATCGGCATCGGTGTCGGAGTCAACGTCAGCGCTCGCTTCGTCTACACGTGTGGCACCGACGGCTACTTTACCCACTTCTGCCGCAGGAGCAGTTAGGGATACTATCTGGAGTAGCGCCGCTGGTGCAGTTGCTATCGCATTGTTTTGTGCTTTTGGAGTTTAAAAGTTTCTGTAATATTTTTCATACTATTTAGGGACGGACATGGTTGATGTGTGAGAGTTGAGAAAAGTAAGATGTTCGTGTTGATAGGTTGCTGCTCAAAATAGTCCTGATGATATGGCCAATATTGGTTTGGTTCATGATTCGATTTAAAATACGAATGGCCTGGAATACACACACATGCACTAGCCGTCCGGCCTCCCCGTCCGCACGCATCTTCCGGCGTCGAAGTCCTCATTAGTCAAATCAAAACAAACCCGAGTCGACTAGTCAGGCCCCTTTTATATAAGGACATCTAATATAACTATTTGTGAGGCCATTCGGTCCCATTTTTGCTACCTTAGAGTGCAGGTTCGTGCGTCACCGAGCCTTAGAAATTGTGCCTCAAACCAGACTGTTCTGTAAGTGTGATTCAACACCTAACGAAGGCAGTCGAGTTTGGCCAGCTTTCGGTCATATCAGAATCCGATAACTTCGAGGGGGACAATTAGGGGCTCAATTACCTGGAAGCAGAGTTAAACAATTTTACAATAATATTGGACTCGGGCCAACCATTATGCAAAAAAACTTTTGGATGATTTGGGGCCTCAATGATGCACTATCGCAGTCGCAGTCTCTATCCACCTTTAAATCCCTTACTGCCATCGTGCATTTATCCAATCGGCGATCATTGCACTGATAAAAACAAATGTTGTTTAAAAACAAAAAAATAAAGGTACTCCCCTGCAGGGGCTCGAACCCTGGACATTTCGGTACCTTATTAGCTGCTCACCAAGGTTCACTTGATGCGTCGTAAAAGCCGAACGCTCTACCGACTGAGCTACAAGGGACGAGTACCATGTCTACGGCTGCCAGTTGCCGCATAATATTCGCTAAATATGGGTTAGGGTGATAATGGACTACTTGATCGATAATTCAGTTGTCTGCCGCATTACAAGTCATACATAAGATGTTCACTAAATTTTAGTTGTGGGATTTATGTATCATAGTAGTTTCCAGTTTTGTTATGGCGATTTGTTTCGGAAACCGGGAAATAACGCGTGTTTGACGCGATTATTTCTACGAATTATCTTTGACGCGTCGCTGGGGGAAAGCATTTACGAGCCTTACCGGTGGAATTAGGAAGAGATAAAGCAGACATGGTAGTCGGATTACCGATTTATAATGTCGGTCGTGTTAACAAAATTGAATTGTGACCACCACCACCAGGCCAATCGATTCATGGGAGGTGTGCAGCCTTAGTAGTTGCTTTTTATTGGGAGGCCCCTTTTCGGATCCATCCGTCTCGTCCAAATTTCCTTCAGCCCCTTAAGATTTACCACACGTAAGTTGGGTATCCAACGATCCAGAGGCCGGGATTCCGTTCTTCCTTTTTCACAAAGTTGCACTGGACGCTTCTTGGTGAGTGGCGTCCTCTCTTCGTGAACCCCTCCCTACCTTCCCTGCCTGTCTTTGTTTCCCAGCGGACTCAGCATCAATAGGCCACTTACAGTGCCTGTGCCTGCTGCTCTTCGAAGCTTGTCAGCACCTAGGTCCCCAATTTCACATACAATCTTAATGTTCTAACTTAATCAGGGAACTGGATCAGCTTCCTAGCCAAGCTGCCTGGCTTCTTAGATTCATTACTGCTGAAGGCATTCTGTGTTGATAGCGCTCGGACCGCACTACACACACACACACTGCCCTCATTTCAATACAAAAGGTATAGGTTCATCCTTCGTTTTCTCCTTCTCACTGTTTTGGGTGGTATTGTATATTCATTCGCTTTGCTAACACAACACTCTGATGTTAAGCTCCTAAACGCACTTTGCTAGAGCCTGTCAGAACGAACTCACCATGGCTTATCATCACCATTCGCGATCCTACTCTTCCTCACGACGGGCATCTTCGGGTATGACGTGGGCAGGCCATTCCCATCAACCATCGATACCTGAAAACGAAGGTGTGTGTTGGCATTATTTTTCCTGTGGAAAAAAGTGCAGTTTTCGCTCACGAGGTAATTTTTAGTCTTGACATCCCCCACGGACTCTTTCTGGCCCACTTCCGAATTGCCGAATAACTCCTCACAGCACTCTCCACAAAAGGAATCGACAGAATTTGACCGGTCGGTTGAGATGCTAGTCCAGAATTGGATGGCAAGCAATACGAGCCCAGCGCTGGCTCCGGCTGCTCCCACTTCTTCGCAGCCGACACAAGCAGACAATACTAAACCTAACTCGTCTTCTATTTCCACGGCTGCAAAGTCGGAGATTACCATAGTTAGCGGTCATTCGCCGACACCAGAACTTAATCACTCAGCTCCAAGTTTCAGGTCGCTTGTTGTGTGGGGAAATCGTAAGGTCGTGATTAACATTCCCCATGAGCTCATGAATGAGCCAGCGTTGCTGTCCACAACTGAGTTGCGTGAATATGAGAGGAGGGTACATGAATGGGCCGTAAGGAATTACAACTTGGTGTGTCACGGTTGCCAATACGGCGGGAGTTGCCTGCTGATATGTTGTTGTAGATCTCGGATCAGTTTCATTCAACGTATGATGCTCGTGCCTTCTATAACGCCCTTACTTGCGGAAAGGCTACTGTTAAGATACCAGATGAGACAGGTAACACGCGGTCCTATTTGTGTATGTTTATTGAACACTGACTAATAACTACATAGCTTGGAAAGCCCACGTCGAGTTTCTGCGAGAGCAGAAGTTGCTAGCTCTTGGTGTGTCGTCTCCAGTAAGTCTGCTGATTCAATTAATAGTATTAATTTCTAACTAACTATTGGTCAGGTACCAAGCGATACGTTCTCGTCTCCTAGAGCAATGACTCCTTCCTATTATGCCATGTCGCCGGATATGAACTCCCTGCTCTCCGGCTACAATGCATTGAATATCTACGCCCCGCAGCCGGTAGTCGCGAACCCAAATATGTACTATCAACCATCGGTTTCGTCAATACCGAGAGCTACGGCACAACCGCCGTCAACGCCATTATCCGCTACAGCACCTGCCTTCGTGCCGCCGCCGGTCAATGATGACTTTGCTACTTCTGGTCTCAACATCAAGTGTGCACAAGGGTATATCGACGCGCCAGCTGGCTGTGCAATACCGACGCCGAATCCCGGCGAACAGGATATGCCGTCCTTGTCTCATCATCGACGTGCAGTCTCAGATCTCCACGGCATTGAAACTGAGGGTTTTATTAGACAGCCGAAGGTCACCAAGCGAATCCCCATTGTCGATCCGGATAGTAAGGCTGCCGTTGGCCCTACACATAGGAAGGAGGCAACTGTTATTGACTTTGATAAAGCAGCTGCGAATGATGCCAAGGCGAACCGAGAGAAACCGGAACCTGTCGTGCAGAACGGTACTCCCGCCAACGAACTGCCGACAGCTCAGTTGGATGATATTGTGCAATGTCTCACGGAGCATAGTCCTACAGCTAAGAAAAACACCAAACCTCAAAGATTTTCTGTTAATGACGATGATTCCGACTCAGTCTGGTCCGACAGTGTGGTCAAGGCTCAGCGCCAACGCCTAGTGGTCGAGGCCGTGAAACGGAACAATCCCATCGACGATGCGGCATTGCAAGCCTTGCTTACCGATGCCTTGTCGAAGAAGCTGGATCCCTTGGAGAAATTAGTCGGCATGTTGACGGACCAATTGAAGAACTCTCGTAGTTACCAGCCAGGGGGCCATGCATCAGACGCTGACGACGAGGGAGATGACTATGCGGATGCGAAGAGCATTCCACGACGACGCTCTAGGACTCAGGAGAACGATGGCGCGACTGAGGAAGCGATGGGTGCCTATATTGGGTCATTGCCGTCATCGCTCGTGTCGCCTGCAGAGATGAGCGCCCACGACTTAATTATTTTAGAGTTGCGTGCACAGTTGGCGACGTCAACGTCACGGAACGAAGCATTACTATCCGAACTTGAGGAGGCAAGACGTGCTCGGGAGCGGGCCGACGCGATTGTCAGCGAATTAACGAACAAGGTTGTCGAGAGCGAGCGCGCCTACAGCTCATTCAGGGCCAAGGTTGATACATATGCCCAGGAGATCGAGAAACTGAAGGAGGAGGCCGAGCAAATTAAGTCGAAACAGGCGATGGAATTCGACGAGAAGGCACTCAGCATTCGTCGGGATACGGAGCGCGAGTACTTGTTTGTAGCCAAGGAGCAGGAGATGCAGAAGGAACAGAATAAGTTTCTGCAGGAACAAGTACATCTATTGAACGATAAACTGAAGATTGCGGCGTCCGACTTTGAGCGTGCTGTTGAGAAAGCACAGAAGGATGTCGACCGCGAATTGCGTGAGAAGGAAGACATTTTGAATTCCCGTGCGACTGAGCTCTCATGGCTACGAGGATTGCTTGATACTCGCGTTGAAGAACTCGATGAGCAAGCGCGCATTCTCAAGTCTTCTTCTGGAGAGACCGTCGACCGACAGACATTACAGAGCGCATATACAAGTAACAACTCGGCATTCTTGGCAAAACTGAAGTTTGGCACAGCCATGAGTTTGGTATCAGATGATTTCGTGCAGTTGATCTCCAATGTGTCGGACTCCTTCGTCGCCCGCGGGATATCTCACAAAGACCATCGACGCAGACTTAGCCGTCAAGTCCTGTTTGAAAATATTATGCCACTCAACGAGCGTAACAGCAACGTACCGAGCAGTCCCGCTAGAATTGGATACAGTGGGGGTTTAAAGGATCTGAAACTAAACCGAGCCGCGACCATTCATGGTTCAGCTGCGGATCGAGAAGAGGTGCGGCGAAGACCGTTCCGCGAGATTTAGAGAGTCCACAGAAGTTTTGATTATAAAATAGAATTCAGCATATATTTCTTTTGGTATCATTTGGACAAGATGCTAATTTTCGTTGCTCAGGATGGCGGTAGCGCTTACACCTGTTGCGTTCATGACTGCAGTAGTTTCTTGACAAGCATTACTGGGAAGTTAGATAAGTTGGTAGTGAATCATATATTAGTACTTATTGACAAGTTCTGATGCGTAATACGATGAATTAATGCGTCCGCTATACAGTACAAACTCCGATCCTCAATAAAAAAGCGAGAAAAAAACACAAAATTATGTAAAATTTCATTGAAATACGGTATAGACATCATAGCCGTTTTATTCCGACTTTCTTCTTCGGCTTCGCATCCGTACTCTTCAAGGAAGTCTTGCTCTGCGACGAAGGAGTAGGTGCACTACTTCCGCGCTGTGTATGTTCCAACGGCCGTAACACGTTCATAGTATCCAGCGCGTTGATAGTGGACGAGCGGCCCGAGTCAGTTTCCGAGTCAGTATAAATTGTAGTGGTATGACCGTTTTCGTCCGTATTGTCCGTGAGCGAGGAGAACTCGGCAGATGGAGTAGCCGATGCGAACGCACTGCGTTTGAGAGCGTGCACGCTGGTCATCAACCGGGCCATTCGTTCGAAATCAGCAAAGTTCTCGAGTAACAGCTTTCCCGCTTCTTCGTTCAATGCTGATTCTGGATTCGGCTCGATCAATAGGCATCGCACAACCTATGTAAATGCACGTTAACAATCTCCGATAGAAAAACGCTAATAATTCGTACCAGCAAGACATGTCGGAGGTCAACATTGGGGCTCCAATCCCGCTTGAGAGTGTCAACACAAACCTCACCCGTGCTCACTGCGACATTCGGATGAAAGATCTTAGTCTCGAAATACGCCTTGGGTGGGCTATTCGGATACTCTACCGGAATTTTGAGCGTCAGCTTCCATGCTCCTTCGGAATACGGTGTGGACGTTGGTCCAAGAAGGTGCAGTGTGATAGTTGTCAAATCCTGAGGGCCGTCGGACGGAAGCACAATATCGGGATGGCAGGAGGTTTTAAATAAGTTGGCAACATCATTGCGAAGACGAGTCGCTGAAGACGTCATATCTCAGTATAGTAACTGCGAGAAAAACGGACAAGCGAATGTAGTTGTAACAGTTTACTCTAGTCTCAAACCTTTTACGAGACGGCTGCCGCAACAACACAAACTGGCCGGCCTAAATATATAGCACTGAAATTTAACCCGTAAAGTAGGGTACAGATTCGACTCTGGAATACTGCTGAAATAACTGTGTGGAGGCTGAATCACAACGACAAGGGTGGGCGATGCCGCTGAGGCGACGACTATTCGAGGTGGTGGTGGTGTGTAAACGCAGGCTAAGCCATTCCCAGCAGTCAATAAACAAGTCGCGCGCCTTGAGCAAACCCAGCAACATCGCACATTTCTACTATTTTTTTATCACGGATACTATGTACTATGAAATATATTAAAATATATGTCAATTTTATCTATACTCAACTAGAATAAATAATACAACTGAATGAAAATGCTCAAATAGCGATTCCGAACTTAAAAGAAGACACCAAATCCAATAAATTTCCTAGTTCTCCCGGCTGGAGACCCTAATACCGTTTAAACCCAGTAATACTTGGAAACATACATTATCTAATTTGGCCAACTTCATAAAGGCAGTGATCCGCCCAACATGGTCACATGCTTCAGTTTACAACACTATAAAGGATATTAAGCAAAAGCGCAGTTCAAGGAGTACTTGGGCGACGTGTTATCGTTGGTCCAGACACCCCAGTGAGTCTCAACACCCTGAATGCCAGAGGTAGGAGGCTTCCACGACTCATCGAACGCCTCGAAAACAAGAGTGTTGATACCCCAAGCACGGATACCGCAAACAGACTCCTGCCAGAACCGAGCAGCATTATCGACAGATGGAAGAGCATTCTCGTAGGAACCACCGTCAGTTGGCCAGCCAGTCTCCCCGACCCAGAACGTGATGTCTGTCGCGCCCTTTGTCGTCTGAATAACCTGAAGAGCCTGCATGATATCGTCAAAGAAGGAGTGGGACGAGTTAGCCATAGTCTGACCTTGCCAGTACGAGAATGCGTTGGCGATGACGATGTCGGCGGTCTGGATGACTTCAGCATTGGCGCCGTCGACAAGAACGTTCCACGAGTCCACGGTACCGACTGGGGTATTCTCGTATCCGCTTATGCCCTGGACAAGAGTCCGAACTTCATCAATTCGGGAGGCGAGTTCTGAGGCGGAAAGATCGCCACGGTACAAAGCCTCGGAACCGACTGTAACGGCAATAATGTAGGAACTGTCAATCGTAGGCAGATAAGCGGATAAGGCCGCCTTCTCAGCGGCATAGTGCGCGTCATCAGTGGGCCAAACTCCGACGAAAAGTTTGAAGTTGGATTGCTTAATCTATGACACATTAGTGTGTCTGTCTTGGTTAACAACGATTCAGGGCAACTTACGGCCGGAAGAATGTTAGCTAAGGTAGAGCAGTCAGAGGCAGCATAAACTCGGACAACGCTGGTGTCGCCGCCTATCGTGGAGAAGTCGGAGAGATAGTCAGAAGTCGCTTTCTACAATATGCATTAGTGAATTTAGTCCGTAGCTTGCCATCTACAGCTCATATCCTGTAGCATGATAGGCGGTCAACAGCAGGATGAGCAAACAAAGACCAGCACGTACGCAACCCGCGTCGGAATTTCTCTGGACACCGAGATCAAATCCAAGCTAGAGAAACCCAGTCAGTAACTTCTACTTTAATACCGTTCGCTTCACAAAGCAGTATGAACATACCGAGCCAATGGCTGACACGCAGCCGATGACCGACGTAAGTGCAGCAATCGCAGAGGCGAACCGCATTTTTCTGAACAGTAGCAGAAATCTGAACACCGGAAAACGAGCGACTAGAGGCGAGAAATCGAGCGACGGAAGAGGAAGAGTTCGACGCGTCGGTTGGTGAGTGCGGAGAAAGGGCAGGAAAACATAGCAAAGCTATGCTCAGCGGCAGGAGCGGCGCAACACGCCCAGTCGCAGAGAAAGTTGTCGCGCCACTAACACAACTAATCTCGCGGCCCGGAAAAGTTCAAACTATCAACACTATCAACATAAACAAATCCGGCGCGTTATTAGACTAACTAAGTACTTATTTAATCATATGTGCCTACAAAAGAAGCTAAACAATTACAAGCAGCCAATATCTGCAAAACAATATAGCTTCTTACAGATACTTATGTGCTATTAGCGGTGGTCGAGGATACGCTTTTTTTTTAAGGAAAACAAAGTTACTCGCACATAACCATTGGTTTATGTGCATTAATGGTTTATATGCACCGCAATTGTGACACCTAGACTAGTTACCATATTTGAAAATAAAAATCTGTCAATAGCGTCAGAATCTAAGTAATGGACAGCTTAAACGGCTCATAGGGTTTAAATTGTGGTGGTGATATAAAGCTCCTAATCCTTGATCAAATGAATTGGCTCAACCGGAGTTGTTTTCGTGTTTTGCTTATGCACTCTGTGGCCTTTGCAGGTACAGAGCAAGTGCAGCGGTGCTTTGAGCATTTGTCGACCAAATCTTTCTAGTGGACATCGGTACCAATCGGCAAGGTCTTTGTGTGATATTTTACAATCCTAAATGGCCACATATATCTAAATATGCTGGCCCAATCTCCAGTAATTGTCAAATTCGTGGCAGCTGACAATTTACCACTGACATCGTAGTGACATCGCATCATTCCTATGATGATTAGGACGCTACTGTTTATGAAGAACTTGGACAATGAACTATATTCTGGAGCGTATGAGGCCTGTTTGCAAATTGCACTCCCTACCCCTTGTCACGGTCTCAAAGCTTCCGTATCCTTCGACTTTGAAACAAGACCTCGTAAACCCCGTCCAATATAAACTCCACCCCGCATCGTTGCCGGACGAGCGGCAGGGCAAACCATGTACTGACTTCTCCTTTCCGACTCCAATACTCAATATCCTCTCTAGATCGAGGAGCGTCAACGAATAATTTCCAGAAATCATGTGCACGCAAATCTGGTACGATCGTAATGATTTCCGAGTTCATCAGCCGCCGATCGTCCAACATTAACATACGTCGAAACAATGGTGGAAGTATGCCTAATGTCTCTAGCTGTGCTAGACGGTGCCTGATTTCATATCCTGTAATCCTCAGGAGTTTGTTACGGGCAGAATGTGCTCCGTGGTGAATATCCTGCGACATAAAGGGCGCAATATACGGGCGCGCTTGAGATACAATAAAGTGATTCACGTTGAACAGCTCTGAAACTCTGGTATATGGAGCCTCCCGCTCCTCACGAGGCGTAGACGTCCACGATTTCCATCGAATGGGTGCACCAGTTGGAGACCACGGTACAATTTCGCCTTTCTCGTTTTTGCACATTAATTGAACTTCTTCGTAGAATCCTGGAAGTGCATTACTTGCACATGCTGCGGACCAAATCAGGACATTCGGAGTTGTCAGGAAGTTGAACAACGTCGGCACGTACTTATCGTTAGAGTGTACCGTGATATTAAGCACACGTCGCGTGCGTGCATAAGCTTCTTCGAATGTCAAGTCACCAATATTATCTTTCACAACTTGCTCGAGTACTTGAATATCGAGAAGATATCCTTTGGTAATCAATCGTCTGAGCCTTTGCAGGCCCTGATATTGCTCAGGAGGTCGTTGCTTTGCAAACGCGGATAAGTCGATACCTTTGCCGTTAAGAAACTCTGGAAGTTCGTCGTCTCGATGGACACTAACAAGTGTAGCAATCAACGCACCAACTCCTACTCCGGTAATAATTCGCGGTAACAGTTGGTGCTGATGGAGCGCACGTACGACACCAAGATGTGTCAGACCGAACAAAATGCCACCTTGCAAGACCAGAGCTGATAATCCATAGGACTGCCGAGTGTCATGAACCAAGTCGAGTTTGGCTTGAGTTGACAGAGTAGACGATGGATGATTGAGCAGATAATGCAAACTATCGATAACCTCCATATTGTACTTCTCAATCAAAAATTTCGTCCTGACTTCAGGTTTAGTAAGTACTCGCAAATTTAATCAAAATCCATACCCCGTGTATGTGAAGAGTTTCTTATTCGCAATATTGCCGAGATTGCGAACAAGTCCAGACCGCAAGATATTGGTCAACGCGTTAACATCCTCCATTTCCTTTGCCTCCATAATTGCGTCGAGTCGCTCCGAGATGAGTTTATAGTCGTACATGGATGACTTTGGATTGGCGCGCCAGAGGTCGTTTCCCAGCAGGTTATCAAGACTGTAGGCCAGATCCTACGACTTGTCAACACTCACACTCTGTCTTTACCACTCAATTACCTACCAGCCATTCGTCATATGTGTCCGCATTCCGCATTTGTTCCAATACTTGTGCTTCTGGCCGACGGGACAAGATCAAATTCCATAGTTTCTACAAGAGGTAATCAGACATTTGAGTCTCAAACACAGGCTCTTTCATAATTACTCACACTATGCCAGAAACCCAGAACCTCCAATAGCATAGAAATCAATGATATCAAGAATCCCGTCAAAGTAGACTGCAAACAAAGCATCAGCTTCCTCTATAACATATAGCAAGTGAAACATACTGGTATTTTCCACATGATTTCTGTATATGCGCTATCAAATTAATCGCTCAATCCAGTTAAGTATGATGACTCGGAAGTAGATATCCACTCAATGTTATCCAAGTAACAAATAAGATGACTGGAAGAGCGGGGTACCATGAATGTGGCGATCAATGCGGATCAGTTTACCGAATCGTAGAAGTAATTTGAATCTGTACGGCAAAAAATGATATACCATCAACGTGCTCACAAGATAGACATGGCGTTTTAATGGTCGCCGGCATCTAAATGCTGCGATGCTGCTATACAATGGCTTCTACATAGCTCCCAGCGGAGCGTGTCAAGGCCGATTAGATATAGAGGATAAGCTTTCATGTGATTGTTACGCCACCCTTAGCCGCAAAGTGTGTCCGAATATTACCAACCGGATCAACGGATTTAACGCGAGACAACCGTCCCATCGTTATAGACTGCGAAGATCTAACACGCAGAGTAGCTTAGGTACATGCTGGCCGTCATAAGTTTCTAGTTTAGTCGCGGTTCTAGTTACATGGATGATGGAGGCAGGTAGTACAAATGCTTAGAATGTTAATTAAATCAGAGCGTTAAACATAATATATATAGATAGACCAAAGCAAAACGAAATAGAGCAAAATATATCAACCAAATCCGTTCGCCGATGAAAACAAAATTCCGATCATAAATTTGTTATATGCGACAATAACAGTTTCACCGGCGCCTATGCTGGACGTCTACAAAAACCAACTGTTTCTCTTCCAACTTTTGGTGAACAAATGAGTAACACAAGCTTGCTCATGGCTGTAGTCGCCTGCATTAGAATGTTTCTGTCCGTTGCCGAAATACTGAATTGGCAGAGCCATAACCGCGCCGCCCTCTGTGGGCAACATCGTCGGCTCCGTCATACCATAAAATTGTGCCCAAGATATATCCTTCCGCTTGTAATTCATCGAATCGATGAGTGCGTCAGTCCACACGCCCGGACCGCTAATTTCGTAAATATCTTCCGCTGAATACCTTGACAGTAGTGCTGGATTCGCTTTATTCTTCAACTTGGCCAGATGATGTGCGTGTGCCACTACTCGAACAATGGCTGTGCGGACCGGTCGTGCAAAGGGTTTCGAAATGATTGTGTATTGAGCAAAGCCAAAGGGACGGTGCCAGCCCCATAGCTTCTGAGATTCTTCCATAGCATACGGCTCGTCAATCTCCACACCAACAATGATATCGGCATTCGATTTCCATAATTTCTCAGGCAGCCATTCTGCTATTGGCTTTCTGCAATAAACATCTATATCTGCATAGACGCCTAGTAGGACATCAGACAATGCGACCAATAACTCCAGTCAGACAGTATACAATACCTCCATACAAATACAATAACAGGTATCTCAGTAGGTCGGCCTTCAAAACGGGATTTGGAAACGAATTGTATAAATGCACAACCTGTGGCGCACTTAAAAATGCTTTTTCGACGAAATCCTTCGCAGTGACATCATTCATGAGCTATTTCGTTAACAAATTCGGTAGCATGCTAAATGGTATAGTGTGAACATACCACATGCTCGTGCTCAGGATTAAGTCTCGACCATGACGATACGGCCTCCACATATTCCTTGTCGACTTTCTTTGCGGTCTGGAAGACTTTCTTGGGCCATACGTCCTTATCATACGAACCAGCATACGACAACTTCAAGTTCACCAAGACCGAGTCAAGGAAGTTCTCAAAAATAACATCGGGTGCACGCCGATAGACGGAAACATGTCGAAATGTCGGAATTGGGGAGAGCTTCAACGGAGGATCAACATTCTCGTGCAGCCGGATTTGACGATAACGAACAAGCGACAGCCAAAGCGCGGTCGACACCAAGAACGCGACTAGAAGGATTTGTTGGCGATTTTTGCCTGATAATTGGGTGAAATGACGATGACTGAGACCCAATATCATGCTAGCCATGTGCACCACCGGCTGAAGAATAACTGCGCATACAATTGTATGACGCCGATTGATGGTGTATTGATTACTGAGAATCTGACGCGAGATGGAGAAAGAAGAACCAACGGCACAAAATACGCGAGAAGCTGCAGCATGGAAAGACGAGGTGCAGTTAGCAATTGGAGGTCTTGAAAACAAGCTGCTTGTACCGCTCGAAAGCGATGCAGCAGGAGCAGCATTCAGTTCTACATTGAAGTTAAGCTTGTCCTGGTTCTATTCTACGGAGCCATTAATGTATTGACTATGCGCATTCCCACAGAGAGCAAGGTCGCGCTTTGCATATCCCGTGCATCTGGCCCATTTTAGTGGCATCCAGATCCTGGGGAACGTCTCGGGAAATTTAAAGTTCAACAAACTAAACTAACTTTAGGCAGTAAGAGTCTGGTTAAAATAGATTCTGATAACCAATTGAATTGCAACTGACTCAGCCCAGTGCAGCTCATTCTAATGTTGAAGTAAACCGCCGATTTATCAAATACTCGGCGCCAAATATATATTATTCGTTACGAGATTGCGGTAAGAGCTATGACTGTTAATAGTTGGCGCGAAGCAATATGAAAGTTTGCAGCGTTTGGTTGGAAGGGTGACCATGTAGAGTCCAAAATTGTGCAGCCTAGTGATGGAGCAGTTATAGAAGAGTTGCGCAGTCTGCGACCGTCAGGCTAGATGACATTATATATACCATCTCTATTGGCAAGACAAGCGATGGATTTATTCTCGCGAAGGCTACCCTGTCAATGCACATACAAGAGTATAAAAGAGTAAGAGTAACCGTCCCACCACGCGTATACAACGTCGTCCTCATGACCGGTAACAATCCCTAATAGCTCTTGTACTGTTCCGGAAATTCAATGCCAATAAGCACTTAGTATAATCTATCAAGTCCATGGTACAATGCATGACGACCAAAATCTTGAGAATCATGCTGATGACGTCTTTCGAATGATCGTCGCCTAGCACAGCATAGGCGACCACTTACACTTGCTGTAGAAGCTCTGTAGAAGCGCATAGCCTATCCTAGGAGGTCGAGCAGTTCATGTCGTATTCTCCAAGAGCTACATGACATTCTATCGTGACCGTCGACTAATCTCTGACTTGATCATCTGGATGCGCAACTTTTGTCCAATGATTACATCTTCATTTTCTATGATCACCCCGTGCATTTCATTCTTCTCCTTGTCGTCTTGGGTCTCCACAATGTATTGCTCAATTTCGCGGTTGGATCGTTGCAAGTGGTCAATCGAGTTCTCAATCCGTGCTAGCTCATTATGCAAAGTTTCCAGCGGTAGCTGTGCAATGGCCATCGCAAATACTTCCAATTTGTCCGGTTCGTCTATAGTTGTTGCCATTTCGAGATTATTAACAGTTTACGAGTATAGTTGTTCAAGACGTAGAATGATCACCAGCTGGCACTAGTTAGCAAGGAAGAGTGTTGAATCTAACAGTAATAAACCTACAAATAGCTAAGTCGTACACAACAAGACCTGTGAACCTCTAAAGCCTAAAGCCGTCGCCGGACAATTCAGCGGCGTCAGCACATCGAATTTGTGACTTGGTACCAAACACTTACAAACTATTTTGTTTTTAACTTCTGCAGTAAATGTCACGTTTCTGTCGGCATCAACCCCTGAATTTTTTTATGGTAACGTCCCAAGCAAAAAGATTTTCTGTGTCTCGAAGCCCGTTGAACTCAAGTGCTGGATTCCACTGTTGATCGGCACTTATTTTGTACGCACGAACGACTACATGGCTAAACGGAAATTAGCAGGAGCAAAGGAGCCGGCTGCGAACCCGCAGACGTCTGTGCAGAGTACCGGGAACCAGCAAGGTAGTAAGCTAGAGAACGTGCGAGGACGGGCTCCACGACTTCTGATTGAGGATGAGGATGAAGATAACGAGGACGGAGACGAGGACGGATATATTGGTGATGAAGCTGAAGAGGCCGAGGAAGACGAGCTAGAAGATGAGAGTGACTTGGAGGAATATGACGGCGAGGATGATGTCAGCGAGCAGTTTGAAGGACTGCTCGACGGTGCGATTTCAGATTCCGAGTCCGAGGACGAAGCAGGAGATGAGGCGTCTGAAGGCGACGGTGAAGAAAATGATGCTGACGGGGAACCCTTACATTTTAAAGAAGATGACGAAAATGAGGAGCATGAAGATGCGGCAGAAGTCATAACAAACTCTGTCAGCGATGATGACGAGGAAGACGAATATCTCAGCAAATATAGCGCAGCAAGCGAGGCGGAAAGCCTGTCCTCAATCTCTTCTAATCAAGACGATAGTAGGGTTGCATATTACACTACTGGCGCTGACGGCAGGCCACGGCCGATTTATCACGAAATTGATCCGCATTACTCCAGTGACGACAGTGATCTCGAGGACATGAATACTATCGGCAACGTGCCACTGTCAGCTTACGACGAATATCCACATATTGGCTACGATATTAACGGAAAACGGATCATGCGTCCTGCCACTGGCTCTGCGCTCGATAGTTTACTGGACAGTATTGAGGTGCCTGAAGGATGGACGGGCTTAATCGACAAAGAATCCGGTGCAGACTTGAAACTGACAAAGGACGAACTCGAGCTTGTTAAGAAGATCCAGTTGGGCGAGAATGCTGGTGACGTCAATCCTTATGAAAGTACGATCGAATGGTTTTCATCTAAAACTGAGATCATGGCATTGTCTGCCGCGCCCGAGCCTAAACGGCGATTTGTGCCATCTAGACATGAAGCAAAACGGATAATGAAGATAGTCAAAGCTATCAGAGAAGGACGGATAGTACCTAACAAGCCGAAGGTTAGACCCGAGGACGAGCAGCCGGTCTACGATCTATGGGCCGATGACTTGCAAGAACAGCAGCCGCACGTCATGCATATTCCGGCTCCCAAGCTGGCCAAGCCGACGAACGATGAGAGCTACAATCCACCTGAAGAGTATCTGCCGTCGGAGGAAGAAATTAATGCATGGAACGAAACGGACGCAATGGACCGGGAAAGGGACTACCTGCCGCGAAAATTCTCGTCTCTTCGTACAGTTCCCCGTTACGAGGACTTTGTTCGCGAGCGATTCGAGCGTTCTCTCGATTTGTACCTAGCTCCACGTGTCCGTAAGAACAAGCTTAACATTGACCCTGACTCCTTGTTACCTAAGCTACCGTCACCACAGGACCTCCGACCGTTCCCAATTAAATGCTCAGTCACATATAGGGGTCATAACGGACGCGTGCGCGCGGTTAGTATCGATTCTTCCGGCTTGTGGCTCGCTACTGGAGGGGATGATGGAACTGTCAGGATCTGGGAAGTGCTCACTGGTCGTGAGATTTGGAAAGTGACTTTGGTTGACGATGATGAAGCGGTTCAGTCTGTCGAATGGAATCCAGTGAAGGATTCTGGCATTCTCGCGGCCTCAGCGTAAGTTACGCGATTACGGCCCACACACGTATCAATTTACTAATGTGAATTAGGGGAGAGAAAATATTTTTATGTCTTCCTCCGATATTTGATGATGAAACTGAAGTGACAGGCCAGGAGCTTCTTGCCGCTGGATGGGGGTATGCAGCTCAGCCTGCGCCAGTTGAGCATATCAACAAGGAGCAACAGTGCAAGTGGATCAAGCCATCCACGAAATTGGCGTCACAAGGTGTCGACGTCGTAATTGTGTGCCGCAAGACCGTCAAACAGATTGCATGGCACAGAAGAGGTGACTACTTTACCGGTGTCTCGCCCGAAGGAGCAAATATGGCAGTTTTGGTTCACCAGCTTTCGAAGCACAACACACAGTCTCCATTCCGAAAGTCCAAAGGCATCATTCAACGAGCCCAGTTCCATCCATTCAAGCCAATGCTCTACGTTGCCGTAAGTGTTTCGTTGATAGTACTTTTGATCCTTTCGCATTGTTAATTGAAGTAGACTCAGCGATATGTGCGTATCTACGATTTATCAACACAATCACTTACCAAGGCACTACAACCTGGTGCGAGATGGCTCAGCTCATTTGATATTCACCCACAGGGCGACAACGTTATCACGGGTTCCTATGACAAGCGCGTTACATGGCATGACTTGGATCTCAGCACTAAGCCTTATCGCACGCTTCGATATCACGCCCGAGCGGTCCGAGACGTTCGATTCCACACTCGTTTGCCGTTGTTTTGCTCGGCTAGTGACGATGGATACATCAATGTCTTTCACGGAACTGTTTATGACGATTTGCTTAGGAATCCGCTCTTGGTGCCGCTGAAAGTGTTGAAGGGCCATACCGTCGTTCAGTCGCTTGGCGTACTGAAAGTTGTATGGCATCCGAAGGAAGCATGGCTTTTCAGTGTTGGTGCAGACGGCACGGCGAAGTTGTGGACGAGCTAAGGGTTGGCAAGTGGAGGTGCGTTTGCACTGGGATTCGAAAAGTTGGGGTTTTAGATGTACGATAGTAATATATACACGATTTTCATAACTGACAACTTCACTAACTAACGATTTGGCGCTGTCCCATATTTACATTGCCATATTCGGATATTAAGTATAATACAATAACTCCCACCAGCGCTGCAAATAATATCACTTTTTAACGGTAAATATGTACATCTTGAGAATTCCTCTATTCGATATCATATTATAACTAAGAGTTGAATATCATCCTATTAGCGACCTTCCCGACCTAGTAATGAGTCATTAGAAATATTTTATAATACGAAGTTAATAATTGGGGACGTACATTTGTAGCAGAGATTGGAATCGTCACTGTCCAATGGCCTCCCGCAACGTGCACACCCGAATTGTACAGTGTCATCTCTTGGTTTGGGTATTTCGTCAGCTCGCGACCCGTTTCTGACGTCCTGCCTGTGCAGATTCCTCAGCTGGTGCCGAGAGGCAGATGTAGTACCAGTGGAACATATTGGGCTACGTCCAGACGAGTTGGTAGGGAGGGAGTAATCTGACATTACTCCACTCCGCTATATGAACTTGGACGTAAAAAACCTAGCGTTATTGATAAGAGCAAAAGCGCGTACTCCCAGGAGTCTTAGATGGCGCAAAAAAATGGTCGGCGCTCAAAGGTAAACAGTATTAAAGCCCATCTACTTTGGAGGAAGCTCCAAAATCTGGGGTAGTTTAGCTACAACACCCAAAGTTGTTGTTGTCCCATGCCTGACAAGGATCGAGGGGGCGCGGCGCCGCACCTCGATTACCGCCTATAGCCGACTGAAATGCCTGATCTGTCACAACAAACAGGCCAAGTTCATCAAGTCATTGGCAATAGTTGTAAATACAAGTATTCCATAAACTACAATTCCTTTCTCGATTTTGAACTCAAAACACATAAACGGTTGGAAAATAATGCTGAAAATACATGGTCCTTCGCAGTATCGATGACACTCTCTTCGACACCTATAAAAGTCGCGACCAACGAGTGCCGTTGCCTTGCTGATACTAATCTCTAACATCTCTCGGGAGCTTCCGGTCTTGAATCAGGCCAGTCCGGGACTAGCTGCTTGCCAGCGTGCGAATGAAGTTTGTCTTGCGAAGAATTGCAAAGATTGTCTGAAGTGGTGACAATATACCGCTTGTTCTGATCAGACTGGCAAAGTGCGATGAGAACCTGCACGTCTGCCAGATCGTGTACATCGACCCGAAGTATTGAGAGAAGTCTTAGACGTTATGAACAACTGGTCCGAGAATTAACGGCGTGCAGAGCATGACAGTATTAAACCTCGGTTTGTCTCAGCCATGAACTTGCGGGCCGCATGCCCGGCCCAGGTCTTTGCTGCACAATAATTCATCGCATGCCCAACACTCTTCTGGAGGCAGTCCGACTCCAGGATCGGATTCTTGTCTTCATATGTATAGACCCGAGAGGTAGGGGGGTTGCAGCAGGTCCACCGTAGTGATCACGCATAGCAGCGAAAGACGATGTGATGATGACCCGCTTAACGAGTACTCCAAAGTTCGTGAGCAGACTTGCGAATATAGAGTGTTCCATAAACTGCGGACTGCCTGATGTCCGTGACAGTCTTCGAAATTGTAATGGAATGGCGAAGCGACATGGATGATGTATGCAACGCCGACGACTGACATGTCAGGGATCACAGTTCCGCTGATACGGGAAGACATAGCCTATACTTCTCGCAGATCCAGTCGACCTGGGATTGCTTGCGGCAGGCAATAAGCACATTCAAGCTGGTGCGATCGAGGAGATGGAGGATGAACATGGAGCCGAGGAAGCCACTTGCGCCAGCAAGCAGGACAGTTCCAGTCATACTGGTGTCAGAATAAGCGACAATGCAGAGAACGATCAGCATTTGAGATATCAACCAGCAGAGGGTGCGCGAGCCTTCACGGTCAATTCATTTGTTTCCGTTTGTTTACAATTCTGGTATTGCTTTATCAATATCAACAAGTCCATGCAAATACTTTTGAGCTGGGGTGTGCAGATGATCGATGAATTCGGCATCGGTCGAGCCTCGAGTCCGAGTCCGATCGAATGATGAAGTTCGTCGATCGACTTGAGTTTGACAGGCGTGTATCCAATTGCTCGCCTATCCCTCGGCCATCATCTGCTACGTTAATGAATATTTTCGGATGAGAAACCGAGTGGTGCATGACTGAATTCTTAGAACGTTCGAAATGGCCTACCAGTAATATATTACGATAGCAACTATATCTACTCTATTTAAGTAACTTCTACGCACAACAGTCCACGTGCCTTAGTTTTACGTTGCATGAGTCGACGGCACAGAAATGCGCATGAAACCATATGCGTATTCCATTGGAAGCAAGAACTCATCGTTGCCTTGCCGTAACTCTCTCCTCATCGATAAGGTATCCCAATCCAAATCCGTGTTCACAGTAGTTGATGGGGATCGGCAGGATACACGGATAACGGATTTATCCGTGGATATCCGTCGTGGATACGGATACGGATACGGATAGAGCCAATCTGGCTATGGATGCGGATACGGATATGGATAAGGAAAAATTGGCCTGGATATTATCCGTGCCGATCCCTAGACTAGTTGAATAAACATGGTGGAAGAGCTAGAGAAGTATAATCAGACAGACGAAGGTATATGAGTATAAATACTCAAATAGCATGAGGCGGCGCTGATTTATTGCGAGGCTTAAAAAACTCGACACGAACGAGTCGAGTTGCGCCTTGCCGGGCTTGCCAAGCCCCAATCCATTGCCTGCTCGACATAAACAGCCGTGTCGGCAAAACATCGCCAAAACCAATCGCGTCCCACTCTCTATTTGGTCTTAAGTTTTCATATCTCCGGCACAGACAAATAGTCCGACTCATTTTCGACAGTATAGGTTGCCATTCACTGGGAAACTCCTTTGGCACGGTCCCGTGCACGTCCCGACCATTCCTCTACGCCTTTCCGACCGTTGTTGTCGTGTCTTCACGGTAGCGGTGTCCCTCCATCCTTTTCGCGAAGTAGTACCGGCGACGAGTCCACTCGCCGTGTTGCGTCTTCCAGTACGGCTACCCCTTTATCCTCTCCTTCGCTAATCTCGCCCGGTGGGGAGGATGGAAACGACGTCTTTCCCTCCGACTCCCGTTCGTCTGTATTTCCCACCACAGCCAGGAGCCGTAACTCTACAACCGTCAGTCGTCCCAGTGACGACGGTGCCGGCGGCTCCGAGACTCTTTACAATTGCATCTGTCGCAAGTGCCAACGATTGCGCAGTCAGCAACAGGACCAGAGCTCTTCCCTTCCTTGCACGCCGTCTCGGGCACCATCAAATCCTGGCGCAGGGTCAAGGTGGGAGTCTCCCAATATAGCTGTCACGATTCCTGACGCTACTGCTGCCACGATGTTCGATCTCTTCAGCCTTAAGCGTAAGACTGTGACCGCTCCAGACACAATTCCCCAGACGTCGTCATCAGCACCGTTTTCTGCCACGTCAACAAAGCGACCGAAGTTGGATAGTGACAGCAGTAGGCAATTTAAGTCTCATTTATCTGCTAGCTCGCCGTTGCTGCCCTCTGCACTTGGAATGTCCCATTCTCAGCCGCCGAAATCAAATGGTATGGACACACGCAGCTCGGACAACGAACTCTATGGCGAAGCCAAGCGACGAAAATCGGTACAGTTGTTGGGTAGTTATAATATCCCGGACTCTCAATGCTCGTCACAGAACAGTAACAGCACTCAGGCCACCGGAAGCGGCCAGGACACGCAAATCGCGCCTGAAAAGTTTAGTAAGGTAATACTGATGTATTGGTCTATCCGATGGTTTGCTAAATCTTAAGGATACAGCCATCACGAAATTTTGCTTCTGGCCTTTTGCCATCGTTCGGTCAAGACGGGTACCGCACCTTACCATCCTGGAGCAGAGCATCTGTATATGCGCCTGCAACGTCAGCTTCTTCACCGGTCCCGCCTCGATCACCGGCACCAGTGACATCCACAAGTTCTCAACTCTCTGGCCCTGGCATTTCCAACGGAATATCTAATAACTCATCAAAGACAACAACGCCATACACACCCGATAGCATGCGCATTGACGCGCTGTCTCGATACAAAGTTAATGTCCCACCGGAAACCATAACGGGGCTAAGCCAGAAGACTTACCCTGGATCAGCTCCCCAGTTCAATATCGAACCTTCAGACAGGCGCTTTATCTTACCTGAACCCACAGTCAGTACAAATCGCGGTCGCGTTGCTCCAGACAAGCCTTACAGCGGACCGTCGCCCGTCATACAAAGTTGGAGTAACATAAATCTCCCACTTCCAGATCTAGATGAGGCGTCAGCCCGAAATTCTCCCCAACCTTCAGGAGTGTTGTCTCCAGCAACGTCACCATCTATCGAACACGCAACTCACGCAGCGACTTCGAGAAGATACGGCGATGACAACAAGTCACCATCTTCCTTTTCGAGTTATTACCAATACTCTCCATCCTCGACAAGTAGGAGCTGGCCGAGTCACAGTTTGCTATATGGATATCAGGGACAGTCTCTTCCTCTTCCTGAGCAATCAGATCGGCGGCAGGGGCACGAACCGGCTTCTGAATGCGCTAGTTCAGCTGAGTCAAATTTTTTAGCGCCTGAGTACACTCCGAAATCAGCATATCGTGCGGAAGATTCTAACTCTTTGAAAATATCTGGAGCTTCCCCCCAAGACAATAGAAAATTGAGCGACCATCAGCCGGCGATCGGTTTAGCCAACTCCGATTCAAGATCTAATACTGAGAACCCAAGATGTAGTGCTGACAGCATTGCAAGTCTAGCTACGGCAGCGACAAGCAATGGTGTGAGGGCGTCGACGTTATATTCCAGAGCAACCAGCGGTTCAATATACGGTGTGCAACGCGTATCGTATCCAGAGTCACACACTCGAAGTACCGAGTCCAGAATGCCTGCACCGTCTACAACTCGTAGTGAATCTGCAATGGGAAATGAAACGAGTGTCTCCGCGGCTTCAGGAGCTCAAGTGCACCAACCCCCAACACTTTCAGTTCCCTCATCATCGGCTTCTTCTTCCGAGTCGAATACGCCAAAAACGCCATATGTGACGCAAGTTCTCTCTTCTTCTTCAACATCCTCAGCCAACTCCACGAAGTCGATTCATCCGGTTTTGAGTAGACTGAAGTCTTCTGAGTCACTCCAGCAGAGGCGGTCACCCGGCAGCAATCTCTCCTTGTCGGGTGTGCAGAAGCCGAAACGCTCAGAGTCGATCGAACGAAATGAAAGGGAATCAATGTCACCTTCAGTAATTCCGATATCGGATAGCTCGATCTCGGCTAGTTTTAAGCAAAATACTATTAATGGAAAGGAATTGTCTAGTTTGAATTGTAATGAAGCAGCTGCTAAACAATCGTATATGTCTCCACTGCATGCTCCTACTACAATGGACGATTCATGTTCGAACTGTGGGATCAGTGCGAGTCTGCTCGTTGAGTATGCGAAAGGTAAAGAGGAGCTGGTGGTTAAAAAGAAACAATGGGAAGTGTACTTTTGTGAGGACCAAGCCGAGAAGGCGGAGATGAAGGAAGAGATTGAAGCAATAAAGGAGCAGGTAAGCTACTGTAGCATACCCGTGTGAATGTTCAGATCTAATCTTATGATTATATAGAGCGCCAAGATGCAAGCCGAATATGAAATCACGCGTATGGATCGTGACAATCTGCGTTTCGACTGTGACAAACTCAAACAGAAACTAGATGCTCAACAGAAATTTATTAATGAGCTGTCTCAGCAACTCGAGGCGCAGAGAGAGGAGATTAGACGAGCTGAGGCGTGTCTTAGCAGTGGTGGGATCGATTCCGCCGGTCTCTCATTGTCCATAGATTCATCTGCTGCTGTGAACAGTCCTCCAGCTACAACAGAGAGTGTGTGCTCGGTTTCTGACACATATCATGGCAGACTGAATCATAAAGACAGTGATGCTATCATGCATGACGAAGTGGATGCAAAGGGCGACATGGACATGGAAGTTGTTCAGCAGATGATTACGAGATCGCGGGCAGCGAAGGCTACCAATGGAGAGCAACAAGAGATTTCTAATTCCTCAGTCGCAATTGTGGAACAACCTTGCGAACTTGATCATATATTAAATTCCCCCGCTGATCCTATCCTGTTCAGGCGCACATTGCAGTTCACATCACGGTCGCCATTTCCTGTAGAATCTGCGAATGGTGACAGCAGCTCTAGGAACGAGTCAGTAATGTCCAAAGCGCACCTCCGTCCAGGCCGGAAGATGAGGTCCCGACTGCTATTTGACGGCTCGAATCTAAAAGCACTGCATGTTCACCGAGGAGGCAAATTTGGCAAGATGGTCACTTTCGGTGAGGAAGACGATAAGCCTGGTCCGTTTGGACTTGAACCTAAGAATGCCGTACCAGTACTTAGAGACTATATACTTGGTTTTAGAGAAGGTGTTATCGTAAGATCCCATTGTGTTCAGGGCTTCATTGACACTAAATGCTAATGGTCACTGCAATTTAGGATCCGAGGACGAAGCGCTTGAAACGTGGCATACCCGTACTTAAAGTCGGCCGAAAAATTCCAGGAGAGCTGTTAAAATCGTGATGTCCTCTAACTTTTTTATTTATTGCTTTTATGATAAAATGGTGATGTCCTCTAAAGACTTTTATTTATTGCTTTTATGATACGGGAGTGTATGATTACGGACGTCTTCGCTTGTATCAGACGGCCACCAAACCCGGATATGTCTTCGGTGTCTGTCCTACTACTATAGTTTACTAAGGGCTAACGAGGGATTTATGGATATGGACTGGATTTCTATGAATGGTATAATATTAGTGTGATTTAAACAGCGCTGCTACCCTAGCTCGGGTATTGCCATTTATATATTAAGTTGATTAATAATCATACTTATATATACATAGGCGTATATATGATGAAACACACGAATGTGTCGCTATTGCGACTTACCTCGGGTCTGACTTGCGAGTCGCGTATTTTGCGGCGCTGGCGTCATGCGTCGTTACGTTAGCAACCAAGCCGGAATGAGCGGTTAGTACAAGACCCTTGGACACGCTCCCCACCTGAGCCACGAGACCGCAAGGTCGCGCTCTGTCACACGCCGACTTACGTACAGGAGCCCAAACGCTCGCAAATTACATCGATGAAACCACCAGTCTATTAGCTACAAGCGCAACGTTAAGGGCTCCCAACTTCATGACCTCGTTTTATCTGAAATTTAGCCGACTTGTGATATTTTCGTGTTTGGATTAATTTAGATTTCCGTTTGATTGGCTGGGGTTGATTTCCACTAGGCTCAATTTGCCTGAAATCCATCTTGCTTCAAATCTTGGCAGCGTCAGCACTTGGTTTGCTAAGCAAGCATCAGTGTCAAGTCGTAAGATCATCCGTATGAAGAAGTTAGGCGACTGCTTTTAGTTGGATTGTACTGTTAACTTATCAACAGATCGATTTAAGAATCCGCCTAGTCGGATCAATATGCAGAATCAGCAGGGTCGCGGCTCCAGGGGGCTTCACATCGCTCATAGGCGATCTCCTTCAGAGCTCACCCCGCTTATGAGTATGTTACAGTTACAATCGGCTGAATCGCCTTTGGTTAACAGTATTATAGTTGAGCAACTGGCTTTACAGCAGCAGATGGATCTCCTACAAGTTCAGCAGCAGCAAATTCTGGCTCAGCAGCAGCAATTCGCGCAGGCTGGTCTTCTTTCTTCGCAGAATATACAAAGTTCTCCCATCATGGCCTCTGTTCAGAACTTTGTGTCATCGCCTTCTTCGACATACGCACCGTTCCCCATGTCCGGAACAGGTGGAACCGGGGGTCATCGGCGAACCCAATCATCTGTTCCCGGATTTCAGGTTATGGGGCCTCCACAAGTACCGGCGTCCAATTCGGGGTCCGTTTATGAGAATGTGAACGCTAGCGGGCTCAATCGGAATCCTAATCGCAACAGTGGAAGTCAGGGCCATACTCGACGGCACTCTCTAGCGCTTCCGGAAGCCAAGCGAGCTGCACAGCTAGCCCAGCAACACAAGCAGGGGGTATCCGCGCAGAACGGCGCGGGCTCTATGCAAAGCTCATCCTTCTTCCAGTTTCCGCCTCCAAAACCCGTAAATGATGGAAATTCAGGAAGTCAACCGTCCAGGCATAATTACTCCCGCAGCCACGGAACTTCTTCTGATTTTGCAGAAGATCACTCGAGATCTCCGCAGCCGTCGCAATCAGGTTTCAGCTTCCCGCAGAATTATAATGAAAGCTCACTATCTCACGAACGACGGAATGTGTCGAATCCCACCCACTCCCGATCAGGATCGCGAAATTTTGATGGAGACTGGCGGCGAAATAGCATGCAGTTCCCACCGGCTCAGAACCCGTCACAGTTGGAAACTGCGACTTCTGGATCACAGCAGTTCTTCCCTGGTCACCGCTCGCGATCATCCTTATCTAGTTCAATGAGCAACCCATCTTCACATTTTGGCTCTAACACCTTCGGGCCTGGAATTATTCCTTTATTCTCCCAACAACAGTTCAATAGCGCCCAAGCATCACAATCACAGCAGCACGCTTCCAAAATTCATTCCGGCAGTCCGCAAAATCGCATTTCGCCGAATCAAGCTGTTCCGCAAATGCCTCTCGTCTTGCCTGCTCAAGATTTCTCTCAGCCTTCACAACTTTCGTTCCCGATGCAGCAGCAGCAGATTGCACAGCTGCAATCACAGCAGCGAAAATCACTGTTTCTGCCATACCTCACACAAGCATCTATTCCAGCTCTATTGGCTGAAAGTCGTCTCGTCACTGGCGTGCTACGAGTCAACAAGAAAAACAGGTCGGACGCTTATGTGTCAACGGATGGACTTTTGGACGCCGACATTTACATTTGCGGGTCGAAGGACAGAAATAGAGCACTTGAAGGCGACATCGTTGCAGTAGAACTGCTCACGGTTGATGAGGTCTGGGGTTCAAAACGAGAGAAAGAAGAGAAGAAAAAGAGAAAGGACGGCGAAGACGGACAACCAGGATTACAGCGGCGGGGAAGTTTACGAACCAGACCTATTCAGAAGAAGAACGATGATGTGGAGGTTGAAGGGCAGGGGCTACTGCTAGTTGAGGAGGATGAAATTAGCGACGATAGCAAACCGTTATATGCTGGACATGTTGTTGCAGTTATAGAAAGGACGCCAGGACAGGTATACAGCGGGTATGCTGGGACCTTACATTTGCTCGTTGAGACTTGCTAACTAGATGCAGAACTTTGGGCCTGTTGAGGCCGTCATCGCAAGCCGCAAAGGAAAAGCAAGAGTCAGACAGGCGCGAACGATCGGATGGACATGAATCGCATAGAATCGACAAGCCGAAAATTGTTTGGTTCAAACCGACGGATAAGCGGGTACCTCTGATTGCTATTCCCACAGAACAAGCTCCGCGAGATTTCGTGGAGAATCACGAGAAGTATGCCAATACGTTATTTGTCGCATCAATCAAGCGGTGGCCGATTACTTCACTGCATCCGTTCGGCATGCTTATCGAGTCGCTTGGAACTGTGGGAGATCATAATGTCGAAATCAATGCTATTTTGCGCGATAACAGCTTTATGAATGATTCTTTCTCAGATTCGGTGCTCAATAGTCTTTCTGGATTATCGAGAATCAGCGATGATACGATGGGCCGGAGATCATTTGAGAATGAAGATGTATATGCTCTCTTCTTGAACAGTGCTAGGGAATCTGATCAAGCCGTTCATGTGAAGAGGCTTGATAGTTCAACAGTGCAGGTCGGTGTACATATTTCTGATGTCTCCCATTACATTACGCCAAACACACCGATTGATCGTGAAGCAAAGGCTCGTGGAACATCAGTGTTTATGGCAAAGAAGACAGTGCCGATGCTGCCTGAAGGACTTTTTCAGAACTATATTTCTCTAGATTCTAACAAACAGCGCTGCACATTTAGTGTTGTACTCGAAGTGAATCTCAAATCGTTTGATATTTCTAATCTTTGGATCGGAAAAAGTTTAATAAGCCCCAAGTCTAGGCTGACTAATGGTGATATATTAAGCATGGTGGTTAATCCCGAATTTAAAGGGGGTAAGACTGACATTGTTCAAATCTTAAAGGTAAGCAGTAGCATATTTAAGGTATAGGTTTCGCTACTAAAGGCTCTAAGAATGTGGCGCTTGGATTTCGAAAAAGGCGTTTGAATTCCGCAACTGTCGATCTTCCCCATCTACATCTACTGAATCAGTTGGAAGACGAAAATGTTCCTGTCGAGACCAATTTATTTGAACGTCGAGCATCGTCACCAGTGATTGACGAAATTATGATTAAGGTCAACTCAATTGTTGCTAGCATATTATCCCAGAAACTTGGTGAACGTGCCTTCTTGCGGAGGCACCTGGCTCCAAATCTCCATCGCTTGAATGCTTTCTTGGAAAAGATGAGACTCCTGGGCTTCGATTTTGATGGTTCCTCCAGTTCTAAGCTACAGAGTAGCCTCTTTCAGATTGGTGATGCAGATACTTTAAAAGGATTGGAGACTTTACTACTGAAAGCGTTCTCACGTGCAAAGTATTACATCGCAGGCAGAGTAGTTGAGAAGAGCGACCAGCTGCATTACCTGATCAACGTTCCCTGCTATACCACATTTACGTCTCCGGGCCGACGATATGCGGATATACTGGTTCATAGACAGCTGGATGCAGTTTTAAATAATCGTAAGCGTCGTTGCTTGACATTTATGGTTAATAGCGTTGACAATAGTTTCAGGCGAATACACGTTGGATGTCGAGACTCTAACGAAGCTGGCGGATCATTGCAATGATCGAAAGGATGCAGCGAAGCGTGCACAAGAGCAGTCAATTCACCTGTTCTTGTGCGAAGTCATCACTAATCTGGCATCGTCGACGGGCCAGCTAGTTCGAGATGCCATTGTGATTAATGTATACGAATCAGCGTTTGATGTTCTTATTCCTGAATTTGGTATTGAGAAGCGTGTTCACTGCGACCAGCTACCGCTCGAGAAAGCAGAGTTCGATAACGCTGCAAGATTATTGGAACTATACTGGGAGAAAGGAGTTGATTCGGCAACATTCGTTCCCGATGACGAGAAAGAACGGTCGGATTATAGTGGCTCTCAGTATCGTGCTTCCAGCGTTACATCGGCTGCGGCGCAGGACCACGAAGATATTCGCCAAAAAATGGTTGAGATTTCGTCATTGTCAGTGGAGGACGAGTCTTCACTCTTTGACGTAGATGATGAATCGATTCAAGATATGTTATCTGCTGCCCAATCCAAGAGCTTACCACCATCGCCGACGAAGCGGTCACCATCTGTGAACTCCGACAAGCCGCAAAGGACAGCGTCGATGACTAAGATTAATTCATTGGGCGATGCCGCAACGGCTAATCCTTTAGATGCATACTTGGGGGATGTTGTCACGAGAGTGGATGGCACTCAGTTCATACAGGAAATACGGGAATTACAACACGTACCAGTCTTGCTCAGAGCAGAAATCGGTAGAAGCTTGCCGTGTTTAACAGTGAGAACGTTAAACCCATTTGCTTCTTAGGAAGCTCGTGAGTTAGAACGCTTCTGGCAGAGGACGAAATGTAATATTGAGGGCTTATGTTGGAAATTGTATCGGTGGTGAGCCTCATTTTCTAGCAGTATTATATATACGGCAATTATGCAGTGATTTATCTGGAGGTCGGTATGGCATCTCTAGATAGATGGACGTAAATACGTAATATTTCTACACGAATCTCATTTGAGAATCAGATATTCTTCTATCTGTATCAAATTGTAATCTAAGGCGTTTTCCGTAATTCGGATATAAATAATACCTATTGAGCGAGCTAATCAGCAATACGAACGATATTCGAACGAGCAGAAGACATACAGATTGGGCCCAGCCCGCGTAGTCGCCCCATAATTCGCGTAGATGCGAACTGATGTCGTCATACGTTGCTTTCGACAACGCTTTCGACTTCGAAGGACGAATTTTGGCTCCCTTAGCATAGCGTTTTTGAACAATGTTCCACATATGTGTGTCTATTGGCACCGAACTATGGCAATCAAAAGCCATTAAGCACTGTATGCATCAGCCGTTACGATCAAGGTTTGTCACTAATACGACCACTCACAACGCAGTCAGCAACTTTAGGACCAACTCCGGGGAACCCCAAGAGAAATTCTCGCACTTCCTGGTATGAGCTTGCTCTCAATTCTAAAAGTTCATGACCTAACAACTCCCACTCATGCACTTGTAAAGCTGTCTTATACACATACGCTGCGCGATATCCAAATCCAAGTTCGCGCAGCCTTTGCACAACCGCACTGCTTGTGCAAAGATCTGAAGGTCTCGGGAACGTGTAGAACGCGACACCATTGTAAGTTGCTACATACGTGCCAAACGTCAGGCATATGTTCTCTATCTGCATAAGCGATATTAGTAAGGCGATGAAAATATTTATTGGAAATCTGGTGGTTACCATCTGCGTGATTCTTTTGATGCTGTTGTTCGAGCTGCAGATAAAACTGCACAACGTCTCCCATGGATCTTGCCTTAATATACGAATTCCACCAAAAAGAGGTGCGATCGTTTGGAAATACCTGTCGCGGGCGCCAAACTCACGATAAAGCTTAGATAGCTTGATAGATGTGTTAAAATAGTCATTGACAACGTTTTCAATGTCCATTGGAGCAGTGAGCTCTGCTTTTGTCTGCGAAGTTACAGTGCGATATAATATATAATCCTCTTCCTGGCGGAGTATAATTATAAGCTCGTTTAAGACGGAGATCCTAAGATTTGATTACTAGAACGGTATCAATAATGGATCCAATCGAGTATGAATGCGGACGAGTAACTACTTACATTAACCAGCGCACTAGCCAGATCCAGCAGCTGCAATATACAGAGTTACGCACCATTCCTGTCCGTGCTTTTTCCATCTACAGCAGTCAAGTCATCAATATTTTAGTTATCGAACAGCGAAGGGCTAACCACCATTAAAACATACCTAAAGGACTGACCACTTGGAAGAACGACATCGAGACATATCTCCTAAAATCAGTTAGAGATTATATGTGTCTAATACTCATGATCCGTATTTATATTGGTACAACGTTCAGGTAAAAGGAGAATATGCCAACCTTAACCGGAATCTTGATTCGGTTCCAAGATATTCTGTTCATTGTGTAGAATACGAAATCTAAAGCCCGTCAGAACCACTGTACCTTCTGCATTCCACACTTCCAATACCGCTAAATCTATATTATGGTCTGTCCATTCAACGGCTAGATCATGCAGTCGCGTAAAAAGTTGGAACCTTGCAGTAGATACTACAATGTCAAAAATATTGCGGATGACCAAACCACCTTCGTGAATAGTCTCAAACTCTCAATCGAATTGCGTTTAGAGCGCCGCACGCAAATATCTAAGTTTGGCATTAGCCAGTTTCATACCTAAAGGCGATTGAATCTAGATGATCGACTCCGCAACATTTTCAACATCACAGTCTCAACTTCAGATTATGTGTTCTGTAATCAACATTGCAGCATAATAACTTACAATGAAGGAGATAAAAATACATTTTACGCTGCGCCAATAAACTAATTGGTCAGTACATTCAATATGATTTGGTCGCAGGATCTGATTTCGTTGGTACGGCTGTACTCCCGGGTGTTGAACCCGACTTTTTCGGAGGGAGCGCGATGGCTCATAGTAGCGCGGGCATTATGCGCATGGCAGATGCGCATGGCAGATGCGCGATTGGGAACTAGGAGATTACCATCCGCTGTCAATCTGTATGTGTCCGCCTGTCGTAGTCAGAAGGCGGAATATGAACTTGCCCCGCTGCTTGACCACCCGTCCGATGATCATGATGAATCAATTGAAGCATATTTTCTGCTATTTTGGCACACCTTTTTCGTGCGCAATTTTTTATTTAAAAGGGATAAGGCTGTAATGGCAAGACGGGATCTTACTGCGACTTTGAGATGCGTGTCTTCTCCCGCTGTTAACATTTCGATTTACGCATGTGAGCGCACTTCAATTGGCAATACTGGACAACCTACGACCCTTTGTTTTGGCCAGCTTACTGTCAGACGCGGAAGTAGAGATAGAGGTTGTCAGCAACTCTTTGAACTCATTTATCAAACTTGTCGATAGGTCCATTGCCGCACTGGACTCGAATGGCACCGGTATAGTCTTTCCAAAATCCTTAAACATTGCTATGGATTTTGCGACTGATATTGGCAATAAATGGGGCGAGATGATATTTAGGCTTATTCCACGAGAGCTTTTCCGAAGCGAGCACTGCAATCAAACGGTTCGCCTCTTACGGTGCATTTAGGCATTATGAACGAAATGAGTTTATGTCCTTCGTGAAGCCATTCCAGCAGAAATGCGGATCGGCGTGGCTGCAGATGTCATCGGCAATGAGCACGTTAAAAGTTAACATTCAAGAGTCTATTCGCAATCTGCACATACAGACCATGCAGGTGTCCAAGTGCTACAACACAAGTCATGTGCAATATTTACAGGACAATAACGAGAATATCATAGTTTATTGGCCTTAGTAAGATGCTACTTACTGGATGTGGCATTAGTAAGCGGTGGAAGATATGCTATGGTTTCGGCAATTGCGTCTGTATCCATAACTCTGTCCATATTCATATGCTTTACCATGGCTGACCACTCTCCTTGGATCTTTTCCACAAGCTCTGGAAATTGAGAGCCCATTGCACGAATTCGTGCCTCCTTCAACAAATCCATGGCTTCTCTGTAGTTTTTTTTCTTTGCTTCAATTACTCCAAGCCCATAAATCGCCAACGCTTGCGCTATATCTAGGTCTTGGTGATCCTCCTCCGTATAATCCTGGGTGTCAGCAGAAGAGGCACGAGTTTCCGTCATCTTTGAAATTGCATCTTTTAAGCACGTTGCAGCTAATTCCAAATACCTTGGACCGTCCCGCGTCACAATCGGTGAATCGATTGGAGAGTCGTGAGAGTCGGCTATAGCCCGCTCGTAGGAGATGAAGTATGCCGATGCGATGTCAACCTCTGTAACAGTCAGGTTTGTGGCCTCTACCTAATCGTTTGAGACTAATACATACGCGTGCGTAAAATTCGTGGCAGCGGAATACCCATAATTTGCATTAATTTGATATTCTCGTTCTTTACGTAATACCCTACACCGGGTCGTGAATTTTGTATTAATAGCGTGGCATAGTAATCTCTAGCAAGCGCGAGAGTGTCTTCGACGTTGTAATCAACATGTTTGAACTGCCTCTTCTCCTCGTTCGTTGGATACAGCGGAATATTATATAACGCAAGCGGAATAGCACTGTCTTCCTCGATATCCATAATGCGTGTTGTGAGAAGTTTGGTGTAATTATCGGGCAGCCTCTTTTGTAGCGTCTCAATCCACATTCCCAACATTGGCAGGTTCGCAGAGATCTGGCCTGTCGCTTCGGCTATTTCTGCTGCACGGACGCTCACGCGCAAATATCGTATCAACTTGTCGGACGACATAGTGCCTGTCCGACGCGGGTCTTCTTGCAGCCACACAATCCCATTCTCAAGAATGTTGTTATACATTAAAAGTGCCGCCTCGTTTGCTTCAAGGCGCTCGAGAATTTCTCCAACCTTGATCTGTAGACCGGTATATTCGTCGCAAGTCTGATCCATATCTAGATGCTCTGCGACTTCCAGTGCCGCCAAGTAAAACGAGATCGCGCGTTCATAATTATCAGATGTGTCTTTCCGTTCGGCCTTTAGGCCCAGCCTGATGAGATCTGCAACTTCCTTTGGATAGTTATGTTTCGGAAACGAGAGATACGCGATTCCTGCAATTGTCAGAATGCCCGCGCACACTAGGCGCCCACGGGTCCAAAACGGTGCCTTCTCGCTCGTCGTCGATATTCCCCGACGTCTGCTAGCGTTGAACCTTAGACCAACATAAAAAGTATCATGTCTTTGATAGATAGGGTCAATAAGCAGCTGCTTGGTCGATCTCGGCAGCGTATTCGACCGTTCTGGAAGGAGTCGTTTGCTCGATATATTTCGACCGCTGCGCCGATTGTCGCTAAGCAATCCGCAATAGAGGGTCCGATTTGGTCGGATAAAACCGGAGGATCGTCGAATCGGGCGTACATGCAATAGTTTTGTGGCCATCTCTCGACTTAATGTCCACGATATTTGCAGAAATTTGGTTTTCGTTTTCGAAAGCGTCAAAGCTATAGTTATATCAATCTTGAGTTCTTCTGCCGTGCTATGACGTCGCCGACATCACAGCGGCGCCGTTCATTTACTCTATCGCCTTGAATTTACTGTGAACGCCGAGTTATTTCTAATAACCAATATTAAGTGCATTCTATAGAGGATTAATGATATCTAGTATTGTAATTAACATTTTAGACTGTGATCTTTACTTCTAGAATTGCGAAGATTCTGTTACTCCTCAGCTGGTGCCAAAATAACAGAACAAGCCTCGCAACACCAAAAATGCCTCACGAAATTACGCACACAATAAACAATAGGGCCCGGCTTTCCAGCAATAACAAACAAAACCAGATTATCGTCTAAAACTTCCCGTCCACGTAGCCTGGAAGCTTGGGGTCATGCACCTCGCATTTTACACTAACAAGCTCATTTACCCAATCACCAAGTCCATCTCGCTTTGCGACTAATGCAGTGAGATAATCACCCTTGTAACATCTGCTATCTAAACCCTTGGAATATTTCTTGATGACAAGACCTGCCTTAGCATCATGGCCGTACAACACAGTGCGTCTTTGAGACGGCGGCAGTGTCTCCTGATAGTCATTCCATACTTCATTCCACAAGACCCCATCACGTGTCGGAGAAGCCGTAGAATTGTCGGGCGGCAACAACGTACGAATATAGAGAAGGACTGCTGGGTCTTGATCTTCCAGAGTGGGTACGTTCCACATGAGACCTGCATGACTGGCGGACACGTCACCACAGTTAGGCCCAAATATCTGTTCAGGAATGTGAAGAATGAGAGGGCATGAGTCTATATACTCAATCTGTTCCGGCGTAGCTTTCTTAATGATCTTTTTCTCATCTGCCATAATATGAACAAATCCACCGGCAGATGGATCATAATCACCCGACTCTAGCGTACTATCGTCCATTTCATGCGTCATGCAGTCATCATCGTCGTCATTATGAGCAAAAGTATGTGGGTGCTTCGCACCGTTGACAGCTGAATGCATCATACCATGCATATTTTTTCTCTTGATGTTCTTCATCATCTGTCCGATAAGGTGGACCTCCTCATCCTCATCGTCGTCATCATCATCAAAGTGCTCCAAGCCGCCACTCTTGCTTCCATCTCCCAGCCTATCCCGTACGTCATTGTCAAACTTCTGGCCGTGCTTTTTTGCGTAGCGTCGAAGCAAAGTGTTTTCATGATTTCCTCGGATACAAGCAGCGTTGTATTTCATGGCCATTTCTAGGACAGCAATGGAGTTGGGACCTTTGGAAATGAAATCACCCAAAAGGATGAGCTTATCTTGAGAAGGAACAAAGCCCACAGCGTCGAGAAGCTGACCAAACTCGACGTTGCAGCCGTGAATATCACCAATAAAAATCAAGCGTCCATCGGAGGATGCCGGCATGAATTCGGCGGGAAAATCAACTACCTTTATTGTAGGAGAAATCTGGTAGACTGTGGACTTGCGGCTTGGTGCCCAGAATAGGAAGAAATATAGTACAGGAATTAGCAGAAAGACGCCGAATAGCAGGAGTATGTTCTTCCAATTGAATTTGCGAGATACTGGACTGGGCTTGTCCTCAATTGCCAGGGGGGGTCTGAAGTCGAGCCCGCCAGCACGTAAGGTAACTGACGGATTATCATGATACGCTGGATACTGCGAAATCGGAGGAACGGATACAGTCATTTGGTATGTTTGGTGAAGCGGACCGTACAGGTGATTGAGAAGAGACGAAGGCGGATTCAGTGCCACACGGGCGACACGGAAAGCAGCTAGGTCAAACGGTGAAGTTGTTTGAGCTGAGTCGAAGCGGCAAAGTCGTCGAACGCGTCGCAGAAGCCGGTACAAATGCAATAGCCCCAAGTCTGTAAGATGATGCACTACTTCCTTGCCAGAGGCAACTACGTAGTACGTTGTCGCATTGATGCTGCATCAAATAATGTTAATATAACCTCGACTGTGCCGATAGTGGCCGGTCCCTGCGCCGCGCACATGTGCGCGCTCGGCGATACGACTGGCCAGTCCCGATATGGGCTAGGGTACAGCTACTAGCTATCGTCGCGCCACCGGTACTAAACACTCAGAATCTCAATTTTAACTTTATTTGGACTAGTGTAAATCGATAACGTGATCGGCAATCCAGCGGATCACTGAAACCGACCATTCGATTTACTTTTCTAAATAAATCCACAGCAAAGATATATAACATTAACATTATAGCCAATAAAAATTATTCTTTGTCCAGTTTGCATGGAGCTATGTCCAACCTCTTTGCAACGCCCACATCGCCTGCGATTACTCGTTGCATCTAGAACAGTGGTGACCTCATTCTCTCCCTGGACCATTTCTTCCTGACGTGGTGTATGCCGTTGACTTTCCGCTCCGGTGTCAAAATAGTATTAGAAGTAGGGATGGGCAATAAATGTCCCACTGCAAATTGCGAAATTAAATTTTGCGCAAAATGTTTATAATGGGACGAAAGAAACCTCGGATGCATTACGAAAAAACTACAGAACCATCTCTTCAATGGGTTCTACATCTATCTCTTCACCCTCACCAATTTCCGGTTTCTCCTCTACAATAAACCACCCTGGCTCCGTTTCAAGACATGCCTCCTGAAAATTGAACTCATTCCCGAGCCCTTCAACTGCCGCATTGGCCTAGAGAAACACGAGCTTTTCGACTCTAGAGTTCTTGAGTCTGTTGCGCGACTTCGAATGGATATATCCAAAAGTCGACCAATTCCTTTCAGCTGATCCGGATGTTGGCATAACTGACAAGACTTTTTGCACTAAATGTGACAGCGCACAATTAAACTGAGACTTCCATCATAGTCTCGCGCTTACCGTTCTTCGCAGCCTTCTAGCAACGAGATCTGTTGATGAACCCTTCTTTTTGCAGAAAACAGAGAAGCTCAGGATAAATAGTTTCAGCTTCTGGCGATGCTCGCTTTTGGTCACTCAAAGATGTATCAAAGACTGCTGCCAGTAGCATTGGAACAGTTCGAATTTTTGCCCATCTTGTAGCCAAAATGAACCTGACGGATCTGAATTTGTGGGTCCATAGACGTATTGGTTACCCATTCAAAATACGATCGAGACAGTCTTGGCAAGTTGTACTCGAGTTCCAAGATAAGGCTCACCTAAGCATCTCAAACTTACTCCACCAATCCTCATTAAAAATTCGGTCTCTCACTCTACCTCCGGAACGTTTCCCACCATTCCTCTTCAATAATGCCTCCTTCACCTCTGGCACCACTGCAACAGCCTCCAATGGTGCCTTGCTACGCAGCAAAGCAGAAACACATTGATGATTTGATTGCCATCTAGTATTGTTTGGCAGTCCAAAGCGATATCTCCTGCCCAAGAAGCTCCTTCTGCTTCAGCTTTAATTTTCGAGTGGAGAATGGTGATTGCGGAACCATTGGCCATTTCAACGGCTTCATCAAGAATGCACTTGAGAGTATCATGCTAAGGATTGTAAGATTGAACTGATGTGATGCACATCCGATTCCTAGCATGTGAGGATATTTGGCGGTGACGATTTTGATGGCATTCTGGACATTGGAATCGCAGCAATCTTTTCTGGACCGACATCTTCGATAACCTTGTCAGCAACAACGTATCTCCAACAGTGGTTCAAGGACCCCTATGATCAAGATATCTCACCATCTTCAGTGTCTGAAATTTTTTTATCTCGATATAGTCACCTTGACGTATCGAATGATCGCCCGCCCGCTCCCGATTGTTTTCGTCGTGAACACTGGCCTGAGCTAGAAGCTGCCTTATATGAAGGGATACAGCTAGCAGAGGGTTATATAATAATAACGGGAGATATTATAAAGGAAAAAGCACAGTTCTTTGGGAAAAATCTTCCTGCTTATGAAGGAAAGGAGATGCCTAATTCAGTATTGCCTGGTTACATAACTTTCAGTCGCGGCGATATATTAAAAGTCTCACACAATATGGAGAGGATGGAAGTGTAATGGAAGAGAGTGCTGAACAGATAATTACAGTTAGATAGGCATTAAGTGCGTATAGCCTTAAGGATCAGTTTAATTGCGATGAGACATCTCTTTATTGGAAGCGAATTCCTGATAAAAGTCTCTCAACTCCAAGTCTCGCTGGAAGAAAAAAGGAGAAAGCAAGAACCACTGCTCATTTCTGCTGTAATTGCAGATGGATCTGAACGCCTGCCAACTTGTTATATTGGAACTGTTAAGGCTCCTCGTGCTTTTCGGCTGCTGGTGTTAACATTCATAATTTAAAACTTGTCTGGCGTCATAATCGAAAAGCTCAGTGACAACTGTTATATGGAGGAATGGCTTCGATGGTTTGATTCTAAATGGTTGGACCTAAGGTGGTGCTTCTTATGGATCATTCCGCAGTTCTCAACATCAACGCCAGTCTGTATCCTCTACAAAATACCTTGATTATCTGGCTTCCGGCGATTGCAAGAAGCAGATATCAGCCTCTTGATCAAGGGATGATCCGCACATGGAAAGCTTGGAAGCGACAATGGGTTTATTATATGCTTCGTGAATATGAGGCAGGAAGAGATCCAATCTGTACTCTGAATGTTCTAAACGCTTCGCTGGGGTATTCAAGCTTGGGAAATTTGACATATCAGCTGCTACGATTATCAGTTGCTTCTAAAATGCAATATGCAGTGTAGAAGGAGTTAAGGATCTTCTGAGCCACCTATTGCAGAGTAGGTGTCCTTGATATAACGAAAAGCTTAGCTCTTGTCGGTTAATATTACAAAACCGGCCCTAAAAAGAAAATAGCACAATTTAGGAATATTAACAAACACAAGCCGCGATCACACATAAATAAAACCAAAAGTAGCTCGAATGAAACAAACAAACAAACTAAAGCCAAAGAGACGCAGATGACTCCACGTATGGCGAGACACCGCTTGGCTACGAGACGAATCCGGACGTACTAGGGAGAGAAGATCGCAATCTCGAGTTCATTGACATGATCAAGAACGCCTATGTACTCTCAGTCTGGGTCATCTATCCACGGGCTCGCCCTGATAGTTCCAGCCACTGTGCGCCCTTCGACGTCTTCTCCCGTCGAACTTGTCAATGAAGGTCATCATTCTGACTCCTCGTGGCTGGTTGCCAGGCAGGCGCACATTTGGCGGGTCCAGCAGATTGTCAGGAACGTGCTCATTAACCACCACGGGTCTTGGATCCGCCGGGATGGCAGCATGCCAACGGGGGTAAATCTCCGCTGGGATAAGCTGTTCTTGAACAACCATAGTGTGCCGACACGATAGCCTCCAATTCCACCCGGTTGAGCAGGTGCATGTTCCATTCAGCATTTCATGTCCCAGAAGATCATCGGCTGTCCGATCCTTTCAAATTCCGCTGGTGGCATTGCCTGCTGGTTGGATGATTGGTCAAAACAGAAGAGGCCAATGCATCCAGAATGTGCGTTTTCAAATATGTCGACCGCTGACGAGTACCACCATGTGGTCTGTCTGATGTCCAATAGCCATCACGATGCTCTCCTGGTTTTATCGTCCGAGCAGCTTAGTTTTCAAATTGCAATGGTCCGTGACAGGCACAATTAAACTTCGAGACCATTGATCCAAGACCTTGACATTTTTTGTTCAGGATGTACTCGCTATGTTCAGTCGAGGCAGCAACGTTTTGGTCATCATTACTGTTAAAATGGCATTCATCATGAGTGACTAGGACTATTTCTGTAGGGCAAACAGAAAGAACATCTTCGATCATAATTCGGCAATCCTCGCCATGAACTCCTTCATTTGTAACCGATATGCTACAATCCTAATTCTTCTTCATAAATTTTCTTGAATACTGCTGCTGTCCTCTTATTCGGCGGAAGACCGCGGTAAAATTGAAGGCACTTTCGTATTATGTCCTCATCGCTTTAGGGAGATCGACGTTTTGAATGTTTGCCACGCTGACCAGGCGCAGGTCCATTAGTTGAAACTGCTGCTCCGCCCATTCGCTTACAAGTCTGGCCACATTAATCTCCCTTGTGAAAAGAATATCCGGCAATTTCAGAGATCACTCTATCTTCTTGCCACCTGACAAAAGATTTTCAAAATAAGTTGAGAGCCTCTACTATTTCCTTCTCAGATCTTGATAATTTCTGTGTCCTATAGGCCTCAATTTTGCGGGTTTACTGATTGATTGTTAGCGACATATTATCAGTGAATAATCTGTTCAAAGCGTTTACCAGCTGCGTCATCATGCGTTTGCTTATCCACATCTTGAATCTGATCCTCGATAAGCATATTCAAAGTATTCAAAGTCGCAGCTACACATTTGCCTCAGATCAGCTCATAAATTGTACAGTGCTATTAATATAAGCATGCCTGTAGGGGGTACGTACGGCCCAATGGCACTTTTGATATTATAAAATTTTCCAGTAGCATTTTTGATATTATCAATATTTATTAAAGTCTCTAATGCGTTCTTGATTAATTTTTCTTTTTCTCAATCGATGGTTGGGAGAAACTCCAGTTTATTGACACGTATAATAAGAACGTAATTCCGTCTTGTACTCACAACATTACTTCATCGTCGTACAGCTTGGCTTTCTCTTCCTCATCTGCTTAACCTTGATATCTTGGAACTGATAATACCGTCTTACATAATGTACAATGAAGCTGACTTGTGTGCTCCTATGCCATTTAGACCTCGCTTGCATTCCAACAAACTTGAGCAAATACATTCCGGCATATGGAAACATAAGCCTTAGAGGGTCCGACCGGCAATTAATTGCAAGCAAGTTTGCCTCTCCTCGGCATTACTGCGCCATTTAGGGCGTCGATAGTTCAATGTGAAAGCCCTTGACCCAGCAGCCGCCGTGTCAGTTAGGCTTCTCCAAACTACTACGTCCGGTCCAGGTAATTGTGCGCTGTAAAGTTTTGTTGCACGACTGAGGTCCCTTAACCGCTGACCCATCAACCGATATCGAGCATTATAGAACAAGACCAAGTTGGAGCAGCCAAATAGTCAATAAACCGGAATTTCGACAAATACTCTTGGAATCAGAACATTTCTTGGTTATAACATTTGCAGTTGCCCGATTAGCATCTCTATTGTTGAACCAGCCGCCGAGACTAAGCTATTGTTGGAACATTATGACCTATTATGTCACTTCGCTTGGCGGCTGCTTATATTGTGTGCTTTGTTCAGGTTTGCGGCTTGTTTGTAATGTTGTGGTTTACTCGCATATTTGTATAATGAGACGGTTGGGAATCAAACCAAAGCATAATAAATTTACACGACATATAAATGATAGTCAACAGTTTTTTCAAGAAATTAGCGATCCTTCGTCTTGCCTTCTCACACTCCTTACTCTTAGGACCCACTAATTTATTTGGTTCTAGGTGAATTCCAGTTATGGGTGCGTAAATTTGAGGCAACTTCACTTGGAAACCTGAGTCAAGTCGAGTTTCAAGTCGACTCAACAGCAAAAACCGAAGTCAAGTGCGGCGAATTTGAAGTGAAGTCGAGTCAAATGAGCCAACTCCGATCGATTTCGAGCGAAGTTAAGTCCAGTAAACAAGTTCACTGTTACAATAACAAGACCGGTACTTTATTACAATGCCATCTAATTTCACTACGTATATAATCTACGTCTAGGACAAGTACACAGGCCTCGACATCCTCCTCCAAATAATTCTTCACCTCATCAACTCCACCTGCCCAGCCCCAGCTTTTGAGACACATCGACGCCACGAGGGTCATCTCTCCAAGGCTAGTTCTGTTAGTGGTAATGAGATTGCCGCTAACGTGTTCTCGCCTGCATGTGCCATCAGTCCATCCACATAAGCCCACATAAGACATTACATTAGGTAAGCTTCATCCCTGACACCAAAGTGAAGTTTTCGTGACAAGCTCAAAAGAAGTGAAGTGCGACTCGAGTTGATACGAGTCAACTTCACGGAATCGCAAGTTGGAGCGAAGTCCAACTAAATTGGAGTTAAAGCAGACTTGACTGCTTTCGCAAGTGGACTTCGACTCGAAATGTTGACTAAATTTGGCGTCGCTCCTGAAATGAGAGGATTAATTCATTTGGAAGAAGCAGTTTGTTTGTATATGAAGGTCCTACTGTTGGTTGTGAAATATATATCTGTGGCAGACTAAATGTAGTCACTACACGCAGACGTGACACTTGCCGTGCGTGCAATATTGCTAGATTCAAGACTCCGCAGACGATGACTCTAAAATGCCGCGCGGTGCTCGAAATAAAACTTACTTCTTTAGTAACGAAGTGGCAGTATTGGACAAGTTTTGGTCGATAGACAATCGTTTCCTCACGGGCCACTCGGGTAACGTCCGGGCAGCACGAGACTTAGCAGATTCACAGAATAAATACACAAAATCACTGACTTTCACTCGGAAACCTTGCTTAATATGTGCATTCGAGAGTCTGGTTGCCCGAAGATATCTGGGAAGCCGCCCAATAGTCACCCCATTCTGCATCCACATCCTTGCATAGGTATGTCACATCGCACTTCTTATGTAAGGCGACAACTAATCACTTTGCGTGCACCTAGCGTTGGTTCGCAAAGCAGGCTCAGTGTACCATTCACTTATTTTTCGGCAGTGATTATCACAGTATGCGGATATGCTCAGGGATCTACATGTCAGATTCCGGTCCTCTGAGTACCATGTGTTGTGAACCGGATGACTTTACCTTGGTTGGCGCAAGTACTGTGTTCCTCAAACTACCTCATTCCCAGCGGGTAAGTCCGCTAGGGTGGCTGTACAGAGTGACCTGGAAATCGAAGCGCGAAAAGCGGTCTCTCGATCAAAAACGATGCTGAACATGTGACATTAGGATTAGCAGCAAAAAAAGCGGTCTGGCTCCAACCCTTACAGAGCTTATCCGACGTAATGGACAAGAGCCTGGGATTTCGAGGACAATGAAGGAGCTCTATAAAACTGGCCCAGAGTCCGATGTTCCGTGAAAGAACCAACGTAGAAGTGTCCTTCATTTGCTCGTCAGACAGTTCCGGAGTAGGTCGCGGTTTTTAAAGGAAGTTCTACTTGGTTATGACAGCAGACGTGGTGTGACAAAAGTCTGCCTAGAGATCGCTTCGATCAACTTTGGAAGCAAATGCGTCTCGGAAAATTAGCAGGCACTGACTGATTCAAGTTATTGTTGAAACAATTTCTGGAACAGAAGTGGACAAAGCGAATCAATGTCACACACGGAAGGGGAACAAGTGTTGGAGTGGGGACTGCGCGGAACGCCTTGGTATATATCCAACACATTTATAGTGCTACGCGACCCATTACATGCTTCACATTTCATATTTCACCATGATCTCACGATGTGCATATCTTTCAATTGACATCTCATATGTCCTCTCAACTTCTGATCAATCCTCGTTCAGATTAGTACCGTGGACAAAAGGAATTAATGATTTTTGAAGAGCAAAGAATATGAAACTGATTTGGAAAGCGAGAGGATTCGTAGATATTTTCATGGAGTAACTGTTATCGCTCATACGACGGGGATTTAATGTATTGCAATAAATATGCAACTTGCACTTGATCTTCTTATGGCTGCGTGTATGACTCCTCTTGTCGCTGATTTAATTCGAGCAACGACTGACCATGAACTGACAGACCATTGATCGAAAATTGCTTATCAGAGGTTGTTGTGTGAAGGATGTGTGCTTCATCAGTTATGCTTATGCACACAGTGGCGTCAGAGCAATAATGAATAGGGAAATCGTTGTATGAACCAAATTTAACCGAATTTCTCGGCTCAAAAAGATTATCGGCTTTAAACCGGGATTTGCGGTGGTATGTAAGCTTTCTCTCAAACTCTCTATCACCTTCATAACGTCCGAGGATACATCTTTCCATATTTCGTAGAATCCTCATAATTCCTGTCTCGACTGTATCGATCATCAGATAAAATCTTACCAAACCTTCGCGTTCAGTAGTGTGCACTATATACTAATAGTAGTCGCTCTCATCCACAGAATAATTATTTATGGGTAATTCCCATAGACTTTTGAGCACGACCAGACTCTAAAAAACGAAAAATGTTCAATTTTATCAGAATCACAAATTTTTTGACTGCGCATCTTTAGACTCGATTTCTGGCAAGCACCACCAAAATGTAAATCCGGCCATTACCAAACACGAGAGCCACCACGACTTCACCTAAACTTTGGCACGTCGCGTCAACTGCGTTTACTTCGCTTGTTTGTATCCATCGTCCTCTCATAAGATACACGGTACATCATGTCCTATGCCGCATATTTTTACTACCTGTTATGAACATGAGCAAGACGGTGATGCGATGAGCAGCCGTTTATCTTAACGGCCGGACTACTTTTGGATTACGTCTTGGATTGTGCGTGGTCTCAGACAGCCTTGGAACACAACACCGGTTACGTTCGCGACGCATCTGGCCCAGCGAGTCCTTCTCAAAGGTCCTTGGATGCTGATGGCGCCTTAGGATTAGTCCTGCGTTTTTAAATTCATCTTTTTTATTTCACAGTTCACCTTGCAGGAGGTGTTCGGCATTGTGCCGTCAGTATGTTCGCGATATATCTATTAGCACTGTCTGGAGTTATTCTTAAAAATCCTGACCACGAGAATCACGGAGGCTCGGATAATGTAGCCTAAGCAGCCAATGCATATTTCCAGAGGTATTCGTCGATGATCCCCACAGCCATCCAATTCAAATGCTTGAGATGGTAAATTGAATTTGTCGACGGCATGCATTTGCCAGTCGAAACGTCAAGCGACATGACACCCAGAACGCGTACTACAACGGATGGGTGCAATGGCCATTTCACAACAACCAGTTCGGGTTCTCTCGGTGGGCACCATTCTATATGCGGCTAGTAACGCTCCGGGCAGCATGCAAGCCATGAGACAGACGACGGCTACGGGCTATCGCCGATTCTGCCTTCCGCTCTAACAATCCGTTGTAGAGTCGGACTAAGACTCCGTTGAAGTCTAGCTTCAGGCCCTGGCCGGAAACTCCGGTTGATAGGGCCAGGATTGGCAGCGGAGTGGTGGTGAGAGCTCTGCAGGATTCCTTGGTCGGTTCAAGGTTCCGCTTCCCGCAGACGAAAGCTCACGGGGTAATAATTGACCATTTTTTTTACATCAGTTGCCATGCCGGTCAGAGCAAGCGGACGGATGCACACTGAATTAGATTCAACTCTGATTCCCAAAGATTATGAAAGGAAATCATGCAATACACTACCTTAAATGGGCATATAAACGGGATTTTTTTGATGTAATGAGAACAATGGACGTGTTAGCTGGCCATTGTTCCATCAACTTATAAAGAGCAAGGTAAAATAGTTCAGATGATGTATGAAAACATCTACGGAAGATCAGCTCGATCAATAAGCATAAATTGTCCCACTCCAAAAGCGAGAAGTTTCGTGCTCATATGTACCTATGTCGCACCATTCTCGCCGCGTCCCTTGTCATGACAGTTTCCGGTCACCGTGCAGTCAATCAGTACGCTCGTACTTCCTGCTGCACGTTGTTCCTCGAGAATTTTCCCTTGTTTAATCTCGAAAGTCATTGACTCAACGCACCATGCGTGGTATTACGCGTTGCCAGGCACGAACGCTCTTTTGGGTATCACGAACTACTGGCTATCTACTTGCCAATCATGTCTCGCGATGGACTTTCTCCTGCCGCAGCAGGATGGCGACTGGCGTCTCTGCGCGTCTTCCAAAAATGACCGCCACCGTCGCCGGGCGCCAGTATTTGAAGGCGAAGTATACCGTTCAAGACATCCCGATACGACGAGTCTCGTGAGTGAGCTCAGCACCACTGAGAAGAGCATAGATACATCACTTAAAATTAATTATATTGAGCAGCAGCGCGTCAAAAATAGCGTGATTAGCAGCCTTTAATAGATACCGAGCGGATCCAACTTGCCTATCAATATACTCCAAGAACAATTGGGGCAAATGAAGATGATTAAGGAAATACTGACAGTCAGTATTCTCCAACTCGTTGGTCAACATTGAAATTCCTCCAAGTTGTCAGAAGTAGACTTAGTCCATTGGAAGTCGGGATTCGTATGAACTACCTGAGCATAAGAAAATGTAGTTTGATGATCCAGCTCCAAAAACCCGGTTCGCAAAACGAATGTCAGTTTGCCTAACTGTCTCTGATATGGAATGTAGAGGATTGCAAGTCCACCACGGTATTGATCGGATTGGATGGTCATTGACAGATGGGGGCTTGGCTCAGTGAAGAATTTGGTACCAAGGTCTCCAGTACCGTACAATCAGTACGAATAATAGCACAGATATGTTGCTATCGATTCTCTGTTAGATTAGACTTCAGGTTGTTCTTTGAAATTATGACATGGAGCAAGAAAAGAATAGTATATGTTTAGATTGGAGATCTTAAATTGTAATATCAGCGGTCAAGTTCGTGAGCTAAATATTGGTATAGAATGGTAGCAAGTCATTAGAATCTCTATCTCTGCGGCCTTCTTGATGTAATATCCTTTCCTCTCTCGATCGACTACAGGGATAATCCGAGCGTAGCTGTTCGACATATTCCACTTGCACTGACAACATCCTGAGTTGTATGTACTTCCATCTTCACAAAGCATGCCTTTATGCTCTCCCCGGCTGCAGAACACTAACTTGTCGGCTGCCGGCTGCTATTCACAAACGCATAATGGCATTTTTATTCAGACCTGAAGTTGCTGTAATCGATGATGACGTAGGCTGGGTGATGCGAAGGTTGGGAAATCGGGTGTCGTGGATACGGATACGGATAGAGAATCTGCGGATATGGATACGGATACGGATAACGTAATATTGATTGGTCATATCCGTGGATATCCGCCACGGATACGTGTAACAAATACAAGTAAACTAAAGATAGTGGGAGAGTTTAAGTGATCGCGAAATATTCAGTCGTATAGGGAACGGATGTCTAACGAATCCCGAGTTTGTGCAGCCGTTGTGAGCGGAGGGAAGCTGGCGACGCCAGACTCAGGACTTCGTCGTTTGGTTCTTGGTTGCTGAAGTTTCTGCTTTCGTGCTTCGGCGTCTGCCGCTCTTTCCTTTGTGGAGTCGCTTCTGTTGCTCTTTTTTGTTGTTTTGGTTATTGCTTTGCTTTGTTGTTTATCTGGCATATAAAGTTCTGAAAATATATTCAAAAACAAAAGAGCTACAGCGTTTTCCTAGGTGGGCTTTTGGTTCTGCCATTTTCTCACAGTCTGTCGGTCATTACATATTCATTCACAGGGAGGATTTAGTATATAAATCAGTAGATCAAATATAGGGATGAACTTTCGGCTAACTGAGTACTGAATAACGCGAGCTGATGCAAATGGATAGATCGAGTTTTTCGACGAAATACTGTCCCTTCTTATAATCTTATTGAGTGCTGGATAGATGCATGCTTGAAGCCCAATTGAGTGGTCAATATAATCATTCTCCACCATTGGCAGTTCGAAGCAACCTGATTTCTTTAGACCGAACCTGATTTCCTGATTTTGGCCATCTGTAGGTATTTCAGCGTCAGTCTGATCGTGTCAGACTTGGTGCTATCAGACCACCACATGCCCAGAGTAATCGATATAATGTCAAGAAATATCAAAGCTTCCAGCGATGATCTGTCCAGAGAGGTGAAATCCAGCGGTCAGTAGTGTTTGTCCGTCATGCTAATGCGTCTTGGCGTCGTTGCAATTACATTCGCACTTTTCTTCTGAATGGCATAATCCTCTAACAAGGTTTCCTTGTTAATGTGTCCGATCCATCCTTGTTCCCCTAAGAGAGCATCTTTGCATATCCCCGATCGCAGCAGATAATTTATTCGCCTCTACATTTTGTGATAACCCGATAAAGATACAGTGGTTGTTCAAGTACACTCGCTAAATTTATTGCAGATCACTAGTCCTCACGAAAAGTAGTTAGCTGCTTACATACCGTTGAATACCTGTCTGTTTCAGCATTACTGAGCCAGCATACTTGCTGTGGTCGACTGACCTCGTGGTTCGCATTTAGGGCTGTCGGCGATGCAATATCCGCAACGTTTGTGCAAATCGGCAATCGGCATCGTCGAAATTTAGGTCTGCCGATGATTATCGTCGCTTCTAACGTCCGTCGATACAATATCGTCCGATATGTCTAGTAGGTTTGATACCCTGAACACGAATTTTTTTGAGCACGACAATTGTGGTATTAAACAATTAATGTCATCTTGCCACAATGCCTCCCTCCGAGAGGACGACAAATCGGTGCAAGCGCCTCGACTACAGAGCCCTCGACGATGGCAGTGATGACGAAGCAGCAATCGAAGACCGAGTCGACGCTGACATGTACTATACTGCTCTTGTCCTGGATTCTCGAGTAAAGGCACTCTGATCTTAGAGGAATTAAGAGAGGATAATAATTCTGGTCGACTGATTACACAAATCATACGCCAGAATCTGCATCAACAGTACCCATTGGCTGTTGCAGCGCCGGAGTTGCCAATTGCAGCTGGGCAAGCTTCTGCCGCAGGCAAAATCGGGGATGCTGCGAAGGCTGCAACCACGAGATCAGACTAGTAGCCCTGTCTCAGATATCGAAAGTACTTTGATAGTCCGGTGGTCAGTATTAATGACACAAAAGATCCAACAGGCTATGCGTAATTGGTGGCGTACACATCCCCGCAGATGGCCGCTGCGGGGATAATTTGCCGCATTTGTCGAGATCTCCACTCATGAGCTGCACTTCTTACCTCCGTACCTTCCTGATTGGCAATATGTCTGGCATACTACGGAGTTCTCGCCCAAAGCAGTTAACCCTAACACTATACTCGAGGATATCTTAGGCTGGTCTTCATTGCCAGCCGACTGGATAGTGAAAAAAGGTACAACACCCTTGGTGCTTCAGCCCCAGGGTTTCAACCTAAAACGTCCAAGAAATTATTCATGCTTCCCTAATTAAATAGAACCACGGCTATTGTAACTCACACAATGGATTTTTCCCTCTTTAATAACTTTTATATTCTTTGCGATTTTTTTGTGTTGCTTGTGTGGTGTTCCAATAATACAGAAGTTTGACGCCTTTGACTTTTTTATATGAATCCTCGTGCCGTAGGATGATAGCCCTTACCCAATGACAAAGACATACTAGATATCAGTCTGATTCATAGTGTAACACAATCACGCTCGGACGGTGCTTGCCAAGGCTCGTATTCGCGCTGAAAACAATAAATCGCTCGAGTATATTCGTATATTCATGCAATAATATTCGTTCGGAGCCGATGACGGCCTCGCCAAGACTCGGCGGACGTACAGATCGGACCCTTTTGCGCGCTGGGCCTCTCGTCTGGGCCTATCGTCTGGTTATAAGTAACGCCATCTTTCCCGCTGCTTCTCCTTTTTCTTGTCATGGTCTTGCGAGAACACTGACAATGGATTCTCAATTGACAGCGAGAACTAAGTCGCTTGGCCAGCGACGCGGTCTGCACGGACACAAGAGGCGAGCCTGTGACAGGCTGAGATCCTCTTCGAACACATGCGAGTATTTTACAACCCCTACAGTGGTCATTTAGCTAACATTCTAATGCAGGCAGACAGTGTTCTCAAGTGTGGGCAAGAGGACAGCCTGGAACCCGGGGTGAGTCTGAGTGGCCAGAGGCAAGCCGCTTAGTACACCGCCCGTTCTAGCAGTTCGTCCTCTATTGGGGGTAAGAGGAGAGTCCTTCAAGGACTCTCCTCAATACGAGTACGCTCATTCGCCCGCCAGTTCGGGCGATGCGTACTCGACTATGGGCACGGGGGATAAGAGAAGTCCTAACAGACTCCTCTTTAATTCGATACACTCATTCGCCTCGAACAAGGTGAGTCCAAGGATAGCGAGAACCAAGCCACTTGGACACTACCAGTTCCGGGGACGTGTACTCGAAATTGGGCATCGGGGCAGAGCCGTCAGGCTCATACGGAATTAGTGTTAGGTTTTTACCTCCGGGAATATCTGTTTTCCCACTGGGTTTTTGTTTTGCCCCGAGGAAGTTTCCCTACACCTGTGTGCGAATGGATGTTCCTCTCTATAGATTCTTGAGCTTAACTCGAGAATCTATACATATACGAGCACAGTCACGCGACCTTCGGGCGAGCTACTCGCGCTTCTCCCAGAAGAGAGTGGCTATGCGCTGAGCCTTGTCTCCTTGTCATCTGGCCTTGTGCTAGATGACATGCAGCGCTGTACCACCGGATCTCGGCATTTTGTTCGTAATGTTCAAAATCCGAGGTTTGGTGGCCGAGTGATACAAGTAAGTAAGTGTGCATTCCTGACGGCTAAATTGGATAACCCTAACCTTCTCGTGCTATAGGTGGATAGTTTCCCCACATAACACGTGCAGTTGGACTATGTATTGCCGAGGGTAATTATTCGCTCTTCTACGGACCATACAGATAGTGAAATACTGAAATACATTTACAATGACGGCCACGTATTCAACTTCCGTGTTTCAACCCGGGATTTTTAATAATAGGGTTGTCTTCTGCACAGGTGGTGCGGTAAGCTTATATCTTGAATTGGATTTGTTGTTGGCCTGCTGAAAATGCCACAGGGTACAATCTGTCGCCGCCAAGTTGAAGCGCTCGTTATTCTTGGAGCAAACGCAGTGATTGTTGGTCGGAAAAAGGAAGTTACTGAGAAGGCAGCAGCAGAGATTCAGCAGCTGCGGAACGGTAGCAAGGTCATCGGCTTGAGCGTTGACGTGCGACATTACAAGGCATTGCAAGAGGCTGTTGCAAGAACTGTTGAGGAATTTGGGAAAATTGACTACATTATATGTGGAGCAGCGGGAAACTTCTTGGCTGACTTCAGAAATCTTTCTAGCAACGCTTTTAAGTCAGTAGTAGACATCGATTTGCTAGGAAGGCATGCCGCGCTTTGGTCTATATCAGGCTGAATGGTTGCTCACAGTCATCTAGCTATAATACTGTGAAAGCGGCACAGGATCAGCTAATTCAAAATAAGGGAACCGTTATTTTTGTATCAGCTACCTTACATTATTACGGTTGGCTAACTTTGGATTCATACCAATATGCCGGAACTAACTAACAATCTTTCATTAGGAGTTCCGTTCCAAAGCCACGTTGGTGCAGCCAAGGCTGGGATTGACGCACTCAGCAATGCCTTGGCAGTTGAACTAGGTCCATTTGGAGTTCGATTTAACTGCATCGCACCCGGTAACATGTTTGCGGCTATACCGATGTATTCAGCGGATGTGTAGTGACTAGACTAACTATTGGTGTAGGTCCAATTGATGGCACGGAGGGAATATCACGTCTTCTCCCTAAAGGGATGAAAGAAAGGGCTAGAAAATCAGTTCCTCTCCAGAGATTTGGTACAATTGATGACGTAGCCAATGCAACTGGTATTTGACGTAATAAACTATAGCAGGCTCCTCTAATCATCAATTAGTCTTCCTCTTTTCGCCAGCGTCGTCCTTCATTACTGGTGCAACCATTGTCGTTGATGGAGCTGCTTGGCATACTGGACAGCAAATTACACTTCCATATCCTGAATGTAAGCCAATGCAGCTTTTGATTGATTACTGATATGCGTGCTATACTAAACAGTCAACCCAGCTATACTTGATAGCGACGAGTTACGTTTCGCATCTCCGAGTAAATCGAAACTTTGAGGCGATATAGTTGTAGTTTTGGCAAAAACGAAATATGAGCAAATGCAACTGTTATTATTATCCGTTCCAAGTAGTTGTATATAATACATAAGAATATGAATTAGTTTTATCATCTGCGAAGAACACACGATAGAGATACATGAATCAGGAAATAAAATGAAGCCGTGGGTTGTACAAAACAGAATCAAGGATAATTACAAGACGCCGTATCCCAACCTAATTAATACAATGTTCCAAAGCAATACTAGTATCACCCAACCAAGATGTAGACCGAACAACTTACAACAATGACCTTGATTCCAATAATAATCACTAGAGTAAAACAAAACGTAATATACAGCAGTTCGATACTCTGGTTTTTACTTAGAAGCTTCCTCCTTATCTTTAAATCGTTTCGATCCGAAACTAATTGAAATTTTTTTGTTCACACTGGACAAAAAACCTTTCTTCGTTGTAGCAGTGTTGCTTCCTTGAGCAGCACTAGAAGAGGATGGCGACTTGGGAGCAAAACCACCGGATTTGGTCTTCTTCGATGATAGCTTGACAAGCTCGTCGTCTTCTTCTTGTTGGGCCTCATCTCGCCGCCGTTTCTCACCCAGAGATTGAAGTGGCGTAAGAGAGGTACGCTCCGAGTCGGGTGAAATCGCATGTGCTGCTTGCCTCTTCACCCGTGATAACCATTTGACTGTCTCATTTACCGTTTCCAGACTCTCATTACTATGGAGCGCTTCAGAAATTCCAACAGAAGAATCTATGGTCTTGTCGCTGACTGGCGCAGACGGCAAATCAATTATGAGTTCACCAACCGTCTCTGAAGCGTCCGAAGTGTCTCTAGCTTTGACACCACCTGGATCAGGAACGTTTACCGCAATAGTTTCAACGGGCTCTTGCAATAGCTGATCTTCTTCGTCATCCGACGTATTGAAATATTCATCTTCATCAGAAGCCAAATCACGAAGCCCGCTACCGCGACCCGGAATACTACATACACTGATGTGAGCATTGAACTGGAATGATGTACAACAATAAGAGAGTGCAACGTACCCAGTGAGCTTTGCGTCCGCGAGGGCTATATCAGAGGTTGGCATCGAATCATCATGCAGCTGATCGTACCGCAATAACAACGACCTAATGGTCTCAAAAAACGCAAGCTTCTCTAACTGTTCGCGATATAATTCGACAACATGAGTAACTAATGTTTTCATATTGCGCTGATAGTCAGGCTTTGAACTCCCCTGTTGCGGAACCCTTAGTAAGACCCAAAGCACTGCGATATGTCCAACAACTTACTGCTCGGATGAACTCAAAAAATTCAAGGCATGCAGAATTCAACAAATTATTTCTGCTGCCAACTTCCACCAGAAGATCAACCACGGGGGCAAATAGTCTTTTCTTTATAAGAAATCTGTAATAAAACTCATCATTCGTGCCCAGACATTGTCTGAAGCATCGCAATGCCGCTAGATTCATGTTAATCAACGTCCCGCATTGAAAGTTTTGATATACTTACCTAACCGCAGCGACTTATGCGAACTGCCAAACAACTGGCTGATATTTGCCAGAACATTTGACTCCACGAAAAACGACCGACTGCGGTAGCCATGTAATCTAATAAAGGCACAAACTAGGTCACAAAGGCAGCCATACAGCGCGGCAACCTGCAACGACATGTTCTTCAGTTTGTCAGACGATTGCAAATCTGTTAAGTTCTGAAACAAGCGTTGAACGGATTGACTGTAAAACGAGTCTAAGAAGATTTCGATTTCCGGATCATCCGGCCGCTGGCGGAGAAACATGTCCGCGGTCTTTCTCAGAGCGTCGAGTGGCTGACCAGATGTCGGGTCAAGTAGGATCTGGATTGCTTCTGACACTTGCGACGTGACGCCAAAATCGGACTCAGTTAGTAACAAGTCAATGAGAGTATCGATGATTGAAGTATTCTCATTGGCCTTCTTCAAAACAACGGAACGGACAAATGTGGGGTCGTGGTCAATGATCGAAAGTATGAGCTCGGTGCCAGCTATACGCACATTTGGAATGTCATCTCTAAGAGCGAAGTCGATCACATCAAACAACCCCTTCTTGACGAAACTCGTATATAAAAATGATCGTTGTTGCGGTTGTAAATTTTTTGCGGTTAGGCAAAATTGGTGAATAAATCTTACTGCATCACGCTTCTTTTGAATAGTCTGCTGAGCCCCGTGCTCCTTCATTTCTTGATCCTCACACCGTAAATCCTCTAGTCCCTGCGACGACGAAGGTGAACTCCTGAAAATTCCAAAGAGCTCAGATGTGAACTCTTCGTTATGCTGCAAAAAATTGAGAATATCGACCTGATAAAAATATATCATCGAACTCAGCATAGAGAATGTTGGATCATCTAACAAGCGAGCCAGCACAACATCTTTCAAGTACTGTAGCCTAAATGTATATTTTATCTTGTTTCGAATTGCATTATCGGGGATCGGAACCACCTCCTTAAACCGAGAATTGTCGGAAATGTAATCTCTGTGATTCGCTTTGTGCATCGGAAACTCAGGATCATCTAATGGAAGTCGTCAGATCGTAAGCATACAGGAACTACAAAGAGAGGACCCACATTCTAATATTCCCACTACGCCCACAATATACTCATCCAGGAGAATCTGTTCCAAAATCGTATTGTCATTCATGAGGACTGGATCAATTAGCAACAGGAAGGCAATCATAGAAGCACTTGATCCGCACTTATAAGTTTCATTATTCGACAAAGTGAATGCAGGTCGGGCAGACTCTCGAGGTCTTCGGCCATGCTCAGTAGCGGAATTAATTTGCCAATGTAATCCTAATTCATTCAGCCCATAAATCATTGTCGTGTTTCACTCAGTTAATACTAACTAGATCCTGGACATCCCTTGTTATAGAATCACGACCATATTGGGTATTTGACGCTAACGTGAGACTGCGTTCTATATCAGGCAAGGCTCCAAGAGTTGGTTCCGGTGGAAGTGTAATTGAACCGTTCTGAAAGTCATTCGCGTCCTCAGATTGATTATCGTCAAGCCCCAGATGCTTTTGGACTTCAGTTATAAATTCCCTACGTAAATTAGTGGCATTCCACAAGACCGAATGACATTAAACGGCATTGAGCGCAACTATACCATATGGCAGCACACCCTTCACCCTCCTGAAAGCTAAGGGCTAGATCAGTCTCGTCCGGATCTGTCCAGACAATTAACGTGTCTGCAATTCAATGTTTACGTAAGAAACCATAGTCTAACAAGCTAGATGTTGCTGAATACTACGCACCTTGTTGTTTCTGATACTGGACCTCCTTGTAGATTTTCGCCTCTAAGAGTAACCGATCGATTTCTTCCTCGCTTTTGACAAGGATATACCCCTCCTCCTATTGTTAGTACATATGTTAGCATTTAGATACCTTTATATGACTTATTGCCAGCATACTATGTTGCAACTGTCGAGGCGTGGACCCCAAAACAAGGGGAGAAAAACGTACATTAACAACGTCGCCGATACAAAAGCCAGTACCTCTGTCATGCCAGTTCTCGTGTTGCAACTCGTAAACCTTGACCCGCCGAGGTGTGACCGGCACTTCGAATGCCATGCTGCCAGGAAGGTGGTGGTTGGCGATTGGCGACGGGACAAGTCAGATCGTCCAGATGGATGACAAGATGCTGGTAGAGCGCGCAAAAGCGAGATGCCAAGCGGGCAAGACCGTACCGGACGGAGATGGCAGGCGACAATGCGCACGTCACGGAATCGTCCAGACGGTCGGAGATTGCGTGTGTTGAAGAAGAGACGAGGTTTCTGTAGATTGTGATGTCGTTGTTGATGATGTTGATGGTGAAGCCTGAAGATGATGTCTGAAGATGAGGTTCAATAATGATGCCGATGATGGGTCTAGGGCGTTCACGCCGGCACTGACACTAACTGGCAGCCATGCCTAAGCCGATTTACAGTTACGGTTACAGCGTAGACAATCTGTGGAGGTTGAGTTTCACGACGCCGGTTGCGGTTAGGGCTGTGATCTGTGGCGATGCCGAACCACAGCCACGCGGCGGTTCTCGGCGCAAGTCACGTGACTAGATAGCTAGGTAGTCGGCCTCGAGTAGGGGACATTTGCGAACTCGACAGTCCAATAATATTCGCGCTCGGCCAGGATTCGTTATGGCTCTATTTTCTGATCCGATGCAAATGCGAGCAGAATGTTTACTCATGCTATGACCTGAAAGTTAGTCAAAGGCGCCATCAGCGGCAGCCTGAGACGGAAAGACTGATCGGTGATTCAGGCCTCTCGAGCGTCCGTTGATCCTATAGCACTCCGACTTCTCATCGGCCTCGCGATCGTACTAGCGGCGTTGTTAAGTAAATGTGTTCGCAAAATGGCAGTACATGTAAGCAATCCTGACAAATTTTACTGCAGAACAGTAAACGAATGTAGGTGTATATTCTTGTGGCACGTATCCAATACTGACTGATGACCCTACGATATGACAGACGTTGGGCTGCTGCAACAGTTTGAAGATTCGAATTTGTGCTTCCAAAGACTGCCCCCACTCTCATTCATGCCAAAATGCTCTATCTAGTATAGACACGCTGGATAGTGCATGTCAAGCCCACATGGTCAGCATTTTTCCAAAGGGTGTCTGTCGTGACTAGCGACTGCGACGGTGTGTTTATAATAAGTTCTCTGTCAACGACCGGGAACAATAATGAAATGTCTTTCGTAATGTCGGAACGTGAGATATGAGTAATCAATGAAAGATACCGGGTTGCGCGTCTGGCGCGAACGACTTGTTGTCTCTTACTCTGACGTATAGTACACTCGACGTGAGCCATGAACTCTCGCATGTCACGACAGTGAAAGCATATTTCATGAAATTAGGTACAAATTGCATCGCCGGCCGGCTCCCTGGGGCCGTACCAAATGAAAATGAGAGGTCTGACATTGTCGGGATATGGAACCAGCATGGACGACTTCCGGTTACAGATATCGGGTTCAGACAAGTCGGGTCCGTTGGGCCCTGTTCATCCACAAGTCGATTTTGCGTTTGGATCATAAACCACATTGATCTGGACCCTGTTTCACAACAACTGCCAGCGTACGAACGAACACACACATATCGTAGACAGCGCTTGCCCGCCGCACGCAGCACAGACTTCATTTTGGTCTGGAGTTCTCAGGAAGCTCGGGGTGCGGGGAACTTTTGGATGAGCACGCCGATCAGGTAAATTCCGCCTGACCTGGGAAGAAATGGATCGACAAGTAACCGGAGAGCGCAGTCTTTGGCCTGGTACCTAAGTTAGGTTTGGGTTCCGGAATGGATCGCCGCCGTGTCGGTCCAGAAATGACGACCAGAAGTGAGTTGAGAAAGTCTGCCAACCAAGCACTAGGCAGCCGAGAACGCCTGACGACGCACGAGGCATATTCCGTATAATGAGCTGATGACACGTTGACGATGGCGCGGCGAGCGGAAGCCGTACCTTACCAGGCCAGGGCAGTTTACCTTACCACACCAGCAATTGCCCTGGCAAAAAATTATATTACGGTAGAGCTCATCTTTTTCGACTGGCAGGCAGATTCTATTCTTAGCTATGTCCTGTCAAATTCCGCTACATGGCTCAAAAAATTCCAGCGGCAGAATATCTTAAAGATGGTATGGCTAGCTAACTAACTAGCAGCAAGTGTCTGTGATCCCGACCGGCACAGGCCACGGCTGATAGATTTCGCATTTGTAGCATGCTGCTATTTACATAGCCCTCGGTAACTAAAACTGGGATTACATCTTTTGCTACGTCGCACTGTAAGGCGTAACACTTGATTGCAAGCAAAGCTTCATCGCGCTGTATGTAGTACGGCGTGTGCGATACGGCAGACCAACCAACCACCTTGGACGGAGCAAGAGTGAAATAGCCTAAGTGGGAATGCTTTGGCAATGGCGGAAATTGTAAATCGTAATTCCGGTTGGTTATCGTAGCATCTAGAAAAGTTACGCAAGTACACCGTCAAGACGTAAAGCACAACGATCCGAGGTGCTGGTATGTGTAATCCCAGCTCCATGGAAGAGGTATCATTGCCCTTACTTTCATTCCGCATTGCGGCTAGGCACAACCACATGTAGTAAAATATACTAGATTCCTTTATCGAAAGGAAATATCCCGCGATGCATTGGAGGCTATGTACTTGAGCAATTTATCGAGAAATCTCGTTTATATGAATAGTTGCATACATTTAACATTTACAATTGTGTGCTGTCATTTGGGCACTAAACTTTCCTGACTGAGGGTAGGGGCGACGGAACTTTGGAGGCAGAATACCTTCCCAGACTGGCGGGCGCAACTAACACGCGATAAAGTCTTCGCTCTTCACTCTGCACTGCACTCTCTATGATAAATATGCTGACGGGACAGTCAGCTTAACAGTATCGTCAAGCGTCGACTGGTAATCTGTATTCCATCTGACTGTGTGCATATGCGACCTTCGTGTACCAGCTTGCAACTATAATAACAGCTATATCGTATCCACCTGTGGCTCGAGTACGTTGTCGCACACATCAAATGCATTCAGTGGAATATTTCTTCGAGACCGACAATCAAGAGCGTCTTATCCGCCTAGCCCCGAAGCTTAGGATGTGTCATATTGTTTGGTGTAGGTTGCTAAGGTCACACTCTCAGATAGAACGAACGTGCAATTTTGGAACTGGGTCTGTGCTCGGACCGTACCCTGCGGTTCAAATCTAGCTTCAATAGGTCGGGGGCTTTCTAGCGGGAAGGTTAAAGTTTCCGTCGTCGAAGACCGTTGGCGAGTGGCCCCCACCACCTTAACCTAAGGGCGCTAATAGCCCTGCTCACATAAAACTTCTCCAGATCCACGCTCCCTTCGAACTACGCTCCCCTCCCCCAGCCATCATATATTCTTTGCCCGGCTGGCCAATTGCCTGCCCTTTTTGCGAACCCCGGGCTCTGTCGTTGAAGCGTTCTTCTCCCGCCTGCATTCTTTGCGGGTCACTTCGGGCCTTTCGCCTCGGGACCTTGTTGCGCGGTAAACTTTCGCGTCAATCCACTGCTCGCCGCTACTCTCTCACTCGCGCATTCTATAGTCCAGTCTATGTCAATTCCTTCGCAGTACGACGTTGTCATTGTCGGTGCTGGTGTCGTTGGCTCCACGCTCGGGGCTACTTTCGGCCGCCAAGGACGAAGGGTCTTGCTCATCGGTAGGTACCCGGTTTGTTTATTTCTTTTCTTCTGTGGCTCGAATATCTTACACTTTTATGTTACAGAACGCGACTGGGCCGAACCTGATCGGATAGTTGGCGAATTGCTACAGCCTGGCGGTGTCAGGGCATTGGAGAAGCTCGGACTGCGGCAATGTTTAGAGGGCATTGACGCGATCGATGTCGTGGGATACGCCATCTCTTACCACGGCGAGAACGTTTCCATACCATACGCAAGTGACCCTAACACGCCCGAAAAGGCCTTTGTAGGCAGGTCTTTTCACCACGGGCGCTTTGTTGCCAAATTGCGAGGGGCCGCCAAAGATTCTCCGAAGTACGACCTTGTCGCGCGCTATTATGAGTTCAGTGATGGCTAATGTTTAATCAGCGTCACTGTTTTAGAAGCCACTGTCAATGAAATTATATCGGACAAGGTAACACGCCAAGTCCTCGGCGTCCGGTGCACTAATAAGAAGACCGAACAATCGGAATACGTGAGTGAGCTGTGGATTTCATTTCGGTTCGTCCTCCTAACTCGCTAGTTATAGTACTACGGTTCATTGACGGTTGTTGCTGATGGCACATTCTCAAAATTCAGGCGCGATTATATCAGCACGCCTGTTCAGATTAGATCACATTTTGTCGGTATTGTACTAAAGGATGCCATAATTCCGAACCCCTTTCACGGCCATGTTATTCTAGGAGATCACCCACCTATACTTGTCTATCAGATCGGCACACATGAGACACGAATGCTTGTCGATGTCCAGGGTAAGCTCCCATCAGCCGCTAATGGTGATTTGAAGCGACGTTTGGAAGAGGTTGTCACCGCTTCTATTCCAGCATGTCTTGTTCCCTCATTCAAAGCCGCTTTGGAAACCGAGCGATTACGTTCAATGCCGAATTCCTACCTTCCGCCATCTGCGAACGACAACCCTGGCCTTTTACTTCTGGGAGATGCATACAACATGCGCCACCCGCTTACTGGAGGCGGTATGACGGTTGCATTGAACGACATCGTGCTTATTTCGAATCTCCTTTCTCCTGCTCGGGTGCCTTCTCTCGATGACACCAGTCTAGTTGTTTCGCAGCTCAATGAATTTTACTGGAAGCGAAAGAACCTCAGTACGGTCATCAATATTCTTGCGCAGGCGCTATATGCTTTGTTTGCGGCCAACGGTATGTTCGCTACGCTGCCATATTCCTTTTCTGAGACATTAACTAACTCGCCTCCAGACAGTGGTCTCCGGAGGTTACAGAAAGGTTGCTTCCGATACTTCCAGCGTGGTGGTATATATGTGTCCGAGCCTATTGGCCTCCTTTCTGGCATTCTTCCCGTCCCATTTCTTCTCATCACCCATTTCTTCCAGGTAGCGTTGTATAGTATTTATGTTCTTTTCAAAGGCGCAAGCTGGTCTCAATATCCGGCGCTGACGTTGGAAAGTGTATGTGTGTTTTGGAAGGCGTGTCAGGTCGTTTTCCCGGTGTTGTGGTCCGAATGGAGATGATTTTGTTTATTGCATTTGGCTCTTTTTACTGTAATGGCTTATGGATTAGACAGATAATAGCATAGCCTAATAATGATAATGTAATTAATGATAGATCTAGTATGTTTGTGTGAAAGAGTTAGCATCGGGAGCCGATTGCATCTGCGAATACGAGCGTCGTCCCGAAATAACAACGCAGCAAGCGTTTGCGCGTACTAGCAGCGCTGCTCGGATTTCTGATGTTATACTTGCCCTGCAAGAAATGCAGCACTACGCTGCGGGTAAACTGTCACGTAGCCTGATCGAAGAGAAATAATTATTCAACTGGCTGAATATAATGTAAGAGATTTCCATTTGCTGTTGCTGGCCGAATCCCAACTGCGGTTGTCAATTTGAATTTCCAACCCGGTTTGGCGCGTAGATGTCGTAGTATTTGTCCCATCAGAACCAGAACCGTCATTTGGGATGATAGTAGATATGCTGTCAAACGGGTCCCAGCGTAGCCAGATATCAAAGCTCTGGCTGAAACCGCCGCCTTTCTCTGTCGGTTCTCCGTACGCCTCAATAAATTGCTGAGCGGTCGTTGAGTTCGTCATACCGTCGAATGGCAGAATGCTCTCAGATGCAGGAGCATACCGTTCGTCCGCATTATAGAGTTCAAGAGAGTCCAGTTCGAAGAGGTCTATCTGATGGCGCAGTCAGTTTGAATATTTTTGGCGGGCGGGAATTGACTTACCCGTCGACGTCGTGCCTGATAGTTTTGTAAAGCACAAAGCGATGCCCGCTGCGTGATAAATTACATATATTGTGTCATTCCCGTATCGCTTTATCAATCCTCGTTTCATGCCGTCGATTTCTGTATCCAATGTAGCTGTCTGCAGCCCGAAGTTGTGGAGCTCTCGGGCTAGATAGGGAGCAAGGTTGTCCAGATTGATCCCGTCGCTGGTCACTGATATCCTCGTACCCAAATATGCTGGCAGCATCCTTGGGGTCCTGCAGAGAGTGGAAGATGATGACGGCATTATCTGCGCATATATAGTGAGCATCTAACTGAAAGAGAAGCATCTGAGTTCTTCGTAGGGTACAAGCCGCACAGCAAACGCGCAGCGACATGGATGATGATGTACATCCCCGCTGGTTCAGGCTGCAGTTCCCAACTAATGTCGTGTTGTGACACGAACGCGTCTATAATAGTCGAAGGCAAAAGTCTATCAAGGAACCCAACCCACCACACAACCATTATATCACTAGGCCCTTGCTGTATTTTTGTATAGAAATAGCGGTGCCTACTTATTCTAACTTGGAGTTGAAGGACCGACAAGCTACGGATCTGTTGGATCTGTACGGCATTGCATCAGTCAGTACAACATAATCTACGACTATGAACGCAGATGTACACGTTTACGACATCTTATGGACAGCACAGGTCACCCAGAAATCGAAAATCTGGTATGATGGTATGTACCTCGCTAACTAAACAATGAGTCTAACTGCTAAATTATCACTATCATAGGAACTCTTAAGCTGCATACATTCAACAAACGAGCGATGCTGTATGACACTTCAAGGGTTCTAATAGTGCGTGCTGCTTAAGTACTCTAAAATATTTGCGTTGCATATTTACAATTGTCTAGGATAGTGTGTTTCTTTCAAAGAGCGTCTTGCATCTGGGTGAGACGTTGGTCATGGAGCGACATCTGGTTACCATTGAAGATCAAACCAGTACCTACACAATAGACGTCACTCCTGTCACTCGGACACCAGGATCGACTAAAAAGGTATTGCTTACTATCTATGTGCGTGCTAGAATGTCGGTTAAACGTTCAATTAGAGAATTGATGCACCCGTGTCTCAGCTACAACGGCCGTCGAAGTCTCAGCCGTACTCAGAGTCTCCAGCACCAACATGCAGAGTATCTGGATTGCGTGCGGAATCTTCAGTCTCAAATAATTTTACTGTTCCACTATCGAGCAATAGCCTTTCAAATGCGCCAATCCCTAGACACCAATCCATTCCACCCGAGGATCCAATTCATAAGTGCGCAGGTATGCTCACACCAATCGCGACGCCGATACTTTCCCCGTCAAAATGGTCACAAGGTCAGTCACCAATGGTTGCTGCTCAGTATTCATCAGCACTGCTAGAGCCTCACATATCTCGATCCCCACAGGTTCAAGGTCCTCGAGTCATGAACCTATCTAAAATGTTACCGCACCAACTTGCACAATCTAATCCGAAATTGCCACCTACTAGCAACAAAGTGAATACGCCATATCGTCCACCCACAACTCTCCTCGCGCCCGACTCTCCGAATATTGGTTTGCCTCCGTTATCGTCCAGCAGAACTGCAATTTACAGCAACTTGGGTACGTTTCGATATATTTGATGGTGTACAATTAGATATGGGATTGACAGTGGTAGATCTGATGAATAATGTTAAGAAGCGACGAATACCACCCCCATCATGCGTAAACAAAAAAACGAAAATTCTTTTTAAGGAGCCATTATTAACTCCTCCGGATACCTCATCACCAGTGAAGACGTCGTCAGTTGTTAGCGATCGTGATATTTATGACGACTATGATCCAGGGGAACCTTTTGTGGAGAATGACACGACCCAGAACTTGAGCTCGAATATGAAAGCGGCTGTGGTTGGAGGATTTCAGGAATCCACCAAATTACTCCTCCAACAACAGACGTACAACGAAAAGCAATTCCAGCGAGAGCCGCGGAACGGTCAGTTGAGCCCGACTTTTCCCTCACTGAGCATTTCGAGAATTATCAATTCACCGCGTGAGCCAGCAGAATCAGCCAATCTAGGCATCAAAAGCAATAAATTGCTCTCTTATCTGTCAAAACAGGGGCAACAATTGCGAATGCGCGTTTCACCGTCCAAGCAGCCCGATAAGGGTAATGACTTCGGGACTCACGAAGAACCCGAGGAAGACTATGGTCTAAACGATGATGTCGAATTCGGCTCCTTCTCTTTTAACAAGCTTCGCAGTTCCCATTCGCCTGCATCGGAATTTAGTATGCTGCACGATCCAGACAAACCGCAATCACAGCGACCCATATTTTCGGGCACCGAGGCACTGGAGGCGGCAGAACTGACGTTGACGCAGTCGGAACCAATAAAGCGAAAGCTACTTTCTATTCCTCGTAAGTCAATTCGTAGAAAAATAGTAAGGTAGGACTTGCTACTATATTTACAAGTACATATTGCATTGTCTGTTGGGTTCTATTACATAAGTCAAAAGAGAAATAGCGATTTTCGGTGGATCACCACCTCATAAAGATTCAGCCATATTCAATTTGGATCAGAACCGCATTTCGAAACACCTCACAGTACAGTAGTACAAGATCCCCTCTACCTCAATAAATACAAAAGGAGTGACAATGGTAAGAAATGACTAAATGTAATGAAGGAAAATTAACAAAACGAAACGAATTAAACACTCTGAACTGGTCGGCAGCTTGTTTGAATACATGGACTATCTAAAATTGTTGATTATGGTGATGGGATGCTCGATGCAGAGTTGAGACATCATGTTTACCTACTTCCAGTCAATACTTGTCGGAGAGATTATTCAATAATTGCAATCAGAACTTACCATCACAACATACTCTAACATTCTCTAATCCTCCCATCTCGTGCACTTCCCTCTCCATTTGAGCCTGTAACTCATCTGTACTGTCAATAGCTTCCTGCGCTTCATAAATTCCAATCGGTGCTTGCTGCGACTCATTTCCCAACGACTGACGGAGTCTACCAGTCGGGGGTCGAAACAGCGAAGTCAATCGTCCCATTGATCCCTGATCCATAACACGGAAATGTTGCTTGAATGTATTGTGTATCCGAGGCGGCGCTGATGATGTGGTCCGAGAGTGATATGATGAGATTGACGCATTTGTGCCAAACTGAAGTATATTTGCAGGCTGGGAATTTCCAAGTGTATTAAACCGCTCCTGGCCTGATCTAAGTGACCCTGATATGGCCGAGACCTGACTCTCTTCAGTCATAGTACCTCCTTGTCGGGCAGTAACTCTCGGAATTATGTTCGTTCTTAGTAACAGAAATGATAGTGCGCTGAACCATGTCTCATGTCGCTCTTGCGTCAGACATGTGATTTGCAATGTCCGTGATGGTGTAAGAATCACCAAACTCTTGTGGTACAAGCCAGGCGGGAATGGATTATCATCATGCACCACTCGTACTCCTTCAATTGGTGCCGATTTAGCTTTGATTTCACCACCAGCTGACGGATTCTTATCGCTCCAATACAGCGTTCGAGTATACGGATGAACCCAGAAATAACGTTTATGCCGGTTCTCTGAGAGCGTCTGTCGCCCCTTCCTGCGAGTGTATTTCCATAGATATTCACCTATCATGGTCTGCGTAATGGCCCGCAGCATTAGCGGCGCGGTAGGTACCGATCTGTGAGAGAATTTGTCTGATGACATGACCGGCTCTCCCGGTACATGCCCGGTACGACTCTGCTCATCGTCCTCATAATTGGACGAACCCAGCATAGTTTTACCGTCTGCAGGTGTGGTAGAGATAGCAACTGGGACCGCAGGCCCAGCAGCTGCAGCAGTAAGTGGAGCAGCTGTAGCTGGAGGCGGTCTCGACAGTGACTCATATTGACCTCCAATACCGTCTGCAGGTGTGTTGGAGATAGCAACTGGGAAAGCCGGCCCAGCAGTGTCAGCAGTGGGTGAAGCAGCTGTAGCTGGAGCCGGTCTCGACAGCGACTCGTATTCATCCTCAGGATGAACGACCATAGATAATGCTGAAGCGCCAGCTTCCAAAGATTGCATTGCCTTGCGATTCATTGCTGACTCGTATTCAGCCCTTGAAATAGTGACTAGCGAAAGAGACTCGGCATCTGCTGCGACACTTTCAGGAGTCCCTTCGCGGTTAGTAAGCGAATCATGTTCATCCCTGCCCAAGAAAGCCAAAGACGCCGATTCTGCAGCGGCAGAAATAGTATTCGCCGACGTAGCCTTTCGATTGGCTAAAGAGTCATACTCGTCCTTACTAATCGTGACCATGGACAATGCAGCGGCACCAGCCATGAGTGATTCAATTGTGATCTCACGCTCAATGTAGACTATCTCAGGTGCCCATGGATCAGTCATTGCCCCGGCGTCGCGAACGTCGACCTTCGTGGTTTTGGTAGGCGTAGCATGAGTACCGCCGAACGGACTCGATCCTAACTCATCAAACAACGGCATTGGCGTTCCAAAGTTGTCACTATCTCTCTTCTGGTACAAGTTACGTCGGCTCAACTTCGACCGCAGAATTCTGGATCCCATGACCTCGTCATCATCATCTGTTATATCGCTTCCAGATCTTGCGGAGCGCTGTCGAGAGACACCAGTATTAACAGCGGAATACTCAGTCTCGGTATCATCGTCACCGTAACTAGGACCTGTATCTGGAATCGATTCGGCAACGGTTTGATAGGCTTCTGTTTCTGTCCTGTCGCTGAAAGCTTCTTCCTCGCTCGTTGGCTGATCGTGCGCAGTTTCGAAACCATCTGTTTCACTTGCAGACATCTCATTAGCGGAAGCGAAGGCTTCGTTAGATCCATTAAATGTCTCCCATTCGATATCACCTTCCATTTCGTCGAGATCGTTGGAAATTCGATATTGAGATCTGCGGCCATTAGTTCCAAGAAGAGTAGTTCTCTTCGTCGACTGTGCGCTAACGACTTTGGTTCGCTTCGAGCCTTTACTGTTTTTCAGGCATTCCATCTCCTCTTGTGCTTCAGCTAGCAAACGTCGCAATTCCAATTTCTCCGTCTTTTCGCGGTGCAGGGCTCCACGAAGGGTTGAGATCGCTCGATGCGCGTGTCCTAGCGAAGCTCGTAATGTCTCTCCTTCAAGAGCTGCACGATGAGCTGGAGTAGCTTTAACTGGCGACATAGGTGGAGACCTTTCTGGAGTCTTCGGATCTTCCGAAAGTTCTCCCTCCTCCGCCTCTTGTGCTTCGTCATACCGTTCTTTAGTTGCTTCATCATTTGGCTCAACATAGACTTGGGATGCCAACTGCTCGTTCAAATTCGCTACGGACTTTGACAAGGCTTCATTGTCTCGCTGAAGATTGGAAATCAATTGTTCGTAGTTCAGCATTTCGCTCTCGTACTTGCTTTTCCACGAATCAAGGTCACTTGTGAGTTCACTGTGTCTAGCCTGCATGGATTCTAGCGCATCGACCTGGGTGGTATACAATTGAAGGGTTCTGCTGTTCTCTAGGTTGAGCTTCGACAACCGATGAGAGGTCTCCGAAGATTCTGATTCAAGCTCTTGAATCTTCAGCTCCAGGTTCCAATTTTCCTCCTTATACCGATCTAGGCTGTCATGTTAGTTCTCATTTAGGGGATCTAATAAAACTCAACATACATTCGGATTCATCAAGATGCCGTACTCTGACTTCCAGGTTTTCGATCGCAGCCTCCAGCTGAGACCGCAGGGCATCGGATTCCTTCAGTTTCTCATCTTTCTCAGCAATCAACAACTGTAATTTCCTGCATTCGAGAAGAAGTTCCTGGCCTATATCTGCAACAAACTGCATGTCCTCTGCCCGCGACGCCGCGTTCTTCTGCTTTCGTGCTGATTTGACTGCGGAAGCCAAAGGGACGTTTTCCTTTTTCAGAGGTTAGAGTGTGCAAGAACACAGCGCACAGGCGCACAAACTAACCTTGCCTGAAATCACCGGTGTTCGATTGAATAAACGTTGACTCTCGTTAGTCACATTGCTGTACTCGTTTTCGAAATCGGCCATCTTCCTGCTCCAGTCGTTGTTGGACTCTGTGGACCTAGCCTTCGGTAAGGTCGACTCAAAGGGAACAGTTAGTTATTGGCAGGCAGAGGGGAGAACATGGGCGAGATATAGCACCAGCCGGACTAGAAACAAAACACAAATGTACCTCAGAATACATGTCCTCACTGCTTTACGTCAATAACACGCGATCTGCACGAAGCCGTCGATGAAAGTTGGATTGCAAGCGATGGCGGCTGGGCTGTGTTTTGTTTACGCCCAATTCGTCAGAGGGTGTGTTTAACAACATTGGTACGAAAACATAGTACCATGATGGGATTAGGGTTTGGTTGGCAGCTCGTCGGCCTCCAATGTCCCCCACAATAAAATGCTCCGGATATTCTTATAAGCCGCACGCCGGGATGCCATCGAGTCGAGTTCACTCGTCCCTCAACTTTTTAAACACGATTGACCTTCAGGTGGTTCTGCGTTCGTGTTTTAAAACGAGAATCGCAATTTAGGTCTTCTTTAACGTACTATCTTGTGTGTGTGTATACAACCGTCTCTAAGTTTGACAGGTCGATTACTGGCAACTGCTAATCTCGGGCACTAGACAAACTTTTTTAAGCATATAATGTCCTCATCCTCAAACCCGTTCTCGAACAGCAGTCCGCATACTAGCGACCCTTTTAGAGGCGAAGAGAATTTTTACGGATCAGTCGAACTTAGCAAGCCCCCCACTACAATAGAGTCCTCCAATGTCGAGAGCGAAATTGCAATTCAGCAAATCGATGATCTGTACAATGAGGATGTAATAAAGCCAGAGCCTTTTCAATTCCTTTTTACCTGGCGATTTTGGATAATTCTATTTCATGGGCAAATACTTTCACTCTGTATTGTGGCTACGAACACGTTTACTACGTACTTGGCTGATGATGGAAACAACATTCCGGCATTCCAGACATTGTTCAACTACGTTATTCTGAACTTGTTGTTCACCCCATACACACTTTATAGGTAAGTTCTGTCTAACATTAAGAAGTGCAACTGCTAAACTGTAACTAGATATGGATTCAAGAGATATTGTAAAATGCTCTACTACGATGGATGGAAGTTCTTCATTTTATCATTTGCAGACGTGCAAGGCGTAAGTCGGCGTAATGTTAGCAAACGTTCAGAGTATTATTTCTGACTGATAAAACAGAACTACTTCGTCGTAAAAGCCTACCAGTATACGAATTTGCTAAGCGCCGAACTTCTCGATAACTGGGCCATCGCGGTCGTCGTGGTTTTGTCGTTCCTCTTTTTGAAAGTGCGCTACCGTTGGAACCAGATCCTTGGCATTGTTGTCTGTATTGCCGGTATGGTCCTCGTTGTCGTTGGAGATCTGTTGACAGACAAAAACTACGTGGCCGTCGATATGGTTAAAGGTGACCTATTCGTCATTCTCGGCGCGACATGCTATGGCATATCCAATACTCTCGAGGAATTTCTCGTCTCCAAGCGTCCAATATATGAAGTGTTGGGTCAGATGGGTTTTTTCGGAATGCTTATTAACGGAGTCCAAGCTGCAATATTTGAGCGTGAATCTATCAATGAAGCCCACTGGGGTAGCCGTATCGCAGGCTGGTTCGCTGGCTACACCTTGGCGATGCTTGTACTTTACTGCACGGCTCCGATTTTGTTTCGGATGTCGTCTGCTGCGTTTTATAACTTGTCTCTCCTCACCTCGGATTTTTGGGGTTTGCTCATTGGTATCAAAGTCTTTGGTTATTACGTCTTCTGGCTCTATCCGGTGGGTTTTGTTTTCACGGTTGGAGGTATGATCATCTACAACAGCATTGTGGGATCCTGGAATGGAGAGGCTGAAAAGCCGTGGTTAGGTGTCGACCAGAGAGACGGTATTGCTGGTATTGGAACAGCCAAAACCAAAGCGGCGATTTCTAGCGAGACATATTTGGAGAGTGACGTTTGAAAGCGGTATTGACGGAAAATTATATTTGTTCCTATGTATGGATCCTGCTTGATTGGGCTTCGCGTGACGGAACACAGTTTAGAGACGGTCTTAATGGGACTAGATAATATAAATAGATCTGGTCAAAATCTCGAATCATCCTATATTCAACCTTCTCGTTGTACAGCCCTGACAAAGTCCAGTCTGCCATGTGTCATGTGTCATATGTCTTTCAGGATCCGATCCGTTGTCCTAGACAAGTCAATCACCCCTTTACCCACTCGATTATGAATGGACTTGTATTTTGGAAACGTAAAATCTTCGGGGAACTCTGGTAGCTCATCTTCGAGTGCATATGCTTGAAGAATCCTGTAATGCCATTGGAGCGCTGGATTTGGATAGCGGCTAGAGTCGTACCCTTTCAGCATTCTGATGCCGTTGACAATCTCACGGGCTTTGTCAATTAGTTCATTCGGAGCTAGATAAACGTTAGAAGCATCTGCTCATGTGTAGCAAGACAAAAATAAGGAATACTTTTAATATTGCTATATGGCTGAGCAGGGAAATCGCGGATATCCTCCGCAAATGGTTGCTTAATAACAAAGATGCCAGGAGATTGCTTCTGCTCGTCTCGTCCGTTCTCGTGCTCGACGATTTCTGGACAGGCGACTAAAGCGGCCAAGAAAGGACTAGACCTGTTCGTAGCCTTTACCCAGGCCAACGCATATTTATTTTCATCCAACAGGCTGCTATGGAGAGCTGCAAAAGTACGGATAGAGCCGACATAATCTTCTTCGGATGGGTAGATAAAGTATGACGGTCGCATGTTGTAGGACGGATCGAATAGCTGTATCGGTTTGAATCCTATTATACGTATACCAGCTTCACCAATATTTCGCAATGACTGAATTTCCTCAGGCGCAAACGGCAGAACTTCTCCACCAAATTTGAAGCCTCTCTTCGCTTCATTCTTGTCAATCTCTTCCGTTTTAGGCTCGGCTTTCATAGCTCTCATATCCAGCCCGGTCGTCGTATCAGTATAAGTGTATTGTGTGTGACTACGAGCAATAACCGCTTTTTCTCCTTCCGGCTCGTAAACATAATGAGACCGTTGTATGTCCTGACGTTTAAATAGCACATATCCTTTGATTCCGATCGACAATTTTCCTGGAACTATTTCAAGTGGCACCGAAAAAATTGCATGTCGCGGCGTCTGCCGGGCTTTAACATGCGCCTTCATCTGTAATCCTTGCTTTGCTGTAATTAATATTGGCTGGATATCGACATAGTCGTCGCTCCTGTAGCCACTGAATATGACATCTTCCCAAAATTTTGATGTATCAAACGGCTTCATCTCGGTATACAGGAAAAAAGGTTCGATTCTGACACCCAGCCCAATAAGGTCATGCACGCGAGTTCGGGCTGATTTGCGGTAATCCGGTCTTGAATCGCTGGGATTATCATTATTAGTTACAAGGAAAAGACGCTGGAACATATATACGCCGGACCTACGTAGAATTAGCTGGTGATATCCTATTGTGTCAGCTCCGCGTTCCACCTACTTGGCGTTGAATTGTTGATTAGCACAGAATAGCGTGTTGACAATAGACGGAGGAGTATCTGATGGTATGAACACACTATCAAATTTTTCGTCATCTAATTGCATTAGTATGTTGAAAAAATACAGCATATATATGTACCTTCTAAGATCTCCTTGATGTATTTAATTTCCGATGCTTCGGGGACAGCGAGATCCATAAGCATTAGGCAATTCTCGTACGCAGGATCAGTCTGATCTTTGGTCCCAAAAAGGAGGATTCCAAAAGCATCACTGGGTTGAGATATTATTCGCTGCTGGAGCATCATGTATGCTGATTCTAGTGCAACTCGCGCAGCAGAGGTTGGTTCAGTCACATCGTCAGCTTCGGCCGGATTGATCGTCGCGAGCATGGAAGGAGATACTTCGATGCAGTAGAGAATCGCATCCTTCTGATTTCGAAAGTCCTGATACGGTTAGACCGGCATATCAAATACAGTGTATACAACAGACGTACAAATTCCTCGATCGCATCTTCCGCGTCGGGCACTGGATTCATGAATTGGTCACTGTCCATGATGGCGGTGTGGGATCCTATTCCACGAGACAAAACAACCGAATATCCAACACCTTTGATAATTTAGTGCTAGTAGGCCAAACCTCTGTATAGACATATAAATCGGATATACGGTCGATCAAGAATAAGTGACGTCGAGCGGTTATAGCGCGAGTTGGTGGTATTCGGCCATGACTATACAAGCATTGGATGTTTGCGAACCCTAGCCTGCGAGACAACGATTTTGGTCTTGGCATGACCATATCCCGACACCCGACCTTTTCCCCAAATAGCACTTGCGGTCAAGCAAAGAGATCTAGTCAATTCCAATTCGTCTTTCCTTGTTAGAGAAGATCGCACTATCGCTATAGTATCGTCTCTGCCACAGTAGAGTGTTGTCAGTATCCATCATCTTTGTCATCATTGATACCTCCTCCGCACTCCAGAACAGGCTAGATGTCTTTACGACTATCACCAAGAGCGGCCATACGGCTGCCTCTGCTTAATTCCCGGGGATTGGCCACTGCTATTCATTTGCCAAAGGTATCCCGAGGACCGACTGTGAGTTTAGTCCGAATATTTACGATTGTTCATAATTGTTGACTGATTGCTGACAGGGCATTGTTCTTCTTAACATGGGTGGTCCATCAACTATTGCCGAAGTGTACGACTTTCTATACAGACTCTTCGCCGATGGGGATTTGATACCACTTGGTCGATATCAGGAAACACTTGCCAGATTTATCGCGTGGCGACGAACGCCGAAGATTGAGCACCACTATGAAGAAATTGGCGGTGGTAGTCCTATTAGAAAATGGTCTGAGTTTCAAGCGACAGAAATGTGTAAGCGTCTAGACAAGTTATCGCCGGAGACGGCGCCTCACAAAGGATACGTCGCATTTCGCTACGCAAAGCCATTGACGGATGAGACATTGAATCAGATGCAACAAGATGGCATAAAACGTGCAATTGCGTTCACACAGTACCCGCAGTATAGCTGTTCAACGACTGGAAGTAGTTTGAACGAGCTGTGGAAAGTTACTAGAAGTCTGGATCCCAATTCAGAAATTAAGTGGAGCGTCATTGATCGGTGGCCAACGCATTCGGGCTTGGTCAAGACGTTTGCTCGATTGATTAAAGATAAGCTCAAAGAGTACGACGAGAAGGTACGGGATAAAGTTATTCTTTTGTTTTCTGCGCATTCCTTGCCAATGTCGGTCGTCAATCGTGGAGACCCGTATCCTGCCGAAGTTGCAGCGACAGCTCATAGTGTTATGAGCGAGCTAAAGTTCACAAATCCGTACAGATTAGTGTGGCAGAGTCAGGTTGGGCCATCTGCCTGGTTGGGTGCTCAGACTTCGGATACGGTCAAGTCTCTGGTTAAGAAGGGCCAGACGAACATAATTCTCGTGCCCATTGCATTTACCAGTGACCATATCGAGACTTTACATGAACTGGATCTTGAGATTATTAAGGAGACGAAGGTGGAGAGCATAAAGCGCGCCGAATCCCTTAACGGCCACCCGATGTTTATCGATGCATTGGCCGATGTTGTCCACAACCATTTGAAAGAGGGCGCATTGGCAAGCAATCAGTATCCTATGCAGTGTCCAATGTGTACGAAGGAGGTGTGCAGTAACTCACGGAGGTTTTTCTTAAACCAGTGAAGTGCCAAGCTGTGAATAAATCTCTAATACACGTTTCTGTTGATAAGACTGGATTGTTTTGTATATTTTCTGCTAGTACTCTCTGACACCGGACAGTTTATATGTTATGAGGTGGTCATGAATAATTGGCAAAATAAAATAAAAATGGGTGAAGGGCATCGCTCGGATTATCTTAATTAGGTTTTCAGGCCCAACTCTATACCCAGCTCCTCAATATCTGCCTGAGTTGGAGCTTTTAGTTGTAGGGATTGATTGTCAACCCTAAACCGCTGTTGATGGTAACTCGAGGTTTCTCCCTTTGTGAAACTAGTCGCTTCATTTCCATCCCGTACCGTTTGACTTTAGATGACAACCTGTAACAGAACATAGTGGGCTGATTAAAGCTTTCGTTAATTTCTACCAAGTATCTAGCCTCTCATGGAAACAGGTCCTGAACGTGGAATTACTCTAGAGCGAGGTAAGAGTCTATCAATGTCAAAGCATGATATGACCCGCATCTAAATCGAAACAGGTCTCGTCAAAGGTCCAGAAATCCATTCACAGAATCCTGCAGTAAGTGCTACTTATAAATGCTGATGACGCGACAATTTTTTCTGATTGGATTATTAGCGTCTAATAGAAAAAATCATTCGAGAACGAATATTGGATTCGCCTTATTGGAAAGAACAGTGCTTTGGCCTCACGGGTACGTTTGACAGATGCAGCTGTAGGGATTTAACACTGATGAATGCAGCTGCGACTTTGTGCGATCGTGCTGTCGAGTTGACTTACATCGGAGGACAGTTCGGCCAGCAACGCCCGACGCCGTTCCTTTGTTTAGCATTCAAGGTGATACAGCTGCAACCAGAGAAAGAAATAATCCTGGAATATCTTGCAGCAGAGGATTTTAAGTATGTTTGGAATACTTAATTTGTAATTTGCGACAAATATCAGCATTGACCTTCTCTTTAGGTATTTGCGAGCACTGGCAGCATTTTACATCCGCCTGACATTTCCTGCGGCCGACGTTTACAAACTTCTGGAGCCACTACTTGCAGACTATCATAGGCTGAAGCTAAGGAGCATGAACGGCTTTAGATTAATCCACATCGATGAGTTTGCGGATATGCTACTGACGGAAGAACGAGTTTGCAATATCGCTCTACCGCGGCTTCCCAAGCGGATCGTTTTGGAAGACATGGAAGAGCTTGAACCGCGGGAGAGCGCGCTAGGAAGCGAACTAAGTGATTTAGAAGGCGACAGCGACGACACAAGTGAAGTCGAAAGGAAAAATGGAATCAATAGTAAAGAAGGGCAGTAGACGACTGACGCAACAACGGAAATATCGTACCGTAAGATGGAGTTCTGTCACAGATTCATTGTACACTATTATACTATAAACTAGCATATTCTTCACACTTAACCTATAACGCCAATGACTGCTTTAACCGAAATAAAACCATGATGAGTTACTTCTTATGTGTCGGAGGAGAGGGCTTAGGCATGATGCCAAACTATAATAAGCCAAGTCAGTATATATTTCGTTCGCAATATCCTGCGAAACGCCGAAAGGTGCCAACCTTTCTGAACAAGCTACTGATTGTATCCGACGGCTGAGCCCCTACGCCTAGCCAATACCGCGCGCGTTCAAAATCTAAGTGCACTTCTTTTAGCTTCTTGTTTGGAGCACCAGGTAATGGCTTCGAATGCGCATCATAGGTGCCGATGACCTCGATCGGCTTCTTGTTAAGACCTCGTCTGGAGAGATGGGATGTTAGTTGGAAGTATAGAATCGACAAGAAGTAGCATTCGAACGCACTTGTTGTCAGAGACAGTGATGTTATATATCGGATTGCGCTTGAGTCCCATGCGGACCAAACGTATTCTGACGCCCATTGTGACTGTGGGTGTTGATATAAACCGAGCGAAACAGGAAAAGTTCGTATAAATTCCCGGAAGTTTGTGATTCGTAGTTGGCATCCGTAAAAGCTGTGACTCATTGTGACTGTCGGTCTCAGGTAAACTGAGCTAAACTGAGATGGCCCGCACGCCTCGTTTCCACACAGCTTTAGTGCAGTTGAAGCATATCTCCCAACGCTCTGCGCAGCTGAGGTGTCAAGCAGCATATTGTACATTATTTGTGCCAACCTCGTCGGCCAAGGTCCTGAAATAATATGACGATTGAGCCGCCATCAACTTCCCCACCTCGATGACCAGCTAACTATATCTCGTACTTATTTTCACCCGTCACTACAAGTCCTCCTCTATCCGTCTGCCGCGTAGGCATGCTCCGTCGTCCTTAACGTCTGCTTCCTGTCAACTTTGCAGCCTGCAACAAATGACCGATAGCGAAGCGTAAGGCCTCACTTCTACTTCGTCTTCTCGTCATCGCGACGCCATCCTACTACACTCTCGACTCTGTTTCTTCGCGAGCAGATGTTGATCGCGTTCTGGTTCTGACCAGTCGCTGCCAGCAACGCTATTTGCTATTTTATATTGTCAGCGTCCTGTTCATTTCTTCAACAGTCACTGTCTCGGCACAGCAACGTTGCTATGTTTCTGAAGCGCGCCGCAAGCTCCTTCTCACTCTCGTCGAGCAACGCGTCTTCGCACAATGGCAGCACCACGAGTAGCACCCACACAGTTGATCTACCGCCAGACTTTGAGCCGCCGACGGTTCCACTCTCAGCGAAGTATTCGTCCTCGCTTGCACCGCTGCGTCGGAGCACCATTGGCAAGGGCTCGACTGCTGTCGTCAAGACTGTCTACTCTGTTAAGGACCACTCCAAAGTCTACGCTGTTAAGGAATTCCATCGCCAGGGGCCATACGAAAAGGAAGACGACTACAATGCGAAGCTGGCAGCCGAATACCAGATTGTCAAAAAGCTAAAACATCCAAACATAGTGCATACAGAAGATCTATGTCTTGGTCCACACCACCGATGGTGTCACGTTATGGAGTACTGCGCTGGTGGTGATCTATTCGCGTTGATCAAGCAATCGCCGGATCCCATGAACGCACGGGAGCGAAATTGCTTATTTAAGCAATTGCTGAGAGGAGTCGCGTATTTGCATTCACGAGGAGTAGCGCATAGGGATATCAAGCCGGAGAACTTGCTCCTTACACCTGACGGTACGCTCAAGATTTCCGATTTCGGTGTTTCACACGTTGTTCAAGAGAATCCACCAGACGGTCCTGTCAAGTTATGCACGGCTGTATGCGGATCGGAACCTTACATGTCACCGGAGGTCTTTACTCATGACGTTGTCTTATACGATGCACGAGCATTAGACGTCTGGTCTTGTGCGATTGTGTATTTTTGCATGACATTTGGGGGGCATCCATTTACGAAGTCGGACGTGTCGGATCCGCGATATGTGGCCTACAAGAACACGATTGATGTATTCAACAAGGAACACCCAGAGGCGGACTTTTCAAGTAATGAGTGCGAAGTGCTTCCAAAGTTCAAAATGCTCTCGCCGTTCAGCTTATCTTGTCGGCGACTGCTATTGCGGATGCTTGATCCCGAACCTAAACGACGGTCCACTATTTTCGACGCAGTCAACGACAGTTTTGTAAACCGGATAGAAGTCTGCTGTCCGACATCCGAAAACGATCTGGCTTCAACACAAGGTCTAGTCGATGCGACTGACAAGAATTCCCACAAGATGGTTGCCAAAGCGCAGATTAGACGAGTCCACAGCCACTTCATCTGCAAGAGAAAGGCATTTCATGTGTGAAGATAACTTCGTTCCGGATCAGAATGTACTATGGTTAGGCTGCTCTACGGTGGGCTTTCATTATTTTCGGAGGATTTTTTTGAGGGAGTCTATCATGTCTGTCTGTATTGGTAATATAAAGGTTTTGAAAGTTATTGGCAAACTAGACATGTTGTTTACAAGGTATTCATCTTTTGATTTCGTCGCGTACACTTTGAACATTGGCCATTTCTGCGTGCACAGTAATTGAAAAGATTTTATTTTGGACGTTAATGATTTTTGTCGCTATTGGCGTCGTGTGGTTTGCCTCGCGACGCGATTTGAATATATGTTGCCTGCAGGTTCAGGTTGAATCATCTATATTAACTTTCCTGCAGTTCTCTATCATCATTGTCCATCAAGGTAACTCACCGAAGCTATATTGTGGCACGTCATACTAGTCATATTCTAAGCATAATGCACATAATGCACATAATGCAGAGACCAACCAATGCTGGGTAATGACAATATATTTAATACTACAACACTCCGAAATAACTAGTCACAAAGCAACAATTTGACCACGTAACACATTACTAATATAATCTAGGAATGAACAATAAGGTGCATAGGTTATTCCTGTTCATTATTCACACTACTGTCATCTTGCGAGACCAGGCTCGACTCTCTGGCAAATCTGGCCTCCATTTCTCTCAATTCGTGTTCCCGAGCGACCAGTTCTTGCCGCTTTTCAGTGATTTCACGCTGCACCTTGAGCTCGATTTCTCGCAATTTCTCTTCGTCTCGCCGTAACTGTTCTTCCTTGAGCAGGAATGACTGATTGGCAAGTTCTTCAGGGTTCAGACTTGAACCACTAGTCCAGTGTTAAATATAGTGCGACAATTGTGACAAAGAAGAACTTACAGATGACCTTCAACTCCACCGGATAATTTCTCAGTACGGTAGTTCTCGTACAAGAAGTCATGGGTAATCTCTTTCAATTCCGCCAGATGCGAACCCAACAGAGCAGAACGTAAGGCTAAGAAATCTGAATGACGAGTATTTTCAACTAGCAAAGTCAGCAATTTATATCCCTTCTTCAATTGGTTGAAAACTCACCTTCAACATAGCCCCAAGGATATTGTCGTGCGAGAACTTTCCTCCCACCAATTTCAAAGTAATCTACGCTTCCGATGATAGCAAAAGGCAGCTTCGCTCTCAAATCAGCATTCTCTTCCACGGTCTGCTCGTCGTCCTCTTCGACATCGTAGGGGAAATTGTAGATCGGGATCTTGTAGTAATCGATATCCTCCATGATCAACTTCTTCGCATCCGCCAGTTCTGCGGGGGTCATGGTGTCTGACTTGCCGACCACAGGGATCACGTTGACGCGTGGAGACAAACGCTTCATGAGCTCAATGTCAAGTTCTCGAAGGCCGTGGCCAGTGGGAGTGATGAAGTAGAGCAGAACGTGTACGCGATTATCGCGGAACCGAGGATTACGCTTGATGCGGGACTCCTCTGCCAGAATGTCATCATACTGGCGTTCGAGATACCCGATGATCTCAGCAAAACTGCAGGAGTCGAGTTAGAACGTTATATCAGGCCCTTCGTGGAGACAGCGTACCAAGCCTCATTGTTGACGTTGTCACCAAATCCAGGGGTATCCACGATCGAGAGCGAAACTCGAGTACCATCCTCATCAAGATCTATCCGTCATATCAGCATTCTATATGCTCTTGTGTCTGCTATGGCCGTACATACCAACGGTGATAGGTCGAATATTAATGCCTTTATCCAAGTGCGCTTGCTTGGAATCATATGTCTCCTCGGCCGCGGATTCAAGAACTTTCTTACCACACAATGTGTTCACGAAAGTTGTGCGGCCTGTACCTGAGATTCCAGCCACCATAATACAGAGCTGGATGCCCTTCTTGACGTTCTTTTTCCGATGAATCTGCATTTTAGTCGTCAGCACTAACCAATTCGATACTCCATTGACGCAAACAAACACATACGCCGATTGAAGACATTTTGAAGTAAATATCTAAACCCAGCTAATTAAATCAGCCAGCTTTTGTTGAAAGTTCCGGCAATTGCACTAATGGAGGGCCCAGGTCGAAGACTAGCCTGTTTAAAAGGGGCCTGAAAGTGGTGTTGTGGTACTAATACCACGCGAGTAAAGGGGTGAAGCAACGCCAGCAACCATCAGAGTCGCGTCGTGAACTTTATTTGGGTATAACATAAATTGGGCACCTCTTCAGCTTCCGTGACGCGACCTGCCCTAACCCGAGCAAACGTCATAGGTGCTGTCATATCTTATACGGCTATTGTAACGTTCCAAGCATTGATCCGCTGTATACAGTATCATTATCTTTGCAGATCCTCAGAGTATCAAGGAATCGTTAGCAAAATTGGTAATGGCAGCATCACGGGTAAGTGTTGATGCTACTTTTCGGTACTGCGACTACTACTTTGGAACGAGAAGGTAACATGTCGGACGATAGTTGTATCTTTCTGCAAAAAGCGCAGCTGCATTAGATGCCGAGTTAATGTCCTCTGGAGGCTTCTCATTGGATCAACTTGTACGTACGCCCTGCCATTCTGCTCATTATTAGTGCGCGCTCATATCTCATCAGATGGAATTAGCCGGACTATCATGTGCACAAGCAGTCTACAAATCGCATCCACCCGAGTCCAAGAGAAGCGTGCTAATAATCGCTGGACCGGGGAATAACGGTGGCGATGGGCTTGTGGCGGCTCGACACTTGAAGTTGTTTGGATATAACCCGATAGTGTACTATCCTAAACGACCCAACAAGGATCTCTACAACGTATGCTCAATTCAATTGAGAGCGTCTATAATCTGGCTAATATCGTGACCAGAGATTAGTCACACAACTTTCTAATCTGAAAGTCTCATTCACAGACGACATCGACATGGCAATAACCGAAACAGACCAAATCCTCGATGCAGCATTCGGTTTCTCATTCCAACCTCCAATACGCGACCCTTTCGTTCATGTAATCGGCTTACTCGAGCTTACAAAGAAACCAGTCACCAGTGTAGATATTCCGTCGTCTTGGAACGTCGACTCCGGGCCTCCAAAGACCGGAGAATTAGGTGCTGGATTTGTGCCGGATGTGCTTGTGAGTTTGACGGCGCCGAAGCCCGCGGCGAAGTTCTTTAAAGGCACACATTTCCTTGGTGGTCGATTCGTTTCGAGAGAGATAGCGGAGAAATGGGGATTTTCGCTCCCGGATTATCCAGGCGTAGATCAGGTTGTGGAGTTGCCAGTTGACAATGAAAAGTTGTAATATGTTCTTATATTGTGCTCTACCACCCAAGAAATGATAAAATATTAGTTCATCAGTTAAAATAAAACATGTAATAACAAACTTAAACATCAGATAGGAAGCCTGCAGCTAATCCCAGCCAAATGCACTCCAGAACCAAACCCAACCCAAACAATAACCAAAGTGTAATTAATATGTGATACCAACTAAATCAATACAAGCAATTCTATCCTGTTAGATGTAAACGAACACTTCTACTCACTCCTCGTCCGAATCGTCATGAGCGCCATGTGAATTGCCGGACAATAACTCATACTGGTCGCGTGCCACAACGGCTTCGTGGATCTCATCGCCATCATACAGACTTCCCTCGACATTCTTGGATATAAATAATGAGCAAACAAAGATCGTTACAAATATAAATAAAAATGCTAAAAAGACGGCCTTGGGATACCACCCGACAGTGTAAGCGTAAATGGTGGAAAAGATAGTTGGTGTGATAATTTGGGAAATGCAGTGAAGAAGAGAGAGACCACCTAACAGCGCTCCGACATTTTCCTTCGCGACATGTTTAGTGAGGGTTGATTGTAATGTTGGTGATGCGATACCCCCAACTGCACCAAGACAGCCAGCTATGCATCCGTTAGATATCCTGAAGAATGAGAGTAGGATAGATACACTTACACAGAGCAAACTCTACACTATTACGTGACACCATGTACCCAAAGAATGCAATGAATTCGCAAATAATGGCAAATCGGATGAGTCTTAAAATGTCAGCACCATTTCAACCGGACCATAAAATATGAGCATACGCAATATCAGAAAACGACGCCCCAACGTGGTGTAACCCGTCAGGATCTCTCGACCTCAGAAACTTCATAATCACCGGCAGAAGAATGACGAGTACAAAGGCTCTGACCGACCCTCCAATGGACATAAAATATCCGGCCTCGGTACTTGTCCAACCAAACGTGAACTCGGCGTACAAGATAACAATCATCATGCCGCCTGCGCCACTGCCAAGTAACAGCGTATCTATAAATGACAGCAACATCAAGTTCTTTTTGATGACTGCACGAGTTCCGTCTTGAGGGACGAAAACTCTCAGAGGCTGCAGGAAGTTCATGCGACGGACGAGCTCTCGGACGTTAAGCGAGCGACTTGTATTAAACTCGCGATTAAGACGATGGACTTCTTGGGCATCAAGACGATGCTGACGAGATACTGATTCCGGAATAACAAAAAGCACGAAGAATACAAAGACAACCTCAGTAATGATTGCGGCGTAGAATGTACTCAAGATACTGCCGGTTGTCTTCACGAGGTATCCACCGAACGCGGGTCCAATGGCCATACCGGCGAATAGACACGCGTGAAACAACCCGAATGCAGTTGCTCGCTTTTCCGGTGCTGTGCAATCTGTGGCATAAGCATGGGCGGTTGCCATCATGGCAGTAACAGATCCTGAGAGACCTTCAAAAACCGCTCCGACCAAAAACCATCTGTAGCCATAGATGCTTGTGGATTTGGCGGCTAAGATTAAGATAAGATTCGACATCTAGCATTATTAGTGCACATGCACGTCGTCATCCAGAAAGACCACTTACCAGTGGACCTAGCGCACTGATAGCCAGCACTGGGCAACGGCCAATGCGATCCGAAAGCACACCCATCTTCGGGCTAATAACCGCGGCTATTGTTGACCATTAACATTTATTCAAAAGAAAATTTTCAATAGTAGTCACCCAAAATTCCGTGGATAAGACTAACGCTCATGTTGAACTTGGAAACGCGGGCATGCATTTCGGCTGTCTGGCAGTTGCGGTCCACGTCCGCAAGTGCCTTCACCAGCTCATCAGTGGTCAAGTCTTGTTCAGCGTAATGCACCCTGCAAATGAGGGACAACAGAAGATTGAGCTTGGGAGCGATCAGTCTAATTAGTCGGTTAGATTCTACTGAGAGTTTCCGGCATATGTGGAACCTACCCTCCGTAAGATACTGTCAGAAGCAGAAACGCTGGCAGGATAAGGTAAATCTGGTTTCGCTCAGAGATTAGCAGGATACCGTCAATGTACGTAAAGCGGGACATACAGAGGCATTCTTATACCACGGTAAGCTTCCATAAGTAAACCTGAGATGGCTACTAGGGCTTGACCCCGAGGCGGAGCGAGAATCGCGATCGTGAGCACGTCGCGCAGAATCGTCAACATACAGAGTAGACGGGACCGCTGGCCGTTTCAGAGCATGCCGACTTCGAGGTGGGTCACTGTTAGTGAATTAGTGTGGCCACATATTCATGACAGAAACACATAATAGCATACGCCACTTTGTGGACTTCATAGCCGACGGAGTGCTCGATAAGCAGATGTGCTGCTTCTTCGTCGTAGACCTCTCCGACAGTGAAGACATCCGTCATAGCTGTCTATTATCTTTGGCAAAAGTCTGACGCCGTTGCTGTGAGTGCTACTAGTGCGTAGATAGTGAATAGCAGAGGAGAACTGGCGGGGTGGTGCCCGGTAGTGACCGCTCTATCAGATAAGGTGCGCGTGACGCGCGGCCCCCGAAGCTCCGGCTGGTGAGGGGCCGGTATATTCGCTAATTTCAATTACCCGTACAGAACGGAATACTCAGCGAAGACAATTATAATCACGACTGCTTCGGATTTTCAGAATCGTGCAATTTTCTACGTTATAGGCTGCGAAATGGATGGTTGTGCCAAAGCTTCATCGATGTGCGGGACGGCGATACTGGCGGAGATACGGAAACCCTCGCGAGATTGAAGGCATGTGCGGCGCCGCCTGCATCCTTCCCCCCCCCCCCCCGCGATAAGCTCGATATATCACGGCATGTTTGCAGCATAAGTAAGCTAAGAAGGTCATGGTGAATATGCGACTGAAAATCGACTAACATATCCTGCCAGTCGTGCGAATACACAGCATTGAGCATATTTTGATATTGCCGATTAATATGCAATTTGACTGATTGGGGCTTGGCGTTTCTTTATCGATCCTCGTAAATTGCAGTCCTCGGCACAACCCAAAAGCTGCACTGGAGTTTATGCCTCGCTTGCAAAGTCTAATTGAGCATCCCTGCCTGGGGCGACAAGCCAAAAATTGGAGTATAAATTCAATAGTTATTTATTCGTTGAGCCATGGATCTGTGTATATCATAGAATAATATTAAAGGCGAACAGATCACATAAACATAAACTAATTATCAAATTATGCCCAACGCTGCAGTTCTAGATCACGTCGCAGTTTGTCGTACCTAACAAAATCCAATATGTTTTTAGCTTAACTTCTTGAGGCTTTATTCTGCTCCCATGCAGAACAGCAATACAGATTATTTCGCGCGCGTGTCATTCATGCGTGATATCTTAGGGAGAGCGACGGCGATTATGGCCTCGCAACGCAAATGGATAAGCCATATCGGCGGATGGTACGTAGACAGATATATAAAATTAATGCTCTGATAGATTCTAATATGTACTATGTAGTTTTAGTGCAATTGCTGTTGTCTGTGCGCGGTACGTGATGGGGAAAGTTGTGGGTATGGGGTATTCAGCCAGTCACCTGACTTCTAACGCTCACAGCGATGACAACTACAGTTAAATTTAGTTGCATCATTTTCACATTTGAATCCTCAATCATTACGGACAGACTCGTATAGCTGACGACGATGTGCGGCCGCTATTCCATGCACTTGGTAAGAAAATTGACTACGATTGTATTGTCAGGACCGCTAACAACACAGCCCTTGAATGTGTTGCGCGATCACTTGCGCGAGGACGGCATAGAGTTAGATGAATTCATGGATGATGGTGAAAATCTGAACTACCCAACGTAAGTGTCACGTTTACTGGGATGACGGCAAGGGATCTTGCGTTAACATACTCCTGACTAGGAATAATGTGCGGCCGACGACTTATCGCCCAGTCTTCTATCGGACGGGTGACTCGGGCAACGAGCATGTTGAAGGACGCGTAATGCGGTGGGGATTTGTGCCAACCTGGTCTAGTGAAATCGGCAAACGGGACCCGTAAGCTGCCTGTTGGTTGTTGCGTGTACTTGGACCGCAAGATTGGCTAACACATATGTAGTCCGGTTATTAACGCGCGGACGGATAACCTTGGCGGTAAGATGTGGTCAAAAGTGTTCCGACACGGTGGCAGATGCGTCGTTCCAGCTGACGGATACTATGAATGGCTTAACTTAGCAAAGGCGAAGGATGGCTCATCTATGGCTAGCACTTCGGACCGGAAGGCTCCTTATTTCGTACGGCCGCAAGATAGCTCGCAGTTGATGTACTTTGCTGGCTTATACTCCATGACGTATCTGAAATCATCGACTCAGCGCCTTTCATCGGATGATGCCCAAGCAAATCCAGAGGAGGAAGAGAGCAGCGAAATTAGCAGTGCGAAGAAGGACAAAAAGTTGTTCTTTTCATTTACAATAGTCACGACAGATGCGTCGGAAAGCATGAAATTCCTTCACGATAGAATGCCACTCATACTTTTTGCGGGCACGCCTGAGTTTGACAATTGGCTTAACCCGAAATTCCAGCCGGTTGAATTGTTGCGATTACGCAATGACGACAAGGAGATTGCCCAGAAGATAGTGGCTTCGAAAGCCGAGATATACTTGGCTGGACCTCGCGCGGGACAACGCATGGATGATCAGAAGGGCTCGATATCTCAGTTTATTGGTAAGAGCTCGTCAAAAAAAAGAAATCGTAGAGAACTGGATATCGAGAATGAAAGTACAGTTAAGCGGAGAAACTCGGAAGAGTCCACTTTGAATGCACCTGCCGAGCCTACGATGGAAACTGAAGGAAGTCCCAACTTAATAGTCTCTGAAGCATTGCTGGACACTTCTGTTACGCCAAGAAAGAAGGAAAAGCTAAAGCGGATGTCGCCGTTAGGAACGTCTCCGCGGAAGTCAACAGTCGTGAAGAAAGGAGCGCTAACTGGTCCAGACCAAAAAAATAAAATTACAAGTTTCTTTAGTAAGAAGAATTAGCGGCACAGACTGCGTTGAGAGAGTGTGAACATATGATCTGTTGGAGTTACGGGCGGGTCATTACCGACGGTATTCTATGGAGTTTGATTTGTTATGCTTTGGAGTAAGACATTGTAATTACTGACAAAATGAATGTTCTTACAATTTTCCATACTGAGGCTTACTTTTTGACATTGTCGAAGCGACAGCATCTTTCATATCCTTTCCAATAGCGAATGCGTTCCACGTGGCTGTATACTCTAAGCCATCTTGGACAGTCCTATCCCTGCTGTAATTTATTAAATGCTTCGATCCCTGTACTGCCACAGGCGATTTTGCCACAATTATTTTCGCGAGCTCGAACGCAGCCTCGAGGCCTTTTTCCTTGCTCTCAACAACGTTAGACACGAACCCCTGGACATGAGCTTCCTGGGCGCCGAACACACGAGCTGTGTATACAACATCTTTACACCACGAAAGTGAATTTACAACTTTGGGGAGCCTTTGAAGCGTGCCGATATCAGCTGCCAGCGCAATGTCGACTTCTTTGACTGAAAATCGTACGTCGGAAGTGCATATTCTAATGTCGGTGGCGGATAGAATGTCGATTGCTAGGCCGAACGCGACGCCATGGGCCAATCCTATGACAGCTGAAGAGAGTGTTAGAATGGTGGTTTCATGCCTTATCATTATATAAATAGCGGTAGGATCATACGTTTAGAACAATTTTCAATCGCGGATATGGAATCCTGCAGAAACAGAACAGTTAGTAGAGTGGCTGTCGTGTCCGTCTCAACATACCTGAAAGTCTCGAATGGCCCTCCGCGTCATAAACCGCGCTCGCTCTTCTTCATAGTCGCCACCGTTGAGCATTGCGAGCAACTCAGGAGAAAGCTCAAGTCCGGAGGTGAATGCCCTCTCTCCGGCACCGGACAATATTGCTGCGCGAACATCAGGATCGGTTGAGATTAGATGGAAAATATCACGTAATTGTGTCCAAGTGCTTAAGAGCAGTAGAATGAATGTTAGTGAGTGCTTAGTACGCGATAGAGGTGGAGCAAATTCATCCCAGAAACTACTAACTCTTTGTTGAACGCGTTGAGTTTTCTTGGCCGATTAATCTCAACGTGCGCCACGAACTCCGCTGGGAAAGAAATATTGAAAAACGAAAATTGTGAGTAGTTGACAGTACGCATTTCTGAAATGGTCCTATGACAGACAAGAACAGAATGCTAACCCAGATACAGGGCGTGAGTGGTGGAAGTGATAGTTATATACCAGCGTCACCAGCGTCGATGTCATCTGATGATGAAATTGTGGGGTAAGTTTATTTCGACTGAAGGTTGGCCACCTTTAGCAAGAGAAGGTTAGGGTTATCCTCGTCTCATATGGTCCACAACCAACTCACGTAGCAAAAAAACTCAACAAAAACTCCGCAAAACCCGCAAAATTGCGAAATTAAGCAGAGCATTGAGGAGCCTTTTGACCCCATAAGGGGCTTCCAATCCACAAGGGACTTGCACTCACAGAAGCATTGCTGCTTCTATACACGCGGGGCTAGGTCCCAGCGTGGCAGCATCCCGAGAGATGTCACCACTTGCCATCATGCACGCCACGAGACCCTCGCATGATGACGAAAAGTGCGCTCGATCTCCTCCTGGTCAGCATTTTGCATCGCCTTCCCAGAGTCCACGCCTGGCACCCTACCCCAGTTCCCTGCTCACCACGTTCTCGACTCACCCCAGCTCAGGCTGCTATGTCTCCGCCTCTGGCGGCTTTTGCCCGCATGCGTACTGGCTATTGTCTCGACTCTTCTGCATCCATGTCACTTGCCGCAGTATCCGGTTGCGCGCCGCCTCCGTTAATTTCGCGTCGGCCTATTTTATCGCGCAAATTGGAGCCGCTGGCGGCTTTGGGTCCCATCGCGTTGTTAATCTTATCGTCACTCAGTCCTGTCAATGCCGTGAACAGCCTGCTCCCGAATCTCACAGGAAATTCGACCATGGAAAGCAATGTGACTGCGACCACAAATTCAACGTCAAATACCACATTGCCGTCGAACTCCAGCTCCACCACAACACCGGAAACGTTTATCCAGAATCTCAACGGCTTCTCTAAACCAAACGCTGTCGTCAACTTCTATTTCATCTTCCTAATTTTGCTTGCTGTCATTGGATACTTTGCATTCCGATACTTCCGTAAACGCCGCCGTGCTCGCCGTGTACGCGCCATACATGCCCGCCGAACCCAAGCCCTGCGGCAAGATATCGAGATAGCCGCTGCCAGTACACGACGTGGCTCGCATTATCCATTTGTGGACGACACTGATGAAGGTCAGCAGCAGATGTCACAAGTTCATCGAACCTTCAGAAGTATTTTCGGCAACAGTACATGGCGTTCGTCATCGCCGCCTCCACCTCCTCCATACGCACCTGCGAACGGAGACACTTCACGACCTGATAGCGCATACCGAGGCGGCCCATTACCGATTTACGAGGATATTATCCTCGAGGAGGAGGAAGAAGAAGACGAAGACGAAGTTGAAAACAACCTTTCACGTGGACGAGGGCCTAATTCGAACCCGGAAGGATTGATATATTTCAATAATCGCGACTCGGACGATACTGTTTTGGACGGTGACCACTTGGTTGGACCGCGTGGGACCGAGAGTACGGCCAGTAGTAGCCAGCATACCACTGAATCCAGCAGCACCGGTGAGAGCGAAGCTGCGGGCAATGAAAATGGCTCCCGTGGGATAATGAGGATCATACGATAGCCTCGAATCCTATCCATTACATATCACAAACTAGAAGATTTGCAGAATCTTGCCTCAAGATGATAGACATGCACATGGGCAACAAAACATGTTTGTATATGTGCATATTGTACATAGATGCATCTTAGATATATAACGACATTCAGCGTGTATAGAACAGGTAATTTATATTGTGGATTCGGCAAAATAATGGGTTATTTTTGCATTACATGGCAATACTCGCAATGGTCCATACGCTTTTTCTCTGTCAAAGTGACGGGTGTCCGTGTGTCCACTTGTAGTTGAATGGAATGGCTCAACGACTGCTAATGACTTGTTTTTGTTTTTTGTCAGGTTTATTTGACGTCAAATTGTTGGATTGTATTTCGAGGGATAAGTATATAGGTGTCACGTTCGTGTTGGTAATATGGTTCCAAGTGTGCGTTTGTTCGAGTGTCGTGTGGATTGATTAATAAATATGAAATGGCAATAAATAAAATGTAGGTTTACTGTACCTGTCTCTCGGATATGGTTGGGCATATGTAAGTCGTCTTTTCCTAAGCTAAACCATTTACAATAGTAGACTCACAATTTCCAGCATATATAATGAGTTGAGCTTGCAGCCAAGTTACCGAGCCCTAACCCGCAGCTGTTCATGGTGCGCTAGCGGCTTCCCCCTGGCTTAGCTCCGATAGGCACGCCTCAGAATGTGATGCGCCCGGCTGACAAAAGCAAACAATCCCAGTCAAAATGCAAATCGCCCACAGAACAGCATCGCGCTTCTGCGTTTGATCTCGTCAGCATGCTACCAAATTGCCAACATCAAGTTCCTATAGAGATATCTTTCGTCTCCATTGACGTCGCAATTCGAACCACACTTGTGCATTTAGACCTTCTCAGACTCGCCTTCGCAAACGACTAGTCATATTTGATACCGCAATGGCGGTTCTGCGTCCAACCACTTTGGCCGGCATCACGTACCAGCGCCTACTTTCTGTTCTCAGCGCCGTCGCGCTTATTTTCATGTCGGCAGTTTTCGTCAGGACAATGATGCCGAGTTTCACGGCGCAGCAGAGCCATGACGCATGTGTAAAATACAACATCTTGCAGTCACATTTAACACAGGAATTGCTGCCTGATACGCCGACTCAGGGCGCGTCCCATTTAATTATTGTCGCCGGGCACGCTATTTGGAAAGGACAGCCTAGTATAAATGCGGGTGAAGATGCCTCCGAGTGGCACGTTATGTTCTTTACCTCCCTATTTATTTCGATGCAAGTTCTGATATAGCTTGAATAGGAACTTGAAGGATTTTCAAGTTGGCCAGCAGGCGACATTTATCAAGCACATTGAGATGGGCGTCAGTCAGGGGCTAGCTGACCAGTCGGCGATCGTCGTATTCTCAGGGTCAGTTGTTGCAGTCATGCAAGCTCTATGTTTTCTAAAATGTAAACTAGGGGCCAAACAGATCGCGGTGCTGGACCACTTAGCGAGGCACAGAGCTACTGGGTACGGACGCTTCATAGTTACTCATATGTCACATTATGCTAACAGTGTATAGAACCTGGCCATGGCTCGCTCAATAATCTTAGAGACCGACAAGGAGATGTCCATGCGTGTGTTGACAGAAGAATACGCCCGAGACAGTTACGAAAATTTATTATTCTCAATCTGCAGGTAGGATGGACCATAAAATATTGGCCCACTATTTACTGACTCGGTACTAGATTTTACGAGTTCACAGGCGTGTATCCGCAGAAGATTACAGTAATAAGCCATAAATTCAAAGGCTATCGTTTTGATAATTTGCATCGAGTCGCTCTGCGGTATCCTAAAAGCTCGTATGTCTCATGCTCCGGATGCCACGTATTTGCTATGCTCACATGGATAGATTTAAATTCATTGGGCTTAGTCCTCCCGGTGAAGAGCCATCAGAAGCTGAGCGCGTAAATGCAGTTGAACCATTCCAGCAGGACCCATATGCTTGCTCGCATCCGATGCTGGTGGAGAAGAAAATGGCCCGGAATCCATTCCGAAGGCGCGCGCCATACGTTGACAGTGTAAGCTCGTCGTGTGCACTCCTCGAAGAATTTTATGACTAACTGGGCTTAGTGTCCTCAGCTGTATGGACTTTTCACATATTGCACCTTGAATGAAACTTTCTATGAAGGTCCGCTGCCGTGGGACTTGAAACCACCGTATACCGATGACATGATCTAATAATGTCCCCTGTTACGATCGTTGGGTATGAAGAGTGTAGAATATTTTTTTAACATATTGTTATAGGATGACTTAGAAATTTGCCCATGTGTCTGGAGAATAGGTTTTTCTAGGCTTCAATATGATTTTGTCCTTCTGGGTAATGTTATTGTTTTCCTATGACTTACATGGGATGTATAGTATTATACAATGAAATAGATGACTATATATACAAATGATAGATTCAAACGCCGTATCCCGAATCCCTTTGTCTTGATGATGCGTTACAGCATCCTGGTATAGTACTTTTCGACTGATCAATCGTGAGGACGTTTGCTCAACTTCGGAAATAGTCTCGCAGCGTGGTAATTAAATGGCGTTCTAATCAATGGCTGGAATTTCTGTATCCCATTAGCACATATATCAATACCCCATGAGAACTCCCGCAAAACAACAAAACTGAAATTAGTACACACCCTGTTATCAAAGCAATCCTTCATTTTTATTTCCAAAGGCTGGCAATCAACAGCATTGAGTCCCGATCCTGCCCAACAGTTGAATAATTCGGCCATAAACAGCGTACACTGGTTCGCAGTCTGAGCGCGGTAAGGCTTGGTCATTTTCAGGTAGCGAAGCTTGTTGGTCTGCACATTCTGCGACGACATCCTGAATATTTGCTCTATTCTATGAAGCTTAGAATGATGGAGATTCTGTTCCGGATAGATATTTATCTAGATGTATGCCCAGTTGCGCTTGTCCTGTTAACAAATATCTGTTAGTACACAATCCCACGGCAACCAAACTATGTCATACTTCAGAATAAATTTCTAATCTCATAAAACTTGTGTCCTGCTCTGTCTTACCTCGCATACCCTGTGGACTACTCTCTGCGCGATGATTATCGCTCCGTGACCCTCCCTCGAAGTTTTTGAACGTTGGTCAAATCCTTACCCTACTATCTATCTTACTCTACCCTAACCACATTGTATATACATCACCAATGATTTCACTTTTGCGGGAAACCCGAAGGCATACATTTTCCTCGTATTTCATTTCCTTTATAGTCATTTTATGTAGAGAGACATTTATATGTCTGGGGAGAATAATTTATGAACAATGTATCAAATTGTGGTCTTGGCTCGATGAAGATTTTTGTTTGAAAAGGTCAGGGCTTGTTTGAAAGGTCACGTGATGTTGCTCTACGAAAATAAAGACATTTACTCTTTCACTTTTCATTAGGCGCTATGGCCGAGCGGTTAAGGCGAGAGATTAGAAATCTCTTTCCCTCTGGGAGCGCAGGTTCGAGTCCTGCTGGCGTCGGTGTTTAAAATTTTTTATCCTCATAACGAATAGTAGGGACTGTTTTTATACAATGAAATGTAGAATGACTAATGCTAGTTGAGGACTCATTTCACGCTGTTCGTAAGGATAGGCATGGGGGATAATTTGAGTTGCAAGTTTCTTTGCATTTTATTACGAATGACAGAAGTTATAAAAGTGTCAAAACAATTTGATATAGTTATTTACTAAACGTTCAGACATTTCATAATACACGGCACAAGTATTCCTTATAGTGAGATACAGTATACGCTATACGTTATCATACGTATAGAGTACAAATGTAAACCGGCACAATAAAAAGGGAACATACGGTCACGCATCTATCCAAATAGATACCTTAGCAAATGGATATTTACCAGAAGAAAATACCGGACTTCTCGTCCTTCTCGGTCTCAATAATATGCATCTTTTGAGACTGATCTCTCTTGTGCTTCCATCTCTTCTCCTGCTTGCATTCTCGCTTTAGCAGCTTGTGGTGCCATTTGTGAGTAGAGTCCGCTTGGGTCTTCAAGTCCTCGTCGTCTACCTCCTCGATGCACTCGACGACTGTACCATTGCCTTCGTCTTCGTCCAGCCGCAGAAACTCATAAACGGACATACGTGTTTGAACAGCATAAGTACTCGGGGTGACCGGCGTCTTATTAGGCAATTTCGACAACGTCCTTATTCCATCCGAGCTATTATCCAGCTTAAATAGTTTGGCCAACTTATCGCGAGCTGCAGATGGTTCAGATGATGACTGTCGGTCGCCTTTGGCAAGTGCATTCTTGAATTTGCGCTTGAGGCGCTTAAATCTCGCGTACTTCGGATAAGAGTAGTCGATGTCCATGCCCCAGACGTAATACTCGGTTCGATCGTTATCACCAATTGGCATGAGACGTATTTCTTTCCAGGGGTACTCTGGCGGCGCGTCATAGCTGTCGCTGCGACTGAGGTCAGGCGTTGTTGTAGCCAAGTTGTTGACGGTGTAGAGAGCCTCCGAGAGAATACTTGTGGTTGACGAAGACGCTGAAGTGTTCGCAACGGAAGACTGATGAAGCATTACTTATTCTAGAAAATTAAGCACACTGACTCCGGTCAAATTGAATAGCTTACGTATTGTCGAAGTATGCAACCGTACGAGAAACTGAGTGCGGTGCAAATTGAGTTAAGACAGCAGCAGGAACTTCACGCCCGAAACGAAATCAGAAGAAATGAAAGTCCGGAGGCATCGGTCACATAACTAAATAGACTATCTAACTGCGACAATGTGGTGGTTTTGACCTTAGCTGCCCCAAGGATATCTGCAGCCTGCGACGATCGTATTCGAATGCACGAACAAGGATCGTGCAGATCCTGATCGTTTCTAGGGTGCAATCTAGTCCGGACATGTGTTGTCATAGCCATCGAGCGTAGTTCAACCTTTCATATAGCTAGATACGGCATTGATGGCGAATGCCGGATGCAGGACAGATATGCCGATAGGGAAGAGGAGCAGGGTTCGCAGATCGCAAATGAGTTGGGACTGCTGTTGACGACTTGACTTATTAGGAAATTTTGCCAAACAGTAGGCAAACAAGCGCGCTGCAATGCGAACGCGTTGAGCATCCTATTCCGAAGTATCGCGGATGACATTTGCAGTCTATTTCAGACTCATGCCGGGTGAATGCACAGATCGGCTAAGTATCCAGTGTGTGATCGAGGTCCGGTACTGTAGACGACGTACTACGTAGATCCGACATCAACCAAGCAGCTCTCACACACCCGCTAGGAGACCATGTCTTCCCTTTTACATGGCTCGTCAAACTGGGCTTCACGATTTCAGTGGGAAAGACCAATATTGCCAGGTGAATCAACACCATCACGTAATTTTCACCCACCACCAGCTACCACATGCGGGATGACTATTACTTAATCGTGGCAAAATAATCTACACGTCATATTCTGGTTCGGCAGTGTCCTTGGAAAATGTCGTCATGTGGGAAGTTACCAAAGTGTGGGGGTCCTCGCGGGACTTAGACCATTCGTCCGTGTCCGCCGCCGGCCACCAACCCGGCGACAGTGCCTAGGGCCCACGCACATATCTATCCACGCAAAACCGAGGCGCGGTGAGCTGGTGAAGAATGATCGTCCGGCTAAGGCCGACCAGTTTTCTAGAATAGAATACAGAAACAAAGGTCACTTTCACGTTGGCAGTCGATGCGAAACGTTTTCGTCGAACAAGGCAATCTCAGGACTCGGAAATTGATAACTATATACTTATCCCACATCTCAATCTAAACGACGCTAAAAGTTGTACATGACGCAAAGCGCCGATGAGTACCTAAACCACTGAAACCAGCAGAACAGCGGGTACATGGTCACAGGTCAGGAAATATGCGACTGATAAGATTTCTATTTAACAAAATGAGCAATTACACCGCTGCAGTCTCAGTACAGCACACCCACTCGCTCGTTAAAACTACTCTTCCCAACCATCGTCCCAACCGTCTTCCTTTTTACTGGTGCTACTGCTGGTCGCAGAGCCAGTGCCGGTACCGTACGACGAATTCTTGCTTTGCGCAGAAAATCCGGATAATCCCGTCTTTTGCTTCGGCTTCGGAAGTCCGAAAGCTTGTTCAATGTCGTCGCTGTCGTCAATGCCCAAATCATCAAACAACGAACCAAAATTTTTGCCATAGCTAGAAGCCCCGACGGCAGAGTATCCGCTCCTAGTCGACCGTCCGCCGCTTCCATAACCTTCCCCAACACTGGAATAATGTCCGCGAGGTTCTGAAGTGAAGTTCTGGTATGTTTCCACACCATAGCGACCTGTTTCTTGCATCTTCTGGCCGAATTGCATCATAGCCTTGCGCGCATTGTTACTGAGATCTGACTCAGCGAGGTTTTTCACGTTGGGCTTGATATACGCGTCATTGACCTGTCCGATATTCTTGCTGACTTGCTGCGAAAAGAAGCCGAAGCCTTTAGTTATGCTTCCAAATGGATCGCGCGTGAAATCATCGACGGACAAATTGAGCGAGTTCGATGAAGACGAGGACGGAGCAGGGGAATTCCCGAACCCAGAGTAGCGGCCGCCTTGCGATGGAGCGATGTGTTCGGAACGGGACATGTTGTCCTGACCGAGTCTAGAGAAGTATGCCTCGTTCCGAGATTTCTGAGACGCCGACATGGAGGGTTGCTGCAGATTGCTGCCGAATGAGGGAGACGAGGAGCGAGATGAGGGAGAGTCGTACAAGATACCGCTGACGGCAGGTGACGACGTGCGGGATGCTGGTTTTGAAGCAGTGCGAGCGGACTTGACCCATCTGCGGCCCTCAACTTCGGCAGTCAACTATAACGGATCAGCACCATTTACAGACCAAAAATAAGATATGCCTTACCTTGTCTTTGTAGTCGTCCGCAAAAGTACTGTTATACTTCTCTTTGATACTCATTGACTTGTCATATCCTTCGGCCGCGAAAAACTCACGCGCCGCTGTATTGCCGCCTAACTCCATACGCTTCATTTCATCGGCCTTGAATTGATCCATTGTTATCGATCGAATGAATGAGATATGAACGCCGAGACCTCTATATAATCATTAGCAAAGCTATCTCGTGTCGTAATCCATGAAATGACAACGGACCGATGCAGCCCCGCGCAATCCAGACAAATAAATATTCCAAATTTTGGTGAAGCCTAAAACGCTTAGCCAGACGCCTATCGCATACCACTGACGTATATAACATACCCACTGAGGACTGGGCGCTCCACAATCGAAACAAGCCTTATTCTCGTCCACCTTTTGCAGCTCCATTAGCCGCCTCCTATTATCCGGATCCACCGACCAATCAGGCATATTGTCGATACTCCAGAATTGCCGTAATAGATTTATCTGTGCAAATTAATGCAAATACGGTTCGTATGCAATTGTCGAATATCCTATGAATCACGTTGGCTGATCACGGTCCGGCTTAAAATCCAGCGACTAAACAGCAGACACCAATCAACGTGGACAATAAACCAGTCCCGTTTGTGTTCTTCAAACTGACCAAGATAAAATCTCTTGATAGTAAATTATCCTATTGACTGGTCACCTGCGTAGACTGCTCCTGACAGCAAAGCAAAAAGTGTAGAGTGCGTTTAGAGTAGTCGTCGGGGTCTCGATGGTCGCTCGCCTGGCAGTGCAATTATTGACGACCCCAGCTGGTTCAGTATAATCATCTCAAGGGTTGGGTTATTTATCAGATAAGAACAAGTAATATTTAAGGTTTAAATGTGGCATAGTTTAGTGCACCGAAAGCCTCGATCGCTCATTGAATTGCGGCAGATGAGGCTAATCGGGATATATAACGGAAGTCGATCTCCCAGTCTTTTTGCTATTGAATACTTGGTCCATACGATTTTTTGCTTATTGATTATGTGACGGAATGCACTGCAGACAGTTGCTTCTGTAACAGTAAGCTACACTCTGCGCGTCTGCCATCGACGTAATTACAGAACCAGTGAGTGAGCTATCAAAACTATTTAAAGGTACATTACAATGATCCTCCTTCTAGGAGCTGTATATTTCAGTCAAGCAAATTCAAATGCTTTAGTGTTTCCGCTGGTAACAAATTAGTATCAAATTTGAAAGGCAGCACTTCGCGCCTTTTTGCGTTGATCTTGTATATATGACTTTTATGTCATCTGAGTCCACTGGAATCTGATGAAAGAGACAAATCACAGATTTCTGTATCACACACAAGAGCATGCTGAACTTTTTTAATACTAATGTGTCTAATATTCAAGAAAAATGACGGGTTAACCTGTATGGCGCACCTTGGAGCACTCTTCTGGCTGGGAGCAGGCGAGTACGGCCCGCCATCGTTGTACTACTTCGATCGACATATTTGAACTTATGCATATGAAAGCGATATTTGTATCACAATTGCTAATTATTAACTTCAACTAGAATACTAGATGTATGAGATTAAATAAGTCTGGCCCTACAATCAGAAAGAGGCATTGGTGCACCTATCACTACGTACAGGTCACCGCTCTTTTGGCTCCATGCATATTGGCGATCGTTGCTGATATAGCATGTAATGGTCATACACTTTACCCTTATCTCATAAAAATGCCGACTACAATAAATTGAATCTGAAGGTAGCTACACGTAGAAACCAAATACAATCACAGAATTATAACGATCAGCTGAAGTAAGGTTGCAACCATATACACAGACTCCACTGTAAGGTTCCAATAGTATGCCAAACATACACCTCCATTTCAACCCAACAGAAGACAAACCTTTTGCGATTCTCCCACCCAATGAAACTTCCCAAACAAGCGCAAGTAGACCTAAACCGCTAGCGGTTTGGCTCGCGACTGCTTTCGCGGCTTTTGCTCCCGCCGCTGGAAAACCTCCGGCCAATTCTGGAGAAGAATCCTTCGTTGGTTTGTTCTTGGTTCTCATTCTGGCGAGAGATATCGAGATTTTGGGGACTGCGAGACCGGGATCGGTGGACTTCATCTGCATGGTGCTCCTTTCCGTCCTCGCCCTCAACAATAATATTCCCGGATCCTCCGCGCCCGATCTTGAAGACGTCGCCCTTGCGGACTTCGAGTGCGTTGTCGACTTCCTTGAGATACTCGTCGGGGGTCATAGCGGGGAGCGTATCGACAGACTGGACGTTGCCGTAGCCGCCGCGACCGCTGAGAAATGTCTGGTTCGGGGAAGTAAAAACTTGGACTGGCGCTGGGGAAGAGTTAGATTCGGGTTGTGTGGTGATGTTGCCGTAGCCGCCGCGACCGTAGTGGCGGGGCTTGCTGGAGGAGCGCGGTTGGTCGGCCATCGGTACCGCGTGGCGGCTCACGATCTAACTTTTGACAAGCTAGAGTGGATGGGTACGGAAAAGAAAACCTATCGTTTAGGCATATATAGTCTGCAGACACTGTATACGAAAGAAAAGAAAGAAAGCGTTGCACGATACAGACTGCGGTGCCGAGAAGTTGTCCTGGTTTGTGTGAGCGGGTGGCCAACTTCGCGCCGTCGGATTCTTGAGTTGCGTCATCGCCGCAAAATCTCCACACTAGGGCACGGGTTAGTTAAGCTCGAAGTTCAATAGACGTCACCATTGTCCACTGGCAGCCTGTCCAATGTTTGGCTACAATGCTGCATATCAGACGGCGAATCACAGGTCGAGCCTGGATTTGCAACTTATGGTGAAAATTCGGTTTGGTCGACCAGGAGTGCACTTCGGGTTCTCGGCTTTTTCCAGCTTCATTTTCCTGGCGCACGTCCTGGCAATCACTGCAACGCGTGCTCGCCCTCATTGTTGCGCGACCTCGTGATCGCGGCGTGCTATTCGTTTCCGGCTACACACGCTCTGTCCGCATCCATTCGCAACCAAAATAACGCGACTCCAACGTTCCCGCCCAATACATTGCATGATTTCGGCAGTTAAAATCGACATTTGGAAGAGGCTCTATACACCCCGCAAGTTTTCGTTGCTCATTGAAATTTTCAGACCACGACACAATGGCTGAATCGGCGATATCTTTGCAGAGCACCATCGACGATCTCTCGACGCCGTTGGAATACATCCCGAAGATCCATGAGACTTGTGTGTCGACCTTCAAGTCTCACAAGACGCTCCCGATCGCATACAGACTGGATCAGCTCCGCAATCTCTACTATGCCGTCGCAGACCACAAGGACGATCTCCTCGCTGCTTTGACTGTGGATATGCACAAGCATCCCACCGAAGGTCTCATAACGGAGCTCGGCGGCACCCTCAATGACATTGCTGGCGCAATCTCCAATCTTAAGTCCTGGGCCAAGGACGAGAAACGATCTGGTGGCCTTCTGTTTGGCACAATGAAGCCTACCGTGCGACGGGAGCCCTATGGATCAGTCCTAATTATCTCGCCATGGAATTATCCCGTTTTTCTGACAATTCCTCCCCTCGTCGGCGCCATTGCTGCGGGCAACACAGCCATCCTGAAGTTGTCCGAACACGCACCGGCAACAGCCAAAGTTATTACAGAAATCATCAGCTCGGCTCTGGATCCAGATGCCTATAGAGTCGTCAACGGCACAGCCCTCCAGGCCACGACACTTCTGGACCTAAAATTCGACTTTATATTTTACACCGGCAGTGGCCGCGTTGGCAAACAAGTCGCGCTAGCGGCCGCAAAGACACTCACGCCCACTGTTCTCGAGCTTGGCGGGAAGAGTCCTGCGTTTGTGCTCGACGATTTCAATATGAAAGTGGTCGCGCGCAGAATCGTGTACGGAAAGTTTGTTAATGCGGGCCAGACATGTGCTGCGCCGGATTACATCTTGCTGAAGCGGGGACTCGAGGATGCGTTTGTCAGTTCAGTCAAGGCCGCGCTGGATGACTTCTTTCCCGGTCTTAACAAGGACGATCGTGCGTATGCACATATGATCAATGTGGCCGGGTTCGACAGAATGCTGAGGATCATCGATTCATCGAACGGTAAGATTGTTATTGGTGGCAGCGAGACTGCGGACAGAGCGTCAAAGTATGTGGAGCCCACGGTCATTCTTGACGTAATGCCTGACGACTCGACAATGGAAGACGAGATATTCGGCCCGGTTCTGCCGATCGTGGTGATCGACTGTGTGGACGAGGGTATTGAGTACGTGAACAACAACCATGACACTCCCCTCGCGCTCTACGTTTTCACGACAGACAAGTCTGTGCAGAAACGCGTTCTTGACTTTACACGTTCTGGCGGTGCTATGATCAACGGCGCAATTGTACACGTCGGAATCATGAGCCTTCCTTTTGGCGGTGTCGGTCAATCTGGTATGGGCTCCTATCACGGCCGCGACTCTTTCGAGGCTTTCTCACACAAGCGTGCCATTGCGACGGATCCATACTGGTCCGAAGTCCTCACCAGTGTAAGCTTCTCCATCTTCGGTGGTAATATATCTGCTAATCCGATAATAGCTCCGATATCCACCGTATACTGCGTCCAAGACCAGCACATACAACTCCGTGGCAATTCCTACAGCCTGGTTTCCGCGTGAAGGCTCCGTCATCGGGACCACTGTTTTCCACAAACTCTTCCGCGGCTTCTGGTATGTAGGCTTGTGTGCCATTCTTCTTAAAATTAGCAAACCGCGCGCATTGAGCACGCTTTCGTTTCCTTCTGGGACGACAGTCAATCTGACGTCTGGGTGGAGAGTGCTGTTGGCTGTGCTTGCGATCAGTGGACTGACGTTTCCGGCCTATCGTTGGCTGCATTCTTTTGCTTTAGGGCGTTTTGGAGCAAAGCAATGTAAGAGCAAGGATAAAATGAAACCCGAGTAAGGCGTGGAGTCTCTGGAAGTTCTGTATGGATTGCCGTTCGTTTTTCGTAACTGGGTTGGATTAGGTATCTAATAATATATAGGGTTAATAGTAGTTTTCAGTGACGCTGGAGTCTGGCATAATGGTTGGCTGACAATGAGTGGTATTTATTTTTCGCCGCTATCGATCGAAAGTGTAATAACTTATATAAATCGTTGATTTATGGTGATAGTTCAAGGGACATGTAATCTCCTGGTCGAGGCGTGGAGAAGTCAGGGGTACCTGCTTAGTCAGTTCAGTTCGCTATTCATGTCAGATCAACAGCAGTCACAGCCCATGCAAGCCCTACATTGGACAAGGAAGCTGTGGGGTTTACCCAGCACCCACAACACAGGGAAATCGGGCTCCTTTACCACTCTCGACCGGGTAACAGGTGAATGTCACGCTGCGATTCTGAGGTTACAGCTTTTAGACGGGCGATCGAGGACCAAAAAATTGAACTCCTACTATACCACATACGTTTTTATCCTGTTGTGACCCTATCGTCACTTTTCGTTTGCATTTCTCTGTACTCATATTTAGTACTTCACAATGAGCCAAGGAGAAGTTTTGATGCTCCGTGGTACCCTTGAGGGTGAGCTATTTATTTCTGCAGTGTTCGTTGTAAAGGATACTGGGTGGAAGTGTATGATTGCTAACAATTGATTTAGGACACGCTGGGTAAGAATTATTTGGTTACAGTGTGAATATATGAGGATGAGATATGTCGCGGGATTTTAAAAGATATTGTAAAAGAGGAGGGAATCTTCTATTTTGATCGGGATTTGGATTCTAACGAACCTGGCGAATGATAGATGGGTTACCTCCCTTGCGACCACTCCCGAGAACCCTGATCTTCTTTTGTCCGGCAGCCGAGATAAGACTCTTATTGTTTGGCAACTGTATGTACTTCGCGTGTCGAGCTTGTGGAATAAAGAAGACGGAATGCTAATTGGACAAGGACCCGTGATGAGACCGCCTATGGTGTTCCCAAGCGCAGCCTCCACGGCCACTCCCATATCGTTCAGGACGCCGTGATCTCTTCTGATGGTCTGTATGCTATCTCCGCTTCGTGGGACAAGACCATGCGTCTCTGGGAATTGAAGACCGGCAAGACCATTCACCGCTTTGTCGGCCACACTTCCGATGTTCTCTCTGTCTCGTTCTCGAGCGACAACCGACAAATTGTGTCTGGATCGCGTGACAAGACCATCAAGCTCTGGAATATCCTTGCTGAGTGCAAGTACACCATCACAGACAAGGGCCACTCCGATTGGGTCTCTACGGTCCGATTCTCGCCCAACCCTGCCAACCCGCTGATCGTCTCTGCTGGCTGGGACAAACTTGTTAAGGTGAGACGTCTAAGAGGACGGGGGATGAAGTTCATATGATGCTTTGCATTTTATATATTTGCTACTTCAGACGGCCGCAAGGTCAATGAGACAAATTTTCACCTAGCAACTGATGAACTTCTAATCTGCCGTATATATCTCCTTGTTCGGCAGTTGTGCTAACAATGTCCAGGTCTGGAATCTTGAGCTCGCTGAGCTTCAGACCGACCACGTCGGACACACTGGCTACATCAACGCTCTGACCATCTCCCCCGACGGCACCCTCTGCGCTTCTGGCGGAAAAGACGGCTCGACCATGCTCTGGGATCTGAACGAGTCCAAGCACCTCTACTCCCTCGACGCCGGTGACGAGATTCACGCCCTCACTTTCTCTCCCAACCGATACTGGCTGTGCGCGGCCACTGCTTCGTCAATCAAGATTTTCGACTTGGAGAAGAAGGTCCCTGTTGACGACCTGAAGCCCGACTTTGTTGAGGGCGCCAAAGCGAAGGTGCCTGAGTGCATCAGTCTAGCGTGGAGCTCGGACGGCCAAAACTTGTTCGCCGGATACACCGACAACAAGATCCGTGTCTGGCAGGTCATGCAGTCCAACTAACGTACTCTTTCTCCAACGGTAACAAATTTGCGGGTCTGTTGAAATTGTAAGTTATAGTTCGGACGCATGGTAGGACAAAATGAAAGAAAAAATGTAAAAGTTACAAAAATATTGGGGTTCACAGATTGACTCAAAAGACTGACTATCGGCGTGGGCTTTATGAGGAGAGTCATGTGAATTTTATGTAATTTTTATTTGTCTCTCTTAATTGATGTATATCATATTTACGTTTAGTGTCTTTAGTGTCGTAAAATGAGATTTATACGTGAAAATCCTCTCCGGCCCATCAATTACGTCGGCGCGATTATGACATATATACAAAATGTTATTATATGCTTACTTCCCTATCGTACACTCTAAGCTAGACAGACTCATATACATTTTATGTGAACTACGTCAGGATTCTCGTGCCACTCGTCCACGCTGACCCACATCTTCCTAAACGTACTGAGCCCAGCCAAAATCGAACCCCCAATCCACGTCGAGTATTTCCGTTCAGGCGGTGCGTAAATCCTTATTTTTGTCTCTCTTGGAGCGCGGGTCTTCATCTCACTCAACATCCTGTCGCCAAATCCGCGCAATAAAGTAGTTCCGCCAGAGAGAACAATATTGGCGTATAGAGGCCTGCGGAGGTCAACGTCCACTTTTGCAATGCATTCCGATAACATGTCCGGTATGCCTGGATACTCTAATCCGATGAGTGAAGGATCGAACAGTACTTCTGGCGCACGAAACCGCTCTGCCCCGAGTCTTATAACAGATCCGTCAGGTAACGTATATTCATCCGCGGCGGACGTGCCGCCAGACGCACCAGCAGTGACCGATCCGCCTCTGCGGTCGGATTTGCGTGCCTCGCGCTCTTCTTTCCGAAGATCGAGCGCAACGTAGCACATCTTCTCTTTAATCTGTCTCACGATTTCGCGTTCGGCAGAGGTATGCATTGCGACACCGGCGTGTTTGCGTAATAGCACTGCGAGTTCCTGCGTGACGTCCCTGCCTGCTACATCGATCCTCCTGACAGCGCTCGAGACCGCGAAGCCTTCGTATACCGGCACGGAATGGCACACGCCATCGCCTGCGTCGAGAACTAACCCCGTCGTTCTTCCCGACGCGTAGAGTGCTAGAACTGCCTGCACTGAGACGAATAACGCGGGCACGTTGAAGGTTTCGAAAAAGATCTCGGCCGTACGTTTCCTGTTTTGTCGCGGATTCAGCGGCGCTTCGGTTATTAGCACCGGATGCTCCTCACTCAGGATTTTGAGGCCCTGTGTGTACACGTAGTTCCATATGCGCTCCATATCCGTCCAATCATTCACGATCCCGTGTTCGAGTGGATACTTAAGCTTCAGGAGACCGCGGTGCTGTGCCGCGGCTGGGCCAATGAAGATGTCGTCTTCAAGCGCGCCGGCCATTATACGGGCGTGTTTTGGCCTGCCGACCACGGTGGGGAAGAAGAGGGATGGATTGTCGGACCCTGCGAAGCCGGCTTTGAGTTCCCCGGTGCCATTGTCCAGAACAAGGGGTTGGTTGGTTAGGACGGAGGGGAGGTCCATCGCCGCCGTGAAATTTTTGCGCTTGCTAGATTCGATTTACAGTATCGTGTGGTGTTTAATGGCGACTAACAAGTGGTGGCTGTGGTGGTGATGTTGTTTTGATGGGATAATCTAAGATGGGAAGATCACGTTCAGGTACGCGTTTCGTTGGGCATCCGCGACCGCTTTGCAACAGCACCCTGGTATTAATATTAACGAGTCTTCTACATACTTGTAGTACCCACCACATTTCGGATCTACTCCAAACATAATCATCGTTCTTAGTAATATAGAAGTTTATTATACATATATACAAAGCGCTATCAACAAGCAGGTCCGCACTTTACGCTTCATATACCACTACGTGAAGCATCTAATAACAAAACTTTATCCAGACGTAAATCCGCATACATCACCAACCGAAGCCCAGGTGATAATTCAAGTCGCCCAACCCCAAAGATCACTTCAAGTCACCCAACTCAAAACGCTTATTAGGTATGTATGTTTAAACAGCAAGTACCCATCCCAGAGCGCGATAATGAAACCGATTATTCCCAATATTAGTAACTAGTGGAAAATGGAATATGAAATATGCTAAAATGTACAAAGGACTGCGCACTAATGTGGTTATTAGCCGCCAATATTGCGCTCATTCGCGGGCTTCCAGGAGCCCTCGAAGATATGATAGACGAACGCATGCGGATGTTCTGGACCATTGGCGCCCATTGTGCCGACGCCTGGACTGAAGGACGTAATCGGGAGAATTACGACGTCACCTATAACTTTTCCTCGCGAGATGCCGGTAACGTTGTGCCAGTCCGTGTCCACTTGAATATCGGACAAGTACTCGAAAATCGTGTCGGTCCAGATACCAGGACCGGTCCAGTTCATGATCTGCGACCCAGCATCTTTACTCTTTGGCAAATCGAGAGTGTCGGTAACTTTTCTGCGCAACGTTTCTGTCGTAATGTGCGACACGATCCGCAAGACAGCGGGATGTCCTCTCTTTGCTAGAATCGTCCACTGGCAGAACTGCACCCGCCGAGCGTACCAATCGTGCCAGTCCGGCCGGTCAGGATCGGCTTCGATACCGACCACTAAGCCGGTATCTGATTCTATAGTTCTGGCGATCTCAGCGGCCCGTTCGTCCGTCAATGTGATTGTGTCGTCCCCCTTCTCGTCCTTTACGATGTCTGACACTCCGTATGAGAACCACTTGGCCACCCCTTTGAGCGCGGTCGTGTCAATGTCGGAGTACACGCCGCCGCGCGCCAGCAGAATTAGGTATCTGAAAAAATCAGCCCGCAAGATGGGCTTTGGCATGGCGAAGTATGCCTCGACGACCTCGGGCACGGACGCATAGAGCTGCCTGACTAAATTCCCGGCAGTGTCATCGTCCAGGATCTCGTGCGTGAATCCGTCGTTGAGCTGTGTCCATGCCTCGATGGCTCTGTGGAACTTCGAGGAGAAGCGCTTGTCGGAGGGAGTGTATTTCCAGGTCTGCCATATGGTCCGGGGGTACTTCTTGTGGAGGGCAAGTTCGTAGGGGAATAGACGCTGCAGTCGGCGGGTTGTCGAGAGCTGGAATGTGACAATGCCAGTCTCGGACTTGAGGTCATCAATTGGAGGTGGAGCATTTTGACTGGCTGTTCGCAGCGACGAGGAAGATATTGAGTACGCGGTCGAGGCGGAGGAGGAAGCGGAATGAAGGAGGAGATAGAGCAGGCAGACCACGCCTAACGCAACGAGGATAGGTGTTCGCTTGAACTTTGTCGGACTAGGAGGTCCCATGGTGACTAACGTAACGATGAGTAAGTGCAATAGACCAGATTAGATCATGGGTAGGAGCGTCGATGGTGAACAATACGGAAGATGTAATAAAAACAGCAGGAGGAACAAGGATTTGCTAGAAATAGCGATTAACGTACTATTGCCGGCCAGCGGTGAAAGAAGAGGTGAAACTGCAGATTGTGATTTAAAGAGCAGAAGTCAGGGGTTATGCAGATCCCGCAGATTATGCCCTACCCATGCGGCGAAGTACCCGTTGGCTTCCCACTTTTAACTATGAATTTTGATCATACCATACACCGTGTCGCCGTTCACTATTCAGTGTCCGCATTGCGACATTTATCTGCCTAGAGTTAATACAAACAATGCAACTGGCACTATAACTCATTGGCCATATATAATATCATTTATATAAAAAACTCGGTGTGATACGAAAAGCAAAGGACACCTACAAGACTAGTGACAGCTCACTATACCTAAAATTGTTACGAGTCCATCATACACGGCCTTCTGTGCCTGTGCAGTGAATAAGACGTAACTTATGGCTATGTACGTAAATTGGGGTCAATGCACGAGACACTGCGATTGGAGGTAAGTTTGTCGGCAGATCATTCCAAATCTAAGCAGTCTTCGACTCTTTGCCGAGTCGACAATACTGTAAATGGCACCGTTTGCAGTTTATTACTAGACTACCAAGCAATTCAAATCATAATCAATGACTATTGTAGGTTCCTCACTGATTACTACTTGATAGTAATGTAGTTACTTGGCTTACAATTTGGAGTATGCGTACAATGCTGAATATCCTATTGTATTCAAATCAATGAAAATAAATTACAAGGAACACCAACCCAAAGCCATCATTAAATTAACCCCAAATTTCAGTCACTCTAATCCCAAATGCCATGCAAAAAGTCTTTCTATGAAGCGCGTGGCGAATAATCTAACCCGTCTGCTAGTTCTCAACTTTAAGGTACCGTACACTCTCATTTCCGTCTTCCTCGATGACAATTGCATCGATGATCTGATATCCTCCCAGACGAGGCATGATGATGCTCCATACGACCCAGTACACCACTCCCATAAACAGGCAGCCCATTCCGACCGCGGCCATCGCGAACCCGGGGTGCCCTTCCTGTCCGGGAATCTTCACCAGTGGCATGTACATCAGAAAAAAGTTCGAGAATAAGTATGCCAGAGTAATAGGTAGATACGAACGGAATGGCGACGACCACTGCTCGTGCTTGTTGTACTGCAGATAAATTAACCCGCCAGCGACTAACGCGTTGATCCACGCCGACGGATACGTGTTCAGGTCGATAATGAACTCATACGCTTCGCCTGGTGGGGGAACAATCAACACTAAACACGTTACGAGCCAGTGCAGGAACAAGCCGGATGCTGGTGAGCCGTGTTTGTTCAGCCTGGCGAAGAAAGACGAGAATGGCAAGATCCCTTCTTTTCCAAACTCGTAGTTCACGCGCGCATGAGCAAATGCGACGACGAGCACGTTTCCGAGATTAGATAAGGCGACAAAAAGCGGTAGCAGTCTCGCGCCTGCGCTGTCGCCAAACACACGTCTGAAGAAGAGACCGGCTACAATCACGCCTGAGTGCGCGATCTCGTATTTCGGAATCACAGCAAAGTATGCGACGTTTGCGAGTACGTACAACACCATCACGCCTCCTATCGCAAGAGGCGCTGCCACCGCAAGAGTGCGCCTTGGATTCTCTAGTTCGCTCAGCACCTAGTCATATTAATACCGCATTTTGCTCGCTACTGTTAATCAACTCACATAATTGGCATTTTCCCATCCACGGTAAGAATATACAATTCGCAATAAGGCAGTCGCGTAATTGTAGGTGCCACCCCCAAACCCAGAATTCTCGAAAGCATTCTCGAAATTACCAGGATTGTCAATTGGGAGCCATCCAAGCAACGCCACGAACCCAACAACCACCACCAAAATCAACACAATGACCTTGAAAATCCCAAGCGCATTGAACAGCTTGGTACCAATTGTTGGCCGCAAAGCGTGCACTAGCACAACAAACGTGATGCACAAGACCGCGACTATTCTCGAGCTGCGTTCGCTGGGAAAATCGACTCCAGCAGCAAAAAGCACATACCGCCCAAAAGCGAGACTATTACCGGCGGAAAATCCCAGCAGGATCATTTGTCCCAGGAACACGCATGTGATGAGATATTTCGGTGTTCTGTACACTCGCTCGAGATAGTTTTTTTCGCCGCCACTTTTTGGGATGGCTAGTCCGAATTCGAGAAACACACTCAGGCCGGTAAGTGAGAGTACGCCGCCGAGGATCCAAAGCAGAATACTCATACCGACGGACCCGCTGGCAAGAAAGACGCCAGATGGCGTACTGAAAATGCCGGTTCCAATCATCTTGTTCAAGATTAGAAAGACTGCGGACATCGCGCCAAGTTTGCGCGATCGAGGGTGCATCGGTAGGCCCGCGAGCGCCTCACCGAGTTCTTCATCGTCCGGAAGTAGTTCTGCAGAGACTGAGTCGTTGTCGAGACTCGCGAGTGGGTGGGCGGAGATCTTTGGCTGCAGCGATGTGTCGTAGTCTGTTGCCGTCTCAGGGGAACTGCTTAGAGCAGCATATGCAGCAGTCTCTAACATTGCGGAAATACGACGTTGGCGTAAATAGCTAATTAGATATCACTAAACTCGGTTTTTTAGCGCATTGCATATGCGATTGTCCTTTCTGGACTAGTGCTTCGGAGGAGTAGTTATGTTCACCAAGCCGACTGGCCACTGCCTATCAGTTCCAGCTCAAGAGATTATCTAATACCGACCTAGGATGACGGCAACTCACGTGAATCAGGGTTACTGTGGCGAGGTCCCGACACCCAACTTTGGCACCGTTTGTGAGCCGCACCACTTATGCCGTGGTTAGGGCTTTGTTCAAACTCACGTGCCCTCGACCAGACCACACGATGTCCCAGCGTTCCTCCACAAGCGCCACTGCGAACCTCCGTGCCTTGTAATATCTCATCTCTCGTTCTCTCCGCTAATCTGCTAGCCAATTCCGCGTCATGGACGACGCCCGCAATTCATTCTACTGTCGCTGTGACCAACTTTGCTCAAATAATATGCCTGATGACAGCCAGCTGCTCGGACAGCAAATGCTGGGCCCGTTTGGGGACATTATGGCGCCAGTATACTCTGAGCCGTTCAATGACACCGATTCCGACGATCGTTTCGATATAAGTCCAAGTTCGTCCAACGTGTACCACTGCAGCAGCGCTCGAAGCAAGCGTGACCGAGCCTCGACCGAGCGGTTGAATCACATATTGTGCCATCTGAACGACATCTTCCCGGACACCGATGTCGACTTACTGCGGAAGCTGATGACGGATCAGCGCGGACCGTCGCAGTTATATGCCATCGTAGAGATGCTCTTGTCATCGCCAACTCTCCTCGCCACTCGCAGGCGCAGCAGACATGCATTTATCGATAATTGGGAACACTTCCGGACAAAGGAGTATCAAAGCGCCGTCACCCGAATTCTTTGCGCGCATTTCAAAAGCCTGCACCGGTCAACAATCGACAATGTGCTCTCGCAGAATAATTTTTCGTTTTCGTTGTCGTTCGAGGAGCTCGACAAGATTGCAATAGAACGCGCGGGCCGATGGTCGTTCATGAAGCTGTTTCGAAGGAATAGAAAACTGCCCGCATTAGATGTCGCGTCGTTGACAGGAAATACCGGGTCGCCGGAATTAGACGCAGAACTTGTGGACATAGATAGACCTAGACGAGAAGGGTTAGTTGCAAGAGACGAGCAAGCGGCACGGGAAGCAAACCTTCAGGAGTACGAAGAGGAGGGGCAGCTTATCGAATGCGAGTGCTGTTTCGGCGACTATGCATGGGAGGACTTGACCTGTTGCTCGGAAGGACACTTTTTCTGTCGAAACTGTCTCACAAATTCGGTAAAGGAGGGATTATACGGACAAGGCACACTTCGAGGGAAATCCGTCGTACGATGTATATCTGCGTCAGCAGCGCCGGAATGCGAAGCGGCGATCGCCATATGTGTCCTTCGAGCCACAATACCTAGCCAACTCTATACTGAATTTGAACGCGCTCAGGCTTCGGACTTTTTGTCAAAAAATGCTACGGTGAAAGGGTATGTTGTCTGTCCATTCTGCAATTATGCGGAAGAATCATCTGCTGCCGTACTCGGCAGGAACGGTGAATTTAGATACGCGTGGTCCATCGCCATGATCCCACGTATAATTGTCACGATCCATGTGAAGCTTATAGTCCTTATGTTTCTGATATTTGTTGGCCTTACATACTACTTTATCAGTCGTACGTTTTCGTGTCTTCCAGAGAAGGCTTACAAATCAACATTTGGAGTAATCGATGATTGGTTCGAAACCGAATTCATAACGGTACTACGCGGTGTCTTCAGAAAACGCCATGGCACAGCATTTCATTGCAAAAACCCTGCATGCTTACGAACGAGCTGCACCGAATGCCAGAAGGAGTTCCTGCCCTTTCACAAATGCTACGAAGACGAAGAATCTCGCATGCGAGTGTACATCGAGAAAGCCATGGCCGATGCAGTGAAACGGACGTGCCCTCACTGCCGCATTTCTTTTATCAAATCGGAAGGTTGCAATAAGTTAGTATGTGTCTGTGGATACGCAATGTGCTACGTCTGCAGGAAAGATATTCGCGACGAAGGGTACCAGCATTTCTGCGAACATTTCCGACCTATACCTGGACGTGTGTGCACGGAATGCGATAAATGCGACCTCTACAAAGTTGAGGACGAGGGTCAAGCTGCGTTGCGAGCCGCGAAGGAAGCCGAAGAGGTGTTCATTAGGACTAACGGCGTGCCATCTGGTATGGATCTCAAGGGTAAATTCATCGGACCCGGCGGTCACGAAGTTGCCGTAAATAGAGGCGTTTTAAAAACAGCAGAGGCTTGGTTCGTAGACTTGGCAGATATAATAATTGCAGCGTAAATTATTTATTGGGCAGGAAATGTGGAGGTTTGGAAAGTTTATGGTATTTGCTTTGTCGAAATTTGGGAATGGACGGCGCAGAAATTTGTTTTACGGGATGCATGTGGCTTCAATTACTGCAGTAATTGCTTTCTATCCATATTTTCAATTTTACAATGAGATTTATTAAATTCACCACGACGCCGGCATGCGGTTAACCTTAGTATGCAATTCTCAATGTGCCCAAGAAAGTCAAAGTAGATCATTCTCATCAATCTCAAAATCCTCGTCCCCCAGTTCTTCACTGTCGTACACAACCATTGGCTTCAGTTTCTTCTGCGATGGCCTGTCCGAGTCATCCGTCGCTGCAGTTGACTTTACAGCATCAGGGCTCGGCTCATCATGCTCGTTCGGGCAAGGTCCAAAAGAATCAACAAATATCGATCGTTTCTTTGCATTTTCTTCTTGCAATTCCGTGGATTCTGATTGTGGAGCTGCATCCTGAGAAGTAAACCGAGCAATGACTTCATCAAACCACTCACGAGTCTCCGTAATGCCATCTTCCACTATTCGAAATACGCCCACAGACGGTGCATTTTCGTAATTCACTCCCGCACACTTCACTGCACACGCATGCGGCACACCACGCACAATCACAGTCCGTGCATCCCGACTTCTCTGCTGCGTACTCCCACTGCAAGGAACAGCCAAAGCGACGTCGTTCCGGAATAAAAACAGCCTGGTCCATAATCCCGCGAGATGCTGTCCCTCGCCAAGAGAGGACACCATCCGCGCGTCCCCGCCACCGATCCGGGACACCATTTTCGTGAGGATGAGGATGGCGGTGTCGGATCTCTCTGCTACCTGCGTCATCCTCGCAACTAGTTCGGTGATCACGCGGATTCGCTTCGTGGTAGTGTCTTCTTGTTTGTGACGCTTAGATGTGTCAGAAGCTGGAGCCTGCTGTGGCACGTCAGGCGAAAATACCCGGTCGAATTGCTGTTGCTGTGGTGCTGGTTGCGGAACATGGGACACGACGGCCGCGAAAGCCGCAGCCGTCAGTGTTGACAGGTCGTCTATTACTATGAGTGCGTACGACGACAAATACGCCGGTGGACGTACGAAGAGCGCTAGCAGCGATGCAAAGGAAGTCAATTGGAGGTGTGAGACGCGGTCATTGAGATCATCTCTCGATATCGAGGTTAGAAGCCTCTGCAGCAATCGAGACGCAGGAATCTTACTCGCTGTGTCTATCCACAATACTTTGGCTTTCGAAAGTACGGCTAAACTCGCAATCTGCAGTCTACGTATCTGTGTTAGCAAAACCCTGGCTTATCTCACTTGATGCTTACGCAATAGAGGTCTTACCGCTCCCAGGCGGCCCAGACACTTCAGTAATCTTCCCTCGCGTGACGCCGCCCCGCATAATCATATCAAGCGACGGAAGGTGCGTACTAAATTTTGATTCGACAGCATCTAGCCGTTTTAGGTACGAGGACAGCGATTGACTTGGTAACCGATGCACTGGTTCGCTGACTGAGTTATTCAAGGTCGATTTTGCAACTGGAGATGCGCTTGAGTGGGATGTTTCAGCAGAGCCACTGCTGCTTGTTGATGGCATCATTGTAGCATGATGACTGAATCCGAGTGGACAAGTGTGTAGAGAAAGTAAACGATGATCCGAAGTCGATATGATCGCTCAGTAGAGACATGTGGTGCGGGAGTATAACGAACGTTTGTGTAAGCCGCGCCTCGCGCGTAATGTTTACGCGTCATTGTCGCCTGTCCATGTTGCCGCTGGCAGCATCTTTCAGCAAAGCATTCGACGTACAGTAGAACCGCTTTTAAACGACTCTAAACTGTAGGATGACAACCCCGTTAAGCCGATTTTTTTCCTTGCGAAAATTCAGGATAATGTTAGAAAATCCATTTGAAGAAAACGATAACCGCGCTGCGCCAATACGAAGTGGCTGTAAACATTGCGTAGGCTTCTACTGTACCACTTTATGAAAAAGTCTCTACTTTTTACAGAGGAAATAGAACACTCCGAATCATACAAGTTATTATTAGATTCATAGCTTGATAAATCAAAATAGCAATGGGCAATACAGAAAAGTTTAAAAGCCCACAGATCACATGAAGTCCCCGTAATAGTGCAATTACCGACCAATTTACTGGTCTTAATCCGTATTGTTTGTATGCGTATGCGATTTGCTCAACTTGAACGAAAACAAAGAACTCCTACAGAAACCCATTTCCTACATAATGACGAGTACGCAAGATGTTTCTAAACCAATTTCATACTTTATATACATCGTCGAACAAAGAGTATTAGCGCATGCACCACCGCAGAACCAACGAGAGAGGACCAGGCTAAGCCGCTTGGATATGTCGAAAATCGCGAAATTACTTGTATAATTATTAGTAGACTGTCCCGAAGTAACATTATTACAAAACGTACCAAGAAATAATCTGGTGTCCTTCTGGAGACGGACGGTTCACCAGCCCGCGGGCACGGATCGAATTGCAAACTGAGAATTTGTTAGTTCTGCACAACCATCGCCCATGGAAGCAAACTTACAAAGTGTATTTAAGGTTCTCGTCAATTTCCATAATGGCAGCTTGATTACCGCATCTGTAACAATAGTTGGGAGCTATGACAGTTAGCCAGTTGCTTGCCTCGTCAAGTTGAGTTCACAGAGCACATACCAGAGAAAATTGTGACGACCTGCTGGTCCTGGCTCCAATTATATCCTTCCATAACTAACTGATGTGCACGCGCAACGAGACTTAAGCCATTCTTATGATTGAATGCTTCTGAAATGTCCTGTCCGAAAGTATAACCTGCCCCTCGAGGCGATATACCCCATCCACATCTATCATCAGGATCTGACCACAACAGATCGCACATGGGACCCTCATGAGGAACCTCTTGTATACGATCGAGAGCACGAATGTTATCTAAGGAGTCGATTGACGGCGATAATCCGCCGTGCAAACAGAAAATCTGATTTTCGATAAGTGCCGTAAGGGGCAAGTAGTCAAAGAGATCGGTGAAATACTTCCACACGTTTGGATTTCCGTATTTTCGTAGGCATTCGTCATAAAATCCGTAAACTTGAGTAATCTGACGAGATTCGTGATTACCGCGTAAAATGGTCAATCGACTCGGGTGACGGATCTTCATAGCAACCAACAGAGTGACGGTCTCGACAGAGTAGTACCCACGATCGACGTAGTCACCTAATTTATATCACATCAGGGTCACTTTGCATTGATCTTAGAGTCAACAGCAGACATACCCATAAAAAGATAGTTGGTATCCGGATTTGGTCCACCAATCTTAAACAGCTCCATCAAATCGTGGAACTGGCCGTGAATATCGCCACACACAGTGACCGGGCATTTCTGACACAGCCATTAGTACCATATGTACACACCCAATTAAAGATAACTTTAATATACTTACAACCGGCTGAACATTCGATTCTTCAACCAAAATCTCTCGCGCCTATAGCAAAACGTTAGTATGACAACAAACAAATTTAGACAGCAGACAGCCGAGATCTCCCGTCGCAATTGCGACAGTCCACAACAAAACACTCACCATATCGCAAAGCCGCTTCACATCGAGTTCGCTCAGCTGTTTGCAGTCCATGAGCATTTCAATCCATCGATCTAGTTCGTTGTAAGACCCTGTATCATTGATAGCCGATTTATCGAACGAGGGAGGCGACATGGTATGCGACACAGGTGATAGGGTCGATTGCGCAGCATCGGTCATCGTAACATCGGTATCCATTATGTGCTATCTCCCAAATAAATGACCTATGAGAAAAAAAGGTCGGAGGTGCCGGAGAAGTGGTGAGTATCGCGTTGTACAATGGATCTAATGAAAGCCACGAGTTGTTGCTATGTTGGTTGATGGTGATAGCACCGAGGCCTCCAGGGTCATTCTGCTGGCGCAATTGTGGTGATTCGGACGCAGTGTTTGTGTTAAGGACTATCCGTGCGGGCGACGTGGCGCTTATGTCAAATTCTAACTTTAATTTATCATTTTTGATACTCCGACGTAGAAATAAATCCTATCGCACAGTTATTCAGTTTATTCGAGGCGTAATAACTATTGGTATCATTGTTTGGAATAATGTATAATGCAACGAGGTAGCTAAGCTTATCCGACGTGAATTTACCCTGGATAGACCTATCTAACTGTTTGGCGCTGGAATAGAAATTTCTCTGAGCCGATGAGCCGACGCGTTTAGGATTTTACATTGTGAAATTCATTATGGCCCATTAATAATGATTCAACATAATATTACTTCACCTTTGCATAAGTTTTTTTATTCACACGGTTCCGACTTTTCGATGATCGACCAATCGGTTTTGTTCAGCTCCGCGCGGGACGCTTGTTGGGCAACCATAAAATATTCTTTATGATACCACGTCCTCAGTCGTGCTAGAGACAAGTTTGGATTATAGCGTTAATTAATTAAACACATCACAAGACTTATTTCTCTTCAGGTCAGTTCCGGATCACTCCATGTCGCAGGAACTGGCGTAGACAGCCGAAGTGCCGTTCGCGGCGGAGTGTGTGCCCGGCGACAACGTGGCAGGCGGCAGATGGACGTCGGTCAAATAAATACCTGGTTTAGAGGGACGCTACCTATAAAGAGATGACGTGTGTTATGTCGGCCTAGAGAACTCGAACCGATTAAGAAGAGGGAATGTCGTGTCCGTAACATAGATAGCCAGTTGCCTTAATTGATATAAATAAGTTGCTATTTGTCGATATTAGCCGTCGGCGCATTGCCCCTTTCTAGGCATGAATTGCGTGCGATTGTGGCTGTCGATTTTATTATTCGTTCTCAGGGCTCTTGGGCCGATAAGACGAGATGATTGTATCTTCTTACTTACGGACAAGCAGTAATGTAGTAATTGGGTTCCTAAAATTGACACTGACAGGTTGGAATGAGGCGGTGGTGGTATGTGATTAATTGCAGAGAGTTTAGACGCGTGCCTGTATTACCTCGAATCAGTCGCGCTTGTTGGTGAGAGCGCAGCCGTTCGGCAGCCGCCCCTGCACAGCACTTCGTCAGGCCAAAGCAGCGTCCACAATTTCACCATCTCCTCTTCCACACACCACACAGAGCTTGGCTTCCGATCGCTGATCCTTCTATTAAGTTTTTATCTGCTTCGATATTCCACCACTTCTTTCCTAAACGACGGCGCGCCATATCAACCTGTCGTCACTGATCGAACATACAAGCCCTTGGATCAACAGGAATAGCAATGAAAGTGACCCACAAGGTTCAGCTGATCGGCGCGTTTGCGCTGTTCAGTATTGTAGCACTGATTTATCTCTCTATTCCTTATTACAAAAACCTGGAGAGTGTCATACCTTGGAACGGTCGAGGCACCGAGGTCGGCGTTCAGGAAGTCGTGGGGGTGACAGTCGAGGCGGACCAGCCTCAGAATGAGAGCGGGGATAAGGAGAACACTACTGACCCCACGGTTGATGTTGCGACGCTGACCGACGCAGCTGAACCAGCGACTGAGTCCGAGCAAGGGAAGGTTGATGAGGAACCCGAACAAGCTCCCAAGGATGGTGTGGACCAGGCCGATGCCGAGGACCGAAAGGCGAAACTAGCCGAGATCCAAGGCAAGGCGCAGGATACTCTCGAGCCAAAGGGAAACAAGGTCGTTTTACTGACCGCCAGCGACGGCAAAGGTCACAACAGTGAGATTGAGAATTTGCTTGATATGGTTACTGAAAACCGTGAGGATTACTGTGCGTTTCATGGTAATAGTCTTTTGATATTTAATGATTGGTGAATTAGCTCACTAGTGTAGAATACAAATATCAGTTCACCAACATCTCGGAGTTCGACCAAGACGGTCGTATCGCAGTCTGGAACAAAATTCCCGCCATCCAGAATGCTTTTGACATCAACCCCGATGCCGAGTGGGTATGGTGGCTTGACATGGACATTATCATCATGACACCCTCACAAGACCTGGCAAGTCTCGTGTTGAATCGGGATGTTATGAAGGAGCGAATTGCGTACGATGCACCTATCAAGTTGAGTGATAGCAAGTCGTCAGGATTGACTGTCAGTCGAGATGTTGATCTCTCCAAGATCGACATGATAATCGCGCAGGACCATGCCGGTATTAACGCAGGGTCGGTGCTCTTCCGACGAAGCGATTGGACGTTTTCGTTCTTGGACATGTGGGTGGACCCCGTCTACGTCGACCGTTTCCACAATGAGCAGGACGCATTAGTACGTTTGTTGTCTGTGTAAGCGACGACTATGAATTCTACTAACTGGCCTTGTAGAGTCATATTCTTATCAAGCACGAAAAGATACGTGAACACGTCGGCTTTGTACCTCAGCGTGTTATTAATGCGTACCCTGTAGGCGGCGATGAGATGGGTTGGCATACCGGTGACATACTAGTCCACTTCGCAGGCTGCTGGTACGTTCCAAGTTTTTGCTCTTTTGATCTTCAGATGTCACTACACAGAAGAAACTGACGCGCTTATCATAGGGTCGAAAATAAATGCAACGAGCTATGGCAAGACTTTTGGCCGCGTCGTATTGTTCTAGCGGTCCCAGACGACACCGCTCCAACTGAATCCGTCGAGTCTAATAGTGATACGAATTCCGATGATGCGACCGACGGCGAGGGTAATGGTGAGAAGAAGGAAGATGCCACCGCACAAGGCGAACAGACTCGATAAGTGGCGGAATTATATAAATCAGAAAGTCAGAAAGGATCTGATGTGCCAATGGGGACGACAGACGTAAAGTATCGTTTGTAAGCGCACGGAAATTATAAATGTCATAGATAGATCTATATGATATAGGGCAGCGTTAATGGCCAGTGAGCGTCACTGTTGAAGCATTTGCGGTTGATTTAATAATAAATTGTCGGAAAAATGGACTAATTCAGTCCACGGAAGATAGTCTATTTCTTGCTTTCATTGTAGATCGACCTTTTAAGTTTGAGGAACGGCGTGGATTGAGTTTGGTGGCTAAAGTTTTCAGCACCCTGTGCAGCGTCTAGAACGCCAAAACTGAATATTATTGTTGCCAATTTGTTAACGAAACTATTCGCCCACAGGCTAATTATTCGCATATTCAATTCATTCTTTGTAGACATGCGAGTGTAATGTGTTAGCTAGCATCCTTGCGTTAATTACATGCACAATTATCACTCGCGGTTCGTTCATTGCTGCGTACGGTAGTCCCATTGCGAAAGGTTACTCCGTCAAATACCCAGTTGGCTGCGGTATTTCCGCAGAGACGGAAGAAAAGACGAAGTTGTCATTCACAACATTATGTTTGCACGGAAGCTCCAGGTACTGGCGCTATTTGCATTGACTATCGTGGGCTTGATTGTCTTATCACTGCCAAGGCAGCCACGGTTACTACTTCTCACGTATGGTGCACTGGAACAACAGGCACCGATACATCCTCCACCGAAGAATGTCGTCGGCGCGTTGGGACAGGTGTCGAATGAAGCTCTGGCGGGGCACCCGACAGAGCGGGAACTTGCAGCTTCGAAGGCAATGCGATTGAGCAAGTTCAGGGGCAAGGCGAAAGACACATTGGAACCGAAAGGGAGCAAGATCGTGCTGTTAACTGGGACTGACGGGAAGGGACATAATGGCGCAATTACGAGCTTGATGGAGACAGTCGAAGCAAACAGGGAAGAATATTGCGCGTATCATGGTTGGTTTATCTGTACTTGCGGGGAGTCCGAAACGCACTAACAAGATATAGGCTACAAGTACCAATTCATGAATCTTACCAAACACGTTACTCCTGACCGACACCCAGTATGGGCTAAGATTCCCGCAATTCAAGAAGCGCTCGACCTGAATCCAACTGCCGAATGGGTGTGGTGGCTCGATACTGACGCGATTATCATGACGCCCGAAATAGATCTGGCGAGCCATGTGCTCAATCCTGAAGCTTTGAAGACAAGAATCGCCTGCGACAGGCCGATATTGTTGCCAAATGGCAAGCATTCTGGACTGAAAGTGTCGTGTAATGTTGATGTTAGCAGGATTGACATAATCGTCGGGCAGGATCACCACGGTGTTAACGCGGGCTCGATTCTGGTTAGAAGGAACGAATGGTCGATGGCATTCTTGGACATGTGGGCCGATCCTATGTACGTTAACCAGCGGTTTGAAAGGCAAGAGCAAGATGTTTTGGTAAGTATTATTCCCTCGAACGGGATTGGAACCGGATTAACGCCTGAAAGAATCACATAATTGTCAACCACCCGAAAATTCGTGAGCACGTTGGGATCGTCCCGCAGAGAGTAATAAATGCGTACTCTGTCGGTGGAGACGATATGGGCTGGATGACAGGAGATTTGGTTGTGCATTTCGCTGGATGCTGGTGAGTTTATTCAAATTAGTGAAGCGATGATGATGCTAAACGTGGGCAGGGTTAACAGCGAATGTAACAAAAGATGGCAGGATTTTTGGAACAGACGACACGTCGTCAAAGCCACCGGCTAATAAACCATGATTTGACATGTCGTATTGTTTAGGATACTGATTTTTTGGTGTCACTTTTGAATTGGACTGCAACGTTTTGGAGTTTGTTGAAGATGGCTTCAACAAGGACGTAGACTAGTATTTACACGGCAGATTACGAGTGTATGATAATATGAAGTGAATAGTTCTGAACGTCGCATGCCTGTGGGATGTGATAATACGAAGCGAGCGCGAGCTGTTCAATTTTTAAGATCGGCCCGGTAACCTATCGAACAGGTTAATTGCGAACAAGGCTGCGCACAGCTTCATGTTGTTGACCGGGGCAGCCCCTGGACCGCACTTACCCTCTTCGTTCCTCTCTAAACTTTGCGCCGTGCTGCAGCCCTCTACCGCGCACTATATACTCGTCTGCATCTTATCTCTATAGCAACCGAGTGGCTCTGTTACGTCCGACCGTCTTCCGTCTACAGCGATATCCGGAAAGCGGTGTGGCAGTATCAGTATTGGCTCGAGTCTTCCATTTCCTGTGTGGCCTCATTGACCGCGCCTGCCCACCTGCAGCGAGTAAAAGATTTAACCTCGACAATATTTACCCGAACGCAAAATACCTGCAATGCGAATGCGCAAGTTCAGGGTTCTCGGCGTGTTTGCGCTGGTCAGCATCTTCGCGCTGATTTACCTATCTGCTCCGTCCAAGGTGGACGGCATTCTTTGGGTGAATGGCGACATCACTTCTAGCATTAAGGAGCAGGTACCAATAGTCAGCGATCCAGTGGCGAAGAGTGAGACTGATGCTGGCGAAAGTGCGAGTGAGAGCCATACTGAATCGTCCACTGACACGAATACTGATGCGACGAGTGATACCGGTGCCGAAACGGCAAAAGAAGCTGGTACTGACAAAGTGACTGACAGCGCCGACTCCGTTACGGACAACAATGCGAACACGTCTTCGACTGCGAAGGTGGAAGTGGAGCATAACCAGGAGCAGCCGTCTGGTGCGACTGAGTCAGAGCCGAAACAGCAGACTACGGAGGCAGAGACCGAATATGCAGGCGAGGATGCCGAATCTAAGGCTCACGCCGAGGAGCGAAGGAAGTGGCTGGCCGAGATCCAAAACAAAGCGCCCGATACTCTTGAGCCAAAGGGAAATAAGGTCGTTTTGTTGACAGCGTCCGATGGTAAGGGTCACAATGGCGAAATAGAAAATCTGCTTCAGATGGTAAATGAGAATCGTGAGGATTATTGCGCATTTCATGGTACGTGCTTCGCATTTTATTAATTTGAAGGACTGTTTAACTGATAACTCCAGGTTACACTTATCAATTCACCAATATCACCCAGTTCCACAGCGATGATCGTCCACCGGTATGGTCCAAGATTCCTGCTATCCAACAAGCATTTGAACTCCACCCCGACGCAGAATGGGTCTGGTGGCTTGACACCGACGCTATTATCATGACCCCTTCACTTGACCTCGCACAGCATGTTCTAAGTCCGGAAGCTATGAAAAAAAGAATTGCGTATGATGCGCCGTTCATGTTGCCCAATGGCAAAGAATCTGGCTTCAAGGTCAGCCGTGACCTTGATCTCTCAAAGGTCGATGCTGTCGTCTCGCAGGATCACAATGGTGTCAACGCAGGATCAATTCTCTTCCGACGAAGCGATTGGACATTCGCGTTCCTGGACATGTGGATCGACCCGATCTATGTTCAGCGTCGATTTGACCGTTTTGAACAGGATGCTTTAGTACGTAGCCGCCTATGAGTCGTGAAGTAAGGATATTGCTAATGGACTATACAGAACCACATCATTGTCAATCACCCCCGGATTCGGTCGCGTGTAGCTGTCGTTCCTCAGCGTGTCATGAACGCTTTCTCTGTTGGCGATGACCAGATGGGCTGGATGACGGGTGACTTGGTCGTTCACTTTGCAGGCTGTTGGTATGTGCCCGTGTTTTCGATTTCAATATGCAGTCGTGGTTGATATGCTGACGGGGGTCTATTAGGGTCCAGAATGAATGTGACAAGCGATGGAAAGACTTCTGGTCCCGTCGCCAGGTCGTGAAAGTTCCCGCTACATCTGGAGCGACTGATTCTACCGAGTCGAAGACGGAATCAGGATTTGGTGCTGGCGCTGGAGAGGACCAGAGCGACGGCGAAGTAAACCAGGAAATCGAGACCGCGCAGAAGCACGTCGAGCACAGGAAAGAAACTGGTGCAGCGGAAGGTCAGTCTGCGACTGCGGAGCCTAAGAAGGCTCAGGTGGAGGGTGAGCAGAGTCAGGAACGCCCTGCCGAGTCGACACCGGAGAACGAAAAGACGCAGGAGACTCCTGCCGAAGGCAAAGACGAGCAGACGCGAGAGACTCCCTCTAGAGTCGAAGGTGAACAGATACAGGAGAACTCAGCTGAACAGAATGCCGAGAGTACTGGCCCTGGCGAGTCTCCTGCTTCTACGAGTATGTCAGTGGAGCATGAAGTGCAGTCGACGCAAGCGGAAGAGCAGCAACATACTGACAGCGAACAACAGCAGCCCGCAGACGCGCCACCTGCCGAAGATCAACAACCAGCTGTCCCGAGCGAGCAAGCCGAGAGCGAGCAGGAGGCCGGGTCACACACCGAAGGTGAACAGCAGCGAGATACCAGACCAGAAGGTGAACAGCAGCCGGAAAAACAATCAGAGGGAGAGCCACAGCAGAACGTTGAGGTCGACCATGATCAAACTCCATTGACTGCCGTCGAGCATCCGGAGAACACCCAAGTTCAGAGCACTGAAGCAGAAGCTGAGCATGAATCTCAACCTCCAACCGGAGAGTCGGGTAGGCAAACAGTAGAGCAACCGGGTGAGCACGTATCGGAGTCACCAAGTGACGGTCAAGAGCAGGAACAGAAAGTTGAAGAGCAACACGTACCGGAGGAGCAACACTCACAAGCTAAGGAGAATGCCCAGCAGCAGGTACTTGCCGATCAGCCGACACAAGAAGGTGTCGAGAACACCGAGCAGCCTTCAACTGAGGGGCAGCCACAGCAATCAACAGAGGAGCCTATTGAGAAAGTTGCAGTACAGTCCGCTGGACAACCCGGTGAAGAACCTCAACAGACGGAGCAGGCTGCTGAAGAGCCCGCTTCTGAGGAGTCACAACAGGCAGAGGATGCTACATCTGAACATACACCGGCGGACCAGCAGCTGCAGCAGCCTGGGCCATCGGACACCGAACACCAAACTGGGGACAACTCGCAGGAACCCGATCCTGAGCATTAAACGGCATTGTTTTGAATTTTTTTTCGCAGAGTTTTGCTATGAAAGTATTTGGGGCATGACGTGGGGTTATACATTACCGAATTATTTGTGTTTAATTTGCGTTGTATGTGGCTTGGTTATGTGATGAGTTAGAGTATGATGATGAGTAAAAACGGTTTTCTGCATTGTGTATATTATCGGGGATAACGCGGATTTGTGGCTGGTACTGTTACCTAAGCGAAAATTTTTGGGCGGAACATACAAATGTAGAGCATGCACATAATGCGGAGTGATTTTTGACCATTATGGGTAGATAAGTAACCGGCGAGGGTCACGGGAGAAGTTACTGATAGCCTATTGCAACAGAAGTGATTTTGTTTCTGGGCTCAATCAGCCTGTGTACGCCGCATTCGGTATGATTAAAGTAAAAAGAACAACGCTCAAAGGATAATCCCGTAACCTTCCACATTAGCGAAATATCTGCTGACAAAGAATTCGAAAGGCTGGGGTTCCAAAGCGACGTTTGTCGTCGGGATGGGGGCTAGTAGCTGTCATACTCGCATAGGGTAGGCTTGTGCTTGGCTATACCAGAGAGGGCTATCGAGAGCCTCGATGTTGGGAGTTGCAGCGCGTTGTCTATTTTGAAGCGGCCGCCTATTAAACATCGACTACAATAATGATATCATAGGACAAGTATTCCGACTCTATTATGACGTGACCGGCGTCTCAGTTCGGTTATGAGGCCAACGCGATCGAGACGGGTCCCGTTCAGTCATCAGGGTTAATGTATAAATAAGGTTTCTAAATGTCTCAAAGATGCGATTGATAAGATTATTTTGTTACCGCGTGCCCGTCATTACATTTCTGCCACATGATTTCCGGCTCGATGTAAAGATGTGAATAATACTAAACTTTTTACGCAATGTGACTTGTAGTAAATTCACGTTTTGGTTGGCGCCATCAGAATCGGACCAAGCTAAACGCGCTGGTGTGGGAACAGGTTTCTGCTGAAACAGCACGGAGTAAGTATGGTAGCTTTTCTCAAACGAACAGTACTTTTGATTTCTCATTCCGTGCGCATTGGCTCTATGATATGCGATGCTTGACACAATCATGTGCACTAAATGCAATAAAACGAATTTGCAATCACCGATGCAGTAGATGTAATCTTATTATTTCTGTTTTAGTAGTTGAATAAGAAAACTGCGATCAGTCGTGAACATGCACTCGAAAAGACTGTAATTCGAGACAGTTAAGAAGGTTGCTCGGATCAGAACATATTCACTGCAAAAATGTGCCGACAAGATAGCGTCCAAAGCGTACATCTCTCGGCTTGCTAATCGTATTCGGCAGGACTCGCAACATTGAAACCGGGTCACTATGATAGTTGTCACGTGAACTCAAAAGTCGATCTCTCCAGTAATTCGGACAATAATGAGGGTCTTGTACTTCGTCGCGATGGGCCGTAAATTTGGACTTCTAGAACGTGTCCCGTTACAAAAAGATTATTCATTTCAGCGCTGGAAGAATTGCCAGCAGGTGGTATATAACATCTCGAGTAACGTGAAACAGAATTTTTGGCAAGCATTGAAGCATGTGATGATGGTCTACTGCTGTTTGAACTACGGGATTAATAACCGGGGCACGGCTGGATCGTCCAGTTCTGTATCGGATGATCAATCAGCCTTGATGGGGGTGAATAATGACGGATGTCCCGTCACAAAATGCGGCGTGCGAGGCGCTTGCCCCAGCAGGCCCGGTAGGCTGACTCCTACCGGGGTTTAGAAAACTGATGGCCTGACATGAAAGCAGCGGCTTTACCTATCAATTATCAGGAGACGTGTGGTGAAAATTGAATTATTAATAAGGTATTCATGAATGTCATGGAAGAAGATAGTCCGCTTCTCAGGACCCAAACGGGTATGCCCAGATTATTCGCTGTCATCCACATGGGGCAATTCTGACAGTTCAGGGTTCGGGCTGGATGATGCATTTGGCTTTGTGGTAATCCTGTTATCGATAAAGAGTGTTGGTAGACTAGCGATGAAGAAGGTTGAGAGACAGACATAACACCTTGATTTACAATGTACCGTACTCTGCGTCGTCACTAGCGGAGCCATGTCAAGTTTGCAAACTTAGGAAGTTGGGGAACGCCATTATTGTGCCGCAGACTGTCACTCAAGACGCGGGTACTACGCGCTTCAATTCCCATCTGAAGGCTATTCGCGCATATCTCTAACCCGGCAAGATCGCAGTAAGTGGCGAATGTAGGACTTAGCAAGGATGCAGGATGCCCTACTTCGTCGTGTCGCTTTGCAGTCTATGCAGCATGCCGCTGTTGTTTGCAACATTGCACGCGACAGAGGACGTGATACGCCATCCAGCTAGTTCCCGATTGAGCCTGTGCAAGACGCAAAGCAAAGCGGCTAATCATCGTCGGCAGCGGTCCGAAGTCGAACCTGTTTGCCACTCCTATCGTGGTGCATTTACACGGACAGAATGGCAGAAAACATGTGCCCGTGGAATTCCCGACGAGGGTAGCCGACACACGTTTAAGGTCGAGAAAATTCTGAGCCGAGATGCATAATAATGCGAGCAATTTGTAACTGCATGGCGGGCCCTAAGAGCCGATTTCTCCAGCCACCGCACTTTAACGAAAGCGGAAGTCGCTCCCCTTTATTGAGGAGGATATTACCAGAAAGAGCTAGTGCCGATGTAACGTGCAGTGGCAATATAATTGAGCCAGTTCAACTCTTCGGCAAGGGGCGGAGTTGTTGGCTGCCGCGAGTTAGTCGTAGCGAAAATAGTCTGGCCAGAATTTGCATAGGCGTGGAGTGACGGTGCACTTGCGGCTCCCAGCTAGGACGTTGTTGGCACTTTGACACATATGCCAGGCGCCATTAATCATCAGAGCGGTCTGGGTCGCGCGAAGAGTAATCCTAACAATCTCGATCGCGAGGGACAAGCCGAAAGTGGACTAGTGCCCAGATTATAAGTCAGCCAGTCTTATCAGCGCTCTGGTCAAGGCCCTCACGCTGCCCGTCCTCTTTATTTACCCAGCTACTGCCCGTTGTTGGATTTCCCTCCTTTCTTCTTTTTACACACTTAAGTTCTGTCATCCGTGTCGATCACCTTCCCCATTATTCCAGTTGCTATTCGATAAAGTCTTTACTACTACAGTAACTAATCTTGCAGCAATGGGCTTCTTCATCGACAAAATCCCTACTCCTCTGTCGCCTAATCGTGATGGTGACTTCATCAAGGACGGCACTGGTTTCAGCAGAATTTTTGTGCCCACCTACAATGCTGTGCTAGGTGCCATATTTCTCCTCCTTACTGCGGGTTACTTCTACAGTCTTCACTTTAGAAAGCCCCATGGTGAGAAGCAGCCCCTCCTTGGTAACAGTGCCAAGGGCCCTACCAAGGCCACCCTCTACTATCGTCGTTTCCGATCTATTCTCCTGTTCCAGCCCAAAGGTCGTTACTCCGAGTCGTATGGCACTATGCTCGTCATTGCCTCCTACCTTGGACTGAACACTTTATACCTTTTCGTCAACAGTACGTTTTTCGTTGTATTTACTATCTGATTAGCCGTCTAATTTGTTGTATAGACTCGACCCGTCATGTCACTATTTTTGGTGACCGACTTGGTCTCCTGGCTGTTGTCAACATGCCCATCCTCTTCCTTCTTGGCGCGAAGACTGGCCTTCTTGTTCAGTGGACTGGCTGGTCTCATGAAGGTTATAACATTCTCCACCGTCATGTTGGTCGTGTTGTGTGCACTGCTGCCGTCCTCCACGTCTTCTTTTACTCTCTCGCTTGCCCCATCGAGGTTATGGTTCACGTCACCACTATTTTCGTTGCTCTCCTCGCCGTCATCGGTTTCTTTTTGATCTTGATCTCGTCGATTGCTCCTCTCCGTGCGAAGACCTATGAGCTTTTCCTCTTGCTCCACGTCTATGGTGTCGTTGCCATTCTTCCCCTTCTTTACTTCCATTTTGAGCGTGTACGCCCTTACGTCATCACCTCAGCTGTTATCTTCCTCTGGGATAGAGTCAACCGATTCCGTAACTCGCAGCACGTCATTGCTCACACCACTATTCTCTCTGGCAACACCGTTAAGCTTTCCCTTAACGTAAACTCGACCACCCGTGAGATTCACTGGAAGACTGGTCAGTATGTCTACGTCTCGATCTCTTCACTGGCAAAGCAGCAGGCTCATCCCTTCACCATTGCTTCGCCTCCTAACCCCAACAGTCTCGACCTCATCATCCGTGCCCGCAAGGGCTTTTCCAAGTCGCTCTTCCTCTCTGAGACTCCTGAGCACAAGGTTACCTTCCATGGTCCATATGGTTCTCCACCAACGTTCGAGGGCTGCGACCGTGTTATCCTTTTGGCTGGTGGTGCTGGTATCTCTTACACTTATCCTGAGGCTATTGAGCTGTCTTCTTCCACTGGTCACTACGCTGCTGCCAATCCTGAGGTTGACTTCCTATGGGTTGTTCCTTCCCGAGACTTTTCCTCGTGGGTTGATCTTAAGGAGGACTACAACGTTGATTTCAAGGTGTGGGTTACTGCAGAGCAGGGCCGTCCCGATATCAAGAAGTATGTCAAGGATAGCATTATCGCTGCTGGCCCTGGTGCTCGCGTCGCCGTTGCTGTCTGTGGTCCCGCTCCTCTTGTCCGTGACTCGAGAAACGCCTGCTCAGAGATGCTCTGGGAGGGCAACAACGTTGTCTTCTACTCGGAGAACTTTGGTTGGTGATTGCATTTCATCAAACTGCTCATTTTATTTTTCATTTAATTGTGCTTTTTGATATAAAGGATGGTTTGAATGTTTTCTTGTTTTTGATGCATGGGGTTTTGATCGGTACGAAGGCATTACAATGCGGAGTTCATCATTTTCTTGTACATTCGTCAGTCCTTCATTTCCATTTGGTTTGGAATTCGGTCATTTTTTTTCTTTCTCGGGGCTTTACAAGGGGTTTTTTTCAACGATTTTAGGAGTATGTGTACACGAGTCGAAGTTTATACTTTGGTGCTTATAGATATTTTGTTTTGCTATCGATGGAGGAGGCTTTAGAATCTTCAAATACATTTGGATGAAGAAAGGTGACTAAGAAGGTTGATGTTTATTTTTTTGATTAATTGTTTCTTTATCGATTAGGATAGATCGGCTAGCATTGTATTTTTATCATCGTGCGCGTGTTAATGGTTTGCTTTGGCAGTTTCGATTCCAATGGAAATTAATTCTGAAGGTATATAAACTATTGTAACTTACATTTTATTTCTTCAATTTGTAGAGAGATATCATTTTCGTTACACGCGCGCAAAGTTAATACCGTTTTATTATTTTTTTGCATGTCGCGTCTTGAATAGGGTTTATACCTTGTGCTGGTTATGTTTTGAATTGTGATGGGGTTTGAATACCGTTGCAATTGGCTGATGTTAAGTGAATTATGTTGTCACCTAACTGTCGGGTTACTGATGCGTGCTGTCAAACTATGTTTGGCGGCCACGGTCGGCTCTAAATCGGCGCAGATGGCTGTAGGAAGGCACGGGAAGGACAGAGTCACATTGCGGTCCCGATTGCCCTTTTCGCTCGCAATCGGAACCAGTTGTGACAGTTCGAACCAGTTGTTGTCATGCGAGGGATAGGGTTGATCGGAGACCAGACTGCAGCACTGAGCACGGTAACTAAGCCTAGCATATCATAATAGACACCAACGAAACTACACATCTCGGACAAAGACGCAAACGAAGAACAAACTCTCGATGTCCGACCAAGAGACAAACTGTTACTCGAACTCCCGGCGAAAGCATGACGTAATCGCGTGGTGCCCACTCTGACATTTACACTCTGTTTCGATACTTAGGAGAAACAGTGACAAACTCCTGACCAAGAAGGACGATCAAGACATAGAGGCCATGCTCTCTTTCTAATCTAAAGTCGTTTATTTCGTATAATTTTAATCCACGTCACTCTAATAGATACAATCGTCTTAAACCCCTACCCTGCGGTGAAATTGATTAGGGAAATATCGGTCCGATCCCTTATAAGGTACGGATGTGGCCTAGTGGAATACATTTGCGTTCGTGGTTTAGCGGTAAAATTCGTCGTTGCCATCGACGAGCCCCCGGTTCGACTCCGGGCGGACGCAATTTTTAGCTTAGTAATTGTTAGTTGACTTTTTAGTCACTGATAATATTCTTTTTTCGGAAGAATTTTGTGTCACAGAGTTGGGAAGGTGAGGCGGATAGCGTGTTTGCACACGCAAGTTACAGGTGCTGTCTCTTTAGAGTTTTGTCTGGGGCTCAGGGGAGGCTAGATGACTCACGATAAGTGTTCGCACGGATTCGATGATATGTCAGATTATTCATGAGGGCGGATACCAAAGGTCTGAAAATACTCAAACTGAGAGATAACTCTGATATTTGTAACGCGTAACTAATGATTGATAAGACGACTAGGGACTAATTAATTTTACGTCAGCTTCAGACTTAAAAAGCTATGATTCGCAATTCAAACTCTCTACTGACATGCTTACCCTCCGCATGAGGGCAAGGGCCTTCTATAATATTGTTTCTGGTCTTGCCGATACTTGACAGCTGCTCGTAACATAATTATTTGCATATTACACAATGTTTACAGGCATCGTTGAAGCAATTGGCAGTAGGCATTACATTCAGATATTGATGTGCAGATTCACTATGGTCTAACAATGGATTTTAGCCGTCAAGGAGTTTATCGAGACTGATACGTCCGATGTCGGTGGATACGGCAGTTCGATTGTCATCACTGACTGCCCGCTCATTCTCGAAGATGCGCACTTGGGCGACAGTATCGCTGTGAATGGTATGTCCGTATTCATTGGCAATTATATAATGGAGGATTGGCTGACGAGATGGCAGGTACATGCGTGACCATCACTGACTTCAACTCCACCGACTTCAAAGTCGGTGTCGCGCCCGAAACTCTTCGACGCACGAACCTGGGCGACTTGCGTCCCGGTCACAAAGTCAATCTCGAGCGCGCAGTTGCGGGCCACGTTCGTTTTGGTGGACACTTTGTGCAGGGCCACATTGACACCACCGCGACCATTCTGTCCATCACACCGGACGGCAACGCGAAGACCTTTTGGTTCCAGCCTCTGGATTCGTCTGTTTTACGATTTGTTGTTGAGAAGGGGTTTATTGCTGTCGATGGCGCTAGTCTGACGGTTATTGATGTTGATGAGACTGTACGGAAGGCGTTCTCCGTCATGCTGATTTCATATACGCAGGACAAAATTGTGACATCAAAGAAGCAGGTCGGGGATACAGTTAACATTGAGGTCGACTTGATGGGTAAATTGCTGGAGAAGCAGGTTACTCTTCAGATTGAGAATCAATTGAAGGGACAGCTCAATTCGACTTTGGGCGGGTTAGTTGAGAAGATTGTCGACAGCAAATTGCGGCAGCTAAAGTAGAGTTTAAATTTAATTAAGTTACTTCGTCCTGGCGTTCGTGAAGTTGTTCTTGGCAACTGCTTGGGGAATTTAAAAATTGGGGATTGTTGCGTTAATTTATTTCATAATTTATTATAATCGCCTCAATAGAGATCTTTTATGCGTTGGACTTCCGCCTTAGCTCTCCTCTTTATCCATATCATCCGTGCGTCTCCTCTTGCCTCTTGCACTACTAATCCCCTCCGTCTTGCGATTCCGCCTCTTAGCGTGCAACTGCTTCATCTCATTCACAGCTTCTCTCTGTGCCTCGCCAACTCGTTCGCTAAGTAACATAACCGCTTCCTTATCAATCGGGTACTCGTCAAGCTTCTTCCCAAGAACGCCTTCTATCCGTAGGTACAGCTCCAAATCATATTGTGTCACAAGTGACAAACTCTTACCAGCGCGCCCAGCACGCGCAGTTCGTCCGACGCGGTGGATGTACGCTTTCGAGTCAGTCGGAATGTCATAATTTAGCACGCAATCCACGGTCGGGATATCAAGCCCTCGTGCGGCGACGTCGGTTGCGACTAGTATCGACCGCGCGCCAGATTTGAATTTGCTTAGCGCACCTAGGCGGGAGGACTGAGACATTTGGCCATGAAGCGGGACAGCAGGAAAGCCTAGATTTCGCAGTAGGATCGCGATACGCTCCGTGTCGTTGCAGGTGCGGGCAAAAATGATCATGGACTGGCCGGCCATATCGTTGACGAGGTAGACAAGGTATGTATCTTTATGCTTGAATGGGAAAAAGAGGTAGGATTGTAATAAGGTCTTGACCGTCTCGTATTTTGTTGACACAGCCACACGGACGGGACTTGCGAGCGACGCACGCTGGAGCTTTTCAACTTTTGATGTCATTGTCGCCGAGAACAAGAGCGTCCGTCGCTCAACCGGGATGAGTAGCAACAGTTTGTCGATAATTGGACCAAAATCCATGTCAAGTAGCCGATCAGCTTCGTCCATGACAAGGTACTTCAACCCACGTAGACTGAATCCTTTAGTGTGCTCCAGATGATCCATAAGACGACCAGGAGTGGCGACGACAACGTGTGGTTTCTTGCCGAGTGCGACGGCTTGAGACATCATGTCCATACCGCCGACGATAACCGCACAGCGGAGACCAATTACAGAGCCTAGTGCTTCGAACTGTTCCGAGATCTGATACGCTAACTCACGCGTTGGCGCGAGCACACATGCAAACAATGGTTGCGGCTTTTCCCAGAGAGCTTGATAATGCGTTAGCATCTTCATCGACGCAGTTGGGTTTGTCCTACCTTGTAGAATCGGGATCGCAAAAGCAGCAGTTTTGCCGCTACCAGTCTGAGCAAGACCAATAATATCGCGACCTACACATACGTTATTAGCACATCTCGTAAGACTTCTGTACACTGCGAATTGTACCTTCCATGGCCAACGGAATAGACTGCTGTTGAATCGGTGTTGGTTTCTTAAACTTTAGATTCCTGCAGGCCTCGCAAATCGGTGCAATGACGCCCTATAACTCCGACATTAGAATCTTCCTCTATTTTCCGTACCAATATTGACTTGATAAATACACTTACTAGGTCCTCGAATGATTCAATCTCCTTTTGCTCCGACAACTGCTCTGCTCCCGGCAACTCGACTTCTTCCAACTTATCATCTTGGACTTTCTGCTTATTCGCCATCTTTCAGTACGGAATCTACTAAAGTCAAGCTAACCAAGTATTCGAACGCTGCTTCAGACAGAGTTTTCTCGTTATCGTATAACAAGGTGGTAAGAAGATAAACTCCCATCTATTTAGGAATTTTTTTTTCCTCCCAAGGCTAGCGAGGTATCTCCCAACGCACATCGATGAGACAAACTTTTTTTGTTTTGCTTGGGAAAATAATTTTCGATCTTTTCCAACTTCTTGATTGAAAGACAAATTCAAGTGAACGCGTTTAGAGAGAAATAGAGAAATAGGATCAGGTTTTATCCGAGACAGTTTATTAAAAAAATGGCGAAGCGAAGGGTACGTATCTCGTATTATGGCTCCTCTACGAACTTAGAGACGTAGAATACTAACAAGAACTGGATAGCATAAGAAAAGGACCCATGTTCCGCAACCGAACCCGGCAGAAGCGCATATTCCGCAATCAATGGTCCTTCGCATTGGCGGATCAAGCGTCGGCGTCAGTTTATCGCAACTGGTACATGACGTTCGGATGATCATGGAACCTCACACCGCCGTCAACCTACGAGTATGTTCATTGCATGTATTGTCATTGTGAAAGATGAAGCTAATAATGCCACGTAGGAACGAAAGGCGAACAAACTGCGCGATTATTTATCCATGACGGGACCGCTAGGCGTCACTCATCTCCTCATGTTCTCCAAAACCCAGAGCAACGAGACATCACTCCGAATAGCACACACTCCGCGCGGTCCAACCATCCATTTTAGAGTGCAATCATACTCTCTATGCAAGGATCTCCGACGCGTGCAAAAGCATCCGCGGATGCCGGACACGGAACTCCATACGCCGCCATTACTTGTTCTGAACGGGTTTGCGGCCCGGGCGAGCGCGAGTACGGCGACTGCGAAGGCGCATTTGACTCTACTGACTTCCATGTTTCAGAATATGTTTCCGGCAATTACTGCTAGCACTGCGGCATTGAAAAAAATTAAGAGGGTCATGCTTGTTAATTTTGAGCAGGAGACGGGCGAATTGGATGTGCGTCATTACTTGATTTCGACAAAGACTTTGGCGAGAAGAAGTACGGCTGCCGCTCCAGTGATGAAGGTCAAGAAAGAGGAGGATCAGGACGAAGACCTTCTCAGGCCTGCGGACGATAACGACGACGACGAGATTGACGATCGAGATATGGAAGATGACGATGGTGAGGATGACGATGACGACGACGACGACGAAAACGTCGACGAGAATAGGTTCCTGCCACACGCTCCGTCCGCCACCGCACGCGCAAAGCTGCAAAAGCTCCTCGCATCAAAAAAGAGACTATCCAAGAAAATCCCAAATCTCGGCAAAACAAATGACATAGCTGACTTCCTTCTCCGCGACGATGCTGGTGAAATGAGTGCCGTGACGAGTGAATCAGAGCCCGAAGACGATGACATGTTTGACGGCTCGGTACTCCACGACGCAAGAAATCGAGGCACCTCTAGACCTGAGAAAAAGGCTGTCAAATTGATTGAGCTTGGACCCCGTATGAAGCTGAAGTTGGTCAAGATCCAGGAAGGCGTGTGCGAGGGCGATGTTTTATATCATGCGTATAAACGTAGTGCAAAGTCGGAGTCTAAAACGTAGTTATTGTGTGTAAGTTATGAATTGGTTTAGCAGGGATGCATATGATTGATTGTATATACTGATAAATGGTAAAACTTGTTTTGCATGAGGAAGTGTTATAGTGTTGTAGACCGCATATATTGAAACAGGATGGCTCTATTATAATACACAGGCAAAAAAATGCAATATCCAGTCACTGCTGCCATAACAAGATATGGACTAACCAAATGCAACAAATGTAAAACCCGACTCCCAAAAATACCGAACAACTTTTAAAAACCTTGTAGCTTATTTTATATGACATCAACGAGTCGATTACTCGACTGATAATCCGTTTCGTTTCCGCTTAGGTATCCGGAATACCGGCATATCGGCGCTCATATCAAAATTCGCAAGCCAGCTGGCGCCCCACATCCACGCGCGCTCAGGAGCGTCCTCGTCGATGTATACGCCGCTGCATTTGTCCACAAGATGATTGAATTCCGGCGGCAGGAATCCTGAGTTTCGGCGGGACCAGTCTGAAAGTGATTGTTCTGAGACGGAAAATTGGAGGACTTTCATTTGCGTGGTGACGATGATCAAAGAGTCGTTGTCGGGGCAGAATTTGACAACGGACGGAGTGGAAGAGATGCTTGGTAGGGTCCAGTAGATGGATTGATTCGGCCAGTCGTAGGCTACAACAGAGCCTGAGATGGTCGAGACGACAAAGTACTTTCCGTCGTTCGAGAACGCGAGATTATTGATATTGTCTAAGTACGGTAGCGCCAGTTTGAGCTCACTCGTTCCTTCGGTTCGCTTCCCTGTGTATGGAAGTTCACGTAGTTTATCCTGCTTGGCGATAGAGTAAATGAATATCTCGTTCTCCGGGCTGACAAGAACAAGGTGCTTGCTGCTTGGATCGAAGCTGAGAATACTGCACCCCTGCTCAGCAAGTGCTGGGAAAAAAATTTTCTTGACCTTGAACGCAGCGCCCTGTGTTGATGGCAGCAGGAGAAATAGCTTTGTCTGAGCATTTGTGGCCACGGCAATGTACTTTGCATCCGCAGAGAGTGCCACGTGGGTGATATTCTCATCATTCTACCGAATTGTTAGTCTATAAACTCCTGTCCAGAAAATTACAAGTACTAACATTAAGAGTCAAGGACGCTACTAGCCGCTTGTTCTTGCCCTCGGAGTTCGCTTCCGCTAAACTATCGAACTGTTCCAACGCCCATATCTTCACCTGATTGTCCGAGTACAGAGCAATTAGTCGCCGTCCACCAACACTATGGACATAGTGTCTTTGAGGAGAGACTGGAATCTTTCTAAACACGCCGTCGATAAAGTTGTCAACCGAGTTGATAACGATCGACCGTTCTACTCCACCGGAGATCAAATAGTTTGAAGCTTTGGACTCGTAGCTTGTTAGAGCACGAATGTCCTGTGCGTGTAGTAATCGGCTTGACATGTTTGCCCATCGGCGGAGCTTGTTGTCGACGATTGAATATCTGACAATCTTGCGGTCGACGCCAGCAGAAAATACTGTATCTGCAGCCTGCGTGGAGTTAGCTTCAGATTCTACGTATCAATGTCTTACAGACTGACCTGATTGCTAGCGAGACATAGCACATCCGCCTCATGTACTTTAAAACTTTGCAAAAGCGAGAAATGCGCAGCATCCCAAAATTTGACGCTACCGGTTGAATCACCACTCACAATGGTCTTACCGTTAGCAAGCACCACAACGGACCACACGAGAGTTTCCTCGCCCGGGGCTTTATCAACTCGCATGATACCAATGATTCGCCCAACCACGCCTTCTCTGGTGGTAGCAATACCGTTAGGTTCACCGACATCCTCGGCGGCGACGGCAGTCCAGATTCTTATGCGCCCATCCGCGCAACCGCCGATTACCTGGGTATTCCCGCGCCATGCAATACTCAATACTCTAGATTTCTGTCGCTGTAAAATGCGAAGAGGCATCATGACGCCTCTTCCGCCGGCCACATCGAAAATAACGACTGATCCGTCGTCGCAGCCGGCCGCGATCTTCGTTGCATCAGGCGACGATGAGATAGACCACACGATTCCTGCATTGCAGTCGCAGTGATCGAGCGGTAATCCAGATTGCAGGTCCCACTCCGTCAGGACGGTCGACCCACCGATAGAGAATAATCGCAGATCAGCGCCAGATTGCGTCCACGCGAGCCCTTCGATCGAGCGATTTCGCCCGCCCTTCAAAGTCTGACAAGCGTCAGTAAAAACCCGCCCATAATTTACGTATCTCAAGATGAAAGAGACCAAAAATTGGACTCACTAGTTCATGAACCCAACTGGATCGCGGATTCCAAATCTCAATGTCGCCATTGGCGCGACCGACAGCTAATCGCAATGTCCTAGGCGCGTACTTGTCTGGAGTAACGGACGCATGACTGAATGCGAGAGCCGTTATAGAATGAGATGTATAGTCGAGAAATTTACACCGGCGAAAATCCATTGTTCTGAGTGCTGTAAATTATATGAATCTAATCGAAATAAGGACAATGCACAACTGCCGTTTTGGCAAGTAGAACGAGGCAGGCCCCGCAGAAACAATTTCCAAAGCACGTCGTTTTCTTAAAGAAAAAGACAAGCTTGTCTAGGTTGTAGTTACTGATCGTCGGAATATATCAGAAATCGCAGTATGTCCCACGGCACGAGTTAGCGTGAACTTCAGTTCCCGGTAACGTCTGAAAAAAAAAAATTTACTCAGCGCATTATCAAGAAAGTTTCAATTTGGGAGTATAAGCGATGGAGGCTGGTGGAGAAGGGTAATTTGACCCTAACCCACCAAGTTCGAGTTTGTGACCAATTATTATTCGGCCCATTTCCAAAACCGTCAACAATTCCGCCGAGATTTTTGTCAGGATTAATTGACACGAAGTTGCAAGTCTCATATCAGTCACAAGCTCAACCGCGCTGTAGAGGCCAGGGCATAGTTACTAGTACTGCCGAATTATTCATTCCCAGCAAGACTGGACTACATGTAACGCATTATTTACATTAGATATTCCGAGCAGTTGTCAACGACATTTGTAACAAGATTTTATTAGTCCACAATCAAACTCATTCCAGGCACCATCCATACCTTCTTACACTTACAATCGAACAAACGAATGAGCACCACGGATAAACGCTATACTGTGAAAATAATATATAGAGCAAGGCATTTTACGAATGCCTCCCAATCCTACAATTATTTGCGACCAAACACGACGCCAAGGACGATTGCCAATATAATGCAAATAATAACTAAATAGATGTTAACATCTGGAGGTCAAAATCCAACTTAGCGACCTAGATATAGACATACCGATAATGCCGAAGCAAATCCATCTCTTTCTTCGGGCGGCCCGAGCATGCTTGACGGCAATCCGGGTCTCCTCAACACCCTTATTGACCTCGTTTTCGACTCTCTTTACAGTGTGATCAACTGCCTGCACGTCCTGAGCTTGGACTTCGACCAATTCCTCCATGTCTTTGAAAAGTTGGACGAGTTCGCCAAGGGTTCTCTCCATCTTTTGCAACTCTTTGTGCCTGTTCTGGACCTCGGTAAGAGCGGTCCGCGCCTCACCACGGCGATTAGAATTGAGAAGCTACAATATACATTAAATTACTTATACCATGATATCCGAGAACAGATTACTTACTGCCTGCGAGAAAATCTGGCTGCCAGAGGTGTCTTCGATAGCTTGCCGGACCTCGTCATCGGTAGCGTCGGGACGAACTGCATTAGACAAGTTAGATCTGCATTGAATTGAAAACCGTGATAGTATAGCAAAGGCGACGCACCAATTCTGTATTGTCTCTCAGCTCTCTGCTTGTACTTCATTCCGTACGAGGCCTCGACACTTTGGTATCGCTGGATAGAGTCCATGAACGTTCTCTTGACGGCGTCGACCTGGACACGCTTAGTGCTATCACTCCGGCTCTTTCCTTCCAAGCTCTTGATCTTGTACTTTAACGTGTTTGAGAGCTGGGAGGTCTCAGCAACGAGCGAGTCAATCTGCTTCTGATTCCATTGATCCTGCTCTGTATCGATCTCATTTAGGGACCGGTTATGGAGGGACTCTATCCGGGCGACATTGTTGTCGAACTGGCTGATGGCATTCTTGATGGAGTCGATTTCGCCGAAGAAGGCGTTCATGTCGTCCTGGCCGTACGTTCCGCTACCATTCAATGTGGACATTTCGTATGACTGCGATTGTGCACTTCGGACCATCATCAGCAAATTTCAGTGACGAATAGAGTACGAACAAGCAAGTAAAAATGACTTACTCATACTGATTGCTGTTGTATGCCATGACGGACGATGGGGGCCGGAAGGTGGGCAGTGATTAGAAAAGGGATGAGTAGGGGGTGATTGGGGATGATTGCGGATGAGCTGGCTGAACGCACTTCCGTTAGAATATCGCAACATTGCATATGATCACACAGGGGGTGTACTCACAGTATAGTCGTCTGGCAAAATAAAAAGAGTATATAACTCGTCGTCCCCGCACGGGTGAATAGCGAGCTTATGAACTTAGGGTCAAAAAACGTCTTGTGTATATTTGGAATGCGGAGGGCCGCTTGCAGCCTAACTCAAAAGTGGCTTGGCCGGAACTGGCGACAGTTCGTTGGCCGGGTAACCGAATGCACCGCTCCTACGCGTCACGTTGCAACACGTGAACTGGCTGAGGCGACTGCATCAAGCATACGCGGACTTAATATGATATTTTTATAATGACGCAATAACATATGGTGACGTGGAGACTCTAATGCAATATTATATGGCTCAAGCTATTGCCTAATGACCGCGACTTGGGCCATACAAGCGCGTGCAGTTGCTTTACTATTTTGAACGCGGCTGAGCAACAAAAGGACTGTACGGCGTAGTAAGGCTTTATTGTCACAGCTTACTCCTGATGCAACAACAGAGCAGTTGAATTTTCATTATTCATATCAGTAACAACAACCGTCTTAATTACTACTTAGTGAATTGTGAACGGCTTAGTAAATATAATAGCGCGCTATCGCCATCCCAATACCAAGAATGCCAGCAGCAAATAGATCTGCAAAACGACCAGTAAACGCAAACAGCCAAACAAATGGTTAGACTATGCCTCTCGCTGGACCTCAGGATTTCTTCCGTCAATCTATGCGTATATTTCTGCGGCTGCTGAAATATTTGCTCGAGAGCACGATACGCATGCCACCTCGATCGGTGATGAGTCTATTCACATGTTAGTTACTATCACAGATCTGTCAGCTCTCTCAGATTCAACCTCATATCTGACAGCTGCCTCACTTGCGATTCTCCACGATCGATGTATTGTTGCTCGACCAAATTCTTTTAAGCTGTCTGAACGCCACCTCGGCACGTGTCAATGCATCCTTGAATGTAGACCTAATCCTTAGACCCAATGAGCAAGGTGTGTCTGGTAAAACCTGTGTGGAAACTTAGCTGCTATCTAGGTCCGCTACATATTCCACACAACAAAATAGATGCAGAAAGACGGCCATCAGTATCACTACCGCTAGGGCTGTTGACGATTTGCCGATACTATATAAGCTACGAGCAACTCCCTGCCGATACATATTCAACTATATCGGTTGTCGGCAGAAAATCTCTTTAATTAGGACGAGCCCGTCGTCACGTGATAGGAGAATATCTATAATCCACCCGTAAAATAATATTATAGGTGATATATTAGTTGATAAAATCTTTTATAGAAAACAAGAATACTAATGTTATTAGTAGTTAGAATCACTGAATCAGCGATATTGCAACAAAGAGACCGGGTCACCAGATTGAATCTAAAGAAATGACACACGAAGTCACGAAGACACGAAGACACGAAGACACGAAGACACGAAGACACGAAGACACGAAGACACTAGGAAACTCAAGGAAGCACACGGAAACGAGAGGGAAACGGGAAGAGAACGAGAAGAGAGAAATGTTCGAGCCAGAAACGTGATTCACATTTCGGGTCTATTTCAGAAGGACCCTAACCCTTACACAGGATATGTTGTAAGCCATAACAAATATATATAACTATATAAAATGAGCGACAGTCTTTGTCTATGACGTTAACGAAGAGCTACTACTCTCTCGTTTTATTAATACTGAGTGCAACAGTTGCAAAATTCCGGTTTATTTTTTCAGCAGCAAATTTTTCCAGAGAGAAATGCAAGTAAAAAAGCAACGTCGCAAATAAAACAACGAACAAAGAGAGACCCAAACCGCACAAAAACACAACGGTCTGTAAGCATAGCAAAGGTTAGTGTCGAGTGGAAAATTGAATTATAAAACACAAGCCCTTTCCGAAACCCAGGATTACCGCGAGATAAAGTCGAAATAGCTGTTACTTGCCGTTATTTCCATGGATGTCCGGACGTATGCGACAAATATGCACACATCATACCAATTCACGCCGCTCGCACCCAGCTGAGCACTCAACGCACTGTTAATATTGCTAGACCATTCAAGAGTCCGCAGTGCAACAAGAACAACTGACTACTTTCGGTTGACCGTCGATTTGGAAATGAATCTGTGCCTGAGGGCGATGATGTAGGTTTACCTAAGGGTCAGGGCATCTACAGGCGGCAACGACAAGTCGCGTTTATCGGAGCACACGAGCGGATAATCTAACCGATTAAGCGAAATTTGCCCCTTACGCTGTAATAACTCATACTCGCAACTCAGCCCTGGGATTAGGCATCTGATGTACTCTTTGGATAGCTATTGTAACTCCAAGTATACTGCTTATGCTAGCCTAGCCCATATGCTGAGATCGTTTACGGTGTCGGCTCGCGACCAGTTAGGAGTGGTAAGTGGCGGGCCACATCGAAATACAGCAGTGGACGCGTCCAAGTCAAGCGAAGGGTCCCCACAATGTACGGGCCTGAACTCTATACCTCTCTTCATTAGTCGACGGCCCGGATTCAATTGCTAATGACCGGCCGGTCGCCACTGACACCATATACTATAATTGCAGCCCTCCGCTCTCGTCAACCGCTTCTGTTCTTGACATACATTCTCAAATGGCAACTCTCCACGGTCAATGCCACTGTGGCGACCTCCAATGGACCGTCACCAGCGATACTCGAGCGCTACCGGTATGTTCAAATCTCGCTCTTGTCTCGTGGGAGGAGACATTCTAACCTCTTTGCAAGAGTCATACTATATGCCACTGCAGGTCCTGTAAACTCCTCGGAGGAGGCTGCGGCATCCTGCTAACCTCGATATCTGCCGTCCGGTTCGAGCACGGCACACCGAAAGTCTACACGTATTATAATTCTGAGGGAGACCGTGTTCATTGCACCTTCTGCAGCATTTGCACCACGCACGCGTACCATCGCGACGAGAGCCGGGGAGACGAGCTCCAGGTCCGGACGTTCCCGCTGTTGGAAGCCGGAATCATGGGCGTAGATAAGGAAATTAACGTTGGTGAACGCTTTAGTTGGGTCAAGAAAATTGACGGGGCGAAAAATTTCAAGAGCTGGGTTCCGGCTGTTGCGCGAGGCCGTCATGGCCGACGTTTGTCACGTAATTAGTCGAACGTCTGTCATGTACTTGATGATATTCCTTTTGTCGGCGTTTGTGTTATACTGTAGATACTATCATGACTGGTGATTTTTACCGGTTGGATTTGTGATGACTTGGGATTTATGTTTACGAACAGTGGTAGCATGGCGTTCCTCGGTAACCTTACGATATTACAGAACTACAACCAGACTTTTGTTTCACTGACTGGTTATTAGACCTATTTATATTAGAATTGATACATTATTTCATGTCTTCCGCTTGACGATACTTGCACTAAGCGTCTTCCCAAGCAGACCGGACTTGCCATCGCTTCTTCGCGCTAGAAGCTTGTCCAGGCTCTTGACTACTTTCTTATCATTGCCTTCATTTGTAACCCCGTCGGCATCTAATTGTCGCTTCTTGTTCTTGGGCTGTTCTGCCACTTTCACTGCACTGCTAGCAGGCGTAAATCTCGACTGCAGCAATCCAAGATCTAGTCGATCAGAGATACTCGCACTCGTACTATCCTTACACCTCTCCTCATTTTCGCCATCTTCTTCCTTCATACTGTTCGCACTGCTCAAACTCGGACTCGGATTCTTTGTCTCAGTCTTTGTTGCCCCCTGCTTCGCTCTCTTCAACTCTCTAAACTCACGCAGGCCGCGCTCAACTTCGGCACGCACCTCAAATTCCCGCCTTCGTTCGCGCTCCTTAACTCCCTCCAAAAACGCAATTTCCTCGTCGTCTAGCCGATGTAATTGATTCCGTTCGGCGACGTTTTGTTCAAAATCTGCTTGTTTCTTGGCTACAAAACGATGTCCGAGTTCGTTAGTAAAGTCTATGTCTTACAAGACCGGACAAGTATAAGCAGTCAAAATAAAAAAATATAGAAAATAAATACCTTTGTTTTCTTGCAAAACTTCGTATAGGGATTTATTCTCTTCCTGCTGGCTTAGGTGGGAGAGACCGAGACCGAGGCGAGACTTAGATAATGGCACGGAATTGCTCTCGCTCGACGGCGATGAGGATGAGGACGTTTGCCGGACAAAGCCTGAAGACATTGCCAATGGTCTGTATTCGAGATTATCGGCGATTCCTGTATTTAACGGGAGGGTGGTTATGCGATTGATGGCTGTGGCGCCCTCAATATCGGTGTAAGCCCGAATTCGAGCCGCATTCAGGAGTAGACGGTAAAATGCGCCTTGATGCCCCGCCCGATTTTGCAAATCATGTAAGATTCGATAGTCTTGCTTCTTTCGACCTAAGGTACAACTTCTGATACAGCAATTTATATTGGTATCATACCATTACAATTCCCGACATTTGGCATCATAGCACTACATCATTACTCACCTTTCGGCACTACATAATCTCTATCCCACCAAAGTTCTTCCAAGAAACCGTCTATAACTCTAGCCTCAAATTTTCCAGGGCTAATTCCGCCAGTGACAAAGACGTGTGTGCAATTACACTCTATGCGAAGCTAAAATATGACCAACACCACGGCAGTGGTTAGAGAGATAGCTGTCTATAATGGTGTCGCTATTGGTGATGGCAAAGCAGATGGAGAGAAGACTGTGAATTATGATAGTATTATTATCGCCATTCTGTCAGCTAACAAGCAGCGAGAGATGGGTACCCGTCGTTTAAACATGAGGGTCGACAGGCGCCCGATATCGGCGAACAATAGTGCTGGACCATCACAACGGAATTTCAGGGAGTCATAGCGTGAAATGCAGCGCCATGATTCGAAATACGCGGAAGGCTGAGGTCGTTGATTTAGATGAAGATACACCATACATACCCGCTTAACTTCAATGCACAATATATACACGATAGTTATTGTTTACCTCCACCCGACAACGACTTCGCGAGGTCTTTCGACTCAAGTGGAGTTAGACGATTACTCAGAAGATATCACATTGACTATATCAGAATGCTCGCATCACAGCGAGGTCAAAATTAATCCATTTCGACAGCTACCTTATTCAGATCCACGTAACAGTAACACAGACTCACCATCAGACTCAGTACTATCTCCTGCGCGACCTTCGCTAAATTCAAAATACCAACAAATCAAGAGTTCTTGGTACTGCCGTTCGAAGTCACGAAACCCAAGTGGATGCAATTGAATGAATATGCTAATATACAATCTTTAAGAGCGCCAGACGGAGTCACGGGCGCGTTATACACCGACGACATAAGAGTAGCGTTGACCGGTTGCAACATTGGACGTGCAGGGCATGATTTGCCATTATATCCTGTTTGATACACTCCGCATATCCCGTACTTGATGCATCGGCTCTTTCTATGTTACTCTGTATATATCCAATGATAATTGGTTCCCATATAGACTTTGTTTTCCAATGCATAACTTCTTATCACCAAGATTTATCTTTGATTGTTTGGTCGTATGATTCTTATTCCCAACATATTTGGGAGTTTTTTAACCATGTCCAGAAGACGTCGCCAGTAGGCCCACTTCGTACCTCGTAAGATTCAAATATTTGTCAGCGACAACCTACAAATAAGGGGGCATAATTTCTTGGGCTTACATGGGGTGATTATCGGGGGGTCATGTGTGCCTGGAAGCCGAATTCGTTTCCATGCGGCGCGTGTACTACTACTAAGTCGACTCGCCTGCGGCTTCTGTCATGTGGACCATTTCATCTCTATAAGACGACCTAAACAACAGGAGGATAGCAAACTTCCAGTGCCAAGATCTTGACGATTCGGATCGGCTTTGACTCTATAGGCCTCGAGCTAAATTGTTAGTTAATTACTGGGTTGATTGTAATCACACACAAAATGGCGAACACACAAGACGACGAAGAAGTGCCTTCTTTAGTCGACCTGAAAATCGCGGTCGAACATGAACAAAATACTGCATTTGTCGAGCATGTATATAGAGTACGTAATATATTCTGCATGCGGGATACCAACTCTTGTTTAGGACGATAAGAAAGTGCCATTGACTATTGTCACCGGCTATCTAGGAGCTGGAAAATCGTGAGTGTTCCACTCTAGAATGACGCATTTGATCTAGCTGCTAATCTATGCGTTGGGTAGATGTCTACTGAATAACATTATGCAACGAACGAACAAGAAGATAGCTATTATTATGAATGGTGCAGTACTGTAAAACTTCAAGATCAAGCTTTGTAATCTAATATTTTCATAGAATTTGGAGATTGTAGGTTTTGACTGATTAATCCGCGAAACATGCCGTTAATGTGAGATACAGCTGTTGATATAGAGAAATCCCTAACCGTATCCGACGGTACGAAGCACTATACGGAGTGGCTCGAACTAGGAAACGGATGCTTATGCTGCTCGGTCAAAGACAACGGGGTGGCAGCTCTTGAATCGTTAATGGAGAGAAAGGGAAAATTTGATTACATTCTATTAGAAACTACTGGATTAGCAGATCCAGGTATGTCCTGCTGGCGCGCGGATAAGGGACATGAAGGATGCCTGCTGATGTAAATAGGTCCCATTGCGCAAATGTTTTGGCTTGATGCGGCGCTGGCGTCGTCGATTTACTTGGACGGGATAATAACGGTCGTTGATGCCGTTAACATCATCAAGAGCTTAGATGACACAGTAGTGGACTTGCAACATCAGGATGACACAGGCAGCGGCCATGCAGAACGTACTTCTGTAGAACTAGTCCCTACCTCGACAGCGTACACACAAATTTCATACGCGGATATCGTCATACTTAATAAATCCGATCTAGTAGACGATGAAACTCGACGAGACATCGCGGAACGCATAACAGGGATAAATTCGCTGGCTACGATTATCCCGACTACGTTCTCGAAAGTGGATAGTGTTGAAGACATATTAGATCTCTCAACGGTTAATAACGACTTGACGAGGTGGGAGAACATAAATGCTTTCAATACGAAAGTATTTCATGATCATGTGAGTGTTCGTTTGGAATTTCGATATTGCATGTCCTGACAGTCATTAGCGTATTACGACGATAACACTTCCGTTGCCAGTAATGTCTCGTGATTCTTACAAGCTGTTCGACAAATGGCTACAAAATCTATTATGGGAGGACTCTGTCGACTCGCATAGAGTGGAAGTTCACAGATTGAAAGCGAAGATTGTACTTGATTCGGACGAAATATTGATCATTCAAGGTGTTCGCGATACGTATGACATTATCCCCATATCAGCAACAGATGGATCGTCTGGTAAAGTAGTCATCATAGGAAAAGGCCTGGATTACGATATATTGAGCAATAGCTTAACGAAGATTGTCCTATAGATGCATCATAAACGCTATTATTGTACACTTAAGCGAGATATATTGTATTATTTACTGAAAAACCGTAGATCGTACCCGAATGAATGATTTACCCAACTCTCCAAACGCACAATGTCACCTAGCCTACGATGAAAATGACATTCCATTCTTAAGCATAGAACGACACTGTCTTCGATTTCCGTGCCTGGACTTCCGTTATGGCCTCGACGAAGTCCTCATGTCGAATCTTGGATTGTCCGTTACGGAGAGCAATCATGCCAGCTTCAACTGCAACAGCTTTGAGCTGAGCACCATTGAATTCATCCGTGCTTCGGGCTAGTTCCTGCCAGTTGATAGAGTCGTCAACCGTCATCTTGCGGGAGTGAATCTGCAGAATTCCAGCTCTAAACTCATTAGCCTACCAAATCAACTTCTTTTGTCATTACACTGTCAATACTCACCTCGACTCTTCATTTGGCAGAGGAAATTCGATCTTTCTGTCCAAGCGGCCACTTCGCAACAACGCCGGATCCAAAACATCCACACGGTTAGTAGCAGCAAGCACTTTAACACGATCATCACTACTAAAACCATCCAACTGGTTAAGAAGTTCCAACATAGTTCTCTGAACCTCTCTGTCACCGGACTTGTCTGAATCGAATCGCTTGGTTCCGACGGCGTCCAACTCGTCAATGAAAATAATAGCCGGCGCTTTCTCCTTCGCCAACGAGAACGCGTCGCGGACAAGTTTGGCGCCATCACCGATAAACATCTGAACAAGCTGTGGACCGGCCAGTTTTAAAAACGTGGCGTTGGTCTGGGCGGCACAAGCTCGAGCAAGGAGTGTCTTACCTGTTCCTGGAGGACCATACATCAAAGCACCTTGATATGCACTTAGTAACTTAATATTGAAATCCTCAAGCCAACATACCCTTCGGAGGCTTAATTCCGAGCTTCTTAAACTTGTCGGCTTGCTTCATTGGTAGAACCACAGCCTCAACCAATTCCTCTATCTGCTTATCTAAGCCTCCAATATCGGCATACGTCTCGGTTGGCTTCTCGTCGACCTCCATAGCCTTTACTCTGCTATCATATTCGGCAGGTAGAGTATCAAGGACCAAATACGAATCCTTATTGACACCAATGAGATCACCTGGCTTAAGCTTCTCTGCGTCAACCAACCCGATAAGTGGCAAGAAGATGGTTTGCCGCGTCGACGTCTTGATGACCGCCGACTTCCCCACTCTCGTAGCGTCTAAGTCAATATTGGCACCCTCCTCGAGATCCTCACTGTTTGGATCCATATTAAGAATCTCGACGACATTGCCAACGAGATACGGTAACACTCGGTTATTCTCAATCTTCTCTTGATTCTCCTTGATACGCTCCCCCATCACCTTCTTCTCGTGCGTAAGACGTTGGTACTCCGATTTAAGAACCTTAATATCATTCTCAAGAAGACGGCGACGGTTGATAACATCTGACGTGGATGAATGAAGGATTTCATGTTCGATTCCATTTTCCTCGTCCTTCTTATTCTCCGAGGCGTCATCCATGACGGCATCGTTGGTGGGCTCGAGGGCCTCGAGCTCTTCTAATGTTGCCATTGACTATTAGTTCTGATGTCAGTCTATATAATCTAAAGTTGTGCGAATAAAGTAGATCCAGCGACTGCGACAGTATATTTTGATGGATATGACTGCAGGGTGGTTGCAACCTTGCTGGGATGATTAAGCGCGAACATTGAATGTGATACGAAACCCTCGCCGAAACGAAAGAACATATAAGAATATCAGCTTCTAACAAAGTTCTTCATTACGCTGAGTACACAACTCGCGGGCAACTATAGAATGTTTAAAACACGGGAAATATTATCTATTAATCAATTTGAGGGCTGGGATTTCTTTGGTTTTATGTATGCCTGTCAATCTGTGATGCCCATAGCCAAGAAGACGTTGCCAGTATGCGGTGCACTTATGGATCCGGGTGCTGAAGACTGTGACTACACGAACAAAACACGGAGACACGGACGAAGCAGTTTCTAGGTTATAAGTGTGATACTGGCCTCTATCTTCCGTAAATTGGAAATCTGCACATCCATAAGCACCAATTCATGTCAGGGTTGGGGTTTATATGAATTCAGACACTGAGCCGTCGAACTTGGTGATGCTCCCCACTCACTGCATTATATTCGTTCATCTGTATTCATCCGATTCGCTATCTAATTCCATCCGCGATACACACCAAGATACAACTATGTCCGATCAGATCACGCTTCTTACCTTCAAAGCGGGACGAGTCGACTTCAACCCGCCGTCTAAGCATCTCAAGCCACTACCGCAGAAGGGCAAGATCACTGTCTCGCGGTCTAACGACGAGGACGCTCCACTATTATCATTTGTGTGGGAGCCACGAGGATCATCCAAGAACGATCCATCAGTTGAGCGAGATGAACTCATGATTTTCCCCGGCGAGGCGGAATGGCTGCCTGTCAGCCAGTGCAAGACAGGACGAGTATGCGTGCTCAAGTTCAATAGTTCCAGCCAGCGATCGTTCTTCTGGTTGCAGGATCCACCCGCGGGAGATAAACTAGACGAAATCAGCGGGGCCGATCTGAAGATTGCGACTCGAATCAATACACTTCTAGAAGACGTGTTCGCGGATGAAGTTGACATTACGCAGGACGCCAACGAGGCTGCGGCACCGAACGGCGACGATGTGGAGATGGCTGATTCAGCGTCCCCGAGTAATAATACTACTACACAGTGAGTTGAAGCTTTCTTAATGGTATTACTTGTTATATAGTTGCATTGGTTACTTTGGGGTTGTATGTGTTTCAGATGAAATTCTTGTCGGCACGGTTAGCTTGTACATAACTTATGCAATTGGTTTTATGTTTGTTCAGTGTTATTAATATAGTATCATTATTTCCAAAGAACTCCAAACTTGACGAACTTGCTCCGATCGATTGTTATTCCATCAAGTGAAAGCGGATCAGCGACGAATTCGGCAGATATACTGGCATCCTCAACGCCAATCCTTAACATCACAGATGCTATTACACCTTCCCAGATAGCATCATACGCGTCTTCTCTAGACGAATCGGATCCCAAGCTGACGAATCTCTACAAATTGCTTCCATCGGAGATTCCTCACAACAAGTACGAATTGCTTCGTGTTCTTCAGTCTCCACAGTTTCTCCAAGGATTGAACAGTTTAAGTTCCACATTGCATTCTTCGGAAGGGTATAACGTGGGACAGCTGGTATCGCAAGAGCTAGGAATGCCGTATCGCGGAGAAGGCATTGAAGGATTTTTGAGAGGCGTACTTGCAGCTCTTGATGAAGAGCAGCATCCAGATGCCAACCAGGATGGAGACGCAGAGATGCAGGAGTAGAGCCAATATTACGTTGGTAGGAATGCTCTGTGGCTATTAGGATGATGATAGTTGAGCCAGACTGTATAATATACAACAAAATAATCCATAGGCAACGCCAAACATAATTTATCATACAAATTCCTAATTCAAATCCACACATAAATCTCTATTACTTGTTCGCCTTGTTGAACAGGTGATCCAAAGCCGCGTAATTGATTTTCTTCGAGAACGCTTTCTTTTGTAGCATAGCCTTTGCACTCTCCGCCGGTGTTTCTGGTAGATTTTCCGTTGTTGAATCCCGTGGTTTGTTACGCTTACGTTTTCGTGGAGCTCGCACTATCCCAGCTTTCTGATCAGCCTCGAACTTGAGCCGCTTCATTTCCTGTTCTTTGAGGTAATCTTCGTTAAGATCCATCCATACTTTCGACTTAATCTCAACCTCCTTCTCCGAGAGCATAAAGGACTGAATCTCGTCATCATCGACATCCGAAAGATGCTCCGGGTTATCATCAAACACTCGACTCGATGCCGAGTTAGTGCTATCTGCCTTAATTAATTCAGATAGCTTCTGGAAACTTTGATCTTTTAAAGTAGCATCAAGATCTTGCGCAACTTCTTTTTCTGCTTCATCATCACCAACTTCTACGTCCGGTTCTGCGTCCGCATCTGCGGCTTGGAGCTTCGCCTCACGCTCTCTCAGTTCGGCCAATTCGCGCTTTCGATGTTTCGTGAATGACGGCGGGTCAGCTTCCGACTCGATATTGGTACCTCGAAAGTCTTGCACCGTCAGCGCACCGGCCGCGGTCATCTTAAACTCGTCCAAACGTCTTTGGATTGTATCCTCGGCCACCTTCGCGACGTGAACAATTTCGGCCTTGCTTCGTCTGAAATTGTTCATTCGCGCCGCAACCAATATACACGCGCCGGCAACTCCTGCTGGCCTTCGACCTTGGTGCAACCAATCTTTTCCCATTCGCTGGACTAGTCGGACGGCGTCGTTCATAACTTTACGAGTCTCCGATCCAAACTCAAGTTTCACTGCAAATCGCTGGATATAGATGGACGGATCAATCAACGGAATCTTCTTAATCTGGAGTACTTTGACTAGTTTAAGATAGGTAGCACCAATGGCGAACACGCTTACTTGTAACAGATCCGCAAAGTCGATGAGCATATGTGTAGTCTCCTGTTGTCTGCACGCGACGTATAAGCACGCCGCAACTACATACTGAGATCTGCGACCCTGCACAAAGTTGTGTGTGACTGCGAGCTGAAACCATCTGTTGGCGGCTTCTCCAATGAATTCCGGAAGTTTTAAAGCGTGTGCTAAGTTCATGATGCGTCTTTTGCCTACATTAATCACGTCAATATGCAGTCAGCGCTCGCCAACGTATTACACATACCATTTGCAAGAGTCTGTTCTCTAGATTCCCATGATCCATTCTTTCTGAAGCCACCACTGCCTCGCGCATATGCTAATCGTTGGTCAGCACCCGGAACAATGTGTTGAAAGAAAACAAGAATATCACTCACATTGGTCAGCACCAATGAACTTGCCATGAACAATTGCAGCACCACTCGTAGTTTCACCGAAGGTGACTTCCGCAACAATCTGCGAGTCCTCAAGAACCGCACCGCAAGTGGTACAGCAAATATCTCCTGCGCCGTTGTCTTCAATCGAGGTGCCCTTGCAATATGGACACACTGCTCTCGCCGGCATCGTCAACTAAATCTCTACGGTCGTTTGCAAATAATAATAGTTAAGAGTCGCCGTGTACCGTACTCAGTAGTGTATGGACCAAACCAAGGTATTCATGGGAATGGCGTTCGCAATCTCGATATGAGGGGACACGAATGTTCCGCCTCCCCCCGGGGCCATTGCAATTGGGAACTCTTACAAATGCGTGATTATTCATACCGTAGGCGTAAATGTTATCACGAGGCAAAATATGAAGAAACTTGGTTAAGGGTATCAAGTATTAGGGCATCTGGTGTAGTTGGTTATCACATCCGCTTAGCATGCGGGAGGTCCCCGGTTCGATTCCGGTGTTGTCCAAATTCTGATTTTTTTATCGCTCTATGTTTTGCGACGTTATTAATTGTTTCAGCAGCAAGGAGTGAGGATGTGCAGAGCAATAGAGGCAAACACTTTGGTATCTCTTGCTATTACACCTGTTATCTTGTTAGAACCGGACTTGCGACATTTCGAGTACTGCCCGACAGAACATATGATTGCAGATGGATGACAAGAGGCATTAGGCGATAGAGATGTTCTTGTTTTTCGGGAAGGACTCGGAATAGTAAATATGGAATAATCACTGCTTTGTTTTAAATAATGTATTATGATCGCGATGTACGATTTACGATTTCATGAAACAAAGGGTTCAAGTATATGAGGATCATGCGGCCCGGTTCTCGTATGCTTGCGCAGGACACAATCTCTCACGCGAACCGCTAACAGCATTTGTCTATACATGCAATTCTGAATTTTATATGCGCTTGGGTTTGTCCTTCTTTGCACATCACCAGTCTGTTGCTCGATCATCGGGTAGTCGATATCGTCAACTATCAGCCGTCCTGAATGGATGACCGGCTAACGCATCCATAATTCTGTATTCTATAAATATTACTCAAGGCGAAACTAACCGAGCACGTTAACACCAAACGTTGCATCTACAGCTCCAGAATACAGCTTGCACATTATCTATTAGGCACAACCAATAAGATTTACTGCTCAAATATATTGAGCAGCTTATGGTTACGTATGGTTCACAGAGAGGAGTATAATAGATAACTTATAATGATTCGATTAGCTCTTCATATATATGCAAATATAAAGTACTCCTTAAATAGCGCCAAGTGATAAACATAATACCCAAAACACAAATGCAGCCCATTTTATATATATCAGTGGCAATAACCAAAATTTATAGATCTACAACATATCCTCTGTATGTTTTAATGTCCTGATTAGATCACCTCGTTGTTTAGCTTCAGTTTCATCAACAATTGCCGTCCACGAACCTCAGGATGTGCTACCGAGAAAAGAATATCATTACCGGTTCTTCCAGTCACGTTGACAGAGCCGTGCTTTTCATTATCTGGATCGTCATGGTAAACCTGAATCTTCAAAAGTCTGACGTCTGCGCCGATAATGATCTGTTTCTTTTCGCCGGAATCCACGCTTCTCACCTCCACGAAATTGTGATCAAAGGCCACAATATAAGGCTTGGAGAAGACCACAGCGCGAGCCGTGCATTCAAACTTAATATATGCAGAACGTGATACTTGGCCGTGCTTGTCGCAGAAAATGCAATATGTACTATAGCAAAGTAGAAATTCATGTTGTCCTATACGAAAAAAACCGAGAGGTTTTGCCTTGCCCGTTTTTGGCAATTTGCGCAGGAAATCATTGTCTGTCGAATCTGGAACTGGAATATGCACTGTCGAGCGTATAGGTAGCGGCATAATTTCAAAGCCTAAAAGTTGAGTCAGCTTTAGACTCAAGTTCAGGTTTATCCCGTAACTTACCTTGGCCGTTATGAAGAACGATCGATTTTTTCAGCACTGTAGCGCCGGAGATCTGCTTCTGTATAACCACAGAATCCGTCTCACGCGCAATGTCCATAGTGACAAGAGAACGTCCGGTACCATTCACGTCTTTCCGCATTAGCAAAACACGATCTAGACGCACGTAATCATCGTCTAATTTGAGATCCGATTCAGCAAAATCAGATAACTTTCCGGCAACTGGCTCAAAAATCTTCAATGTCGTTACACTGTCGTCCGCGCTCCCGAGAATACTGGAATCTGTCTTGTATCCGACGATGATCGTTCGACCACGTAGAACGCCAACGCTAAATCCCGTGAATTCTAGGCGGCTGATTTGTTGAGGAGTTAATGAGATCTTTTGGTGTTGTGCCTCCCGGCGAGCAAGCCACTCCTCTACACGCCTACTCGGGTGCATGGAGGGACTAACGCCAGCGATTTCCATAGGCTTAGCCGCTAACAACGCTTCAAGATCATAAGACACCAAAGCCTTATTCGCAAGTATAACCGCGATACCAAACTCTGGCAAAACGTGAATCTGTTTGACTTTCGTGAGACTCAATATTGGAACCCACGATCGTGGACTGCTGCCATCAGAAAAGTAGACACCCCAGTCACATCCAACGAGTGCGCATGACTTCCTTGCTGACGTCTGCAAGTACGCACTCATGGTGCGATTCACCAATGTACGCGCGCCCAAATCGTCAGGATAAAACGTTGCCGCACAGTTAACTCTAGTGTTGATCAGTACATGGAGCGACTGCTTTGCTGCATCACCGATATCAAACTCTGCATTTCTCAACGCGCGTTCAACAACACCAACGGTCGACTGTACCGGTATCTCAGGCACTTTGTCGTCGCTGCCATATCCAAAAGCGAGATCCGAAATCACTTCAAGCGAGAATGGCTCAGACCTAAACGACTGCATGCGAATCGCGAATCCCCGTTTGGCTGTCTCAATACACTTGCACCACTCTCGCCGATCATTTTCTGAAGCTACATAGAATGTATATCGCGTGCCCTTGCGTCCGAGATGCTCAATTCGGAAAGGGTACAGTTTGTCAGTGTCGCCGTCTTTCGTATTCAGCATGGCTTGAGCTTTCTCCTTTAGTTCTTCTGCTGATTGCGGCATCGAGGATCGATTGTTAAGAATGGCTGTTAGATTCGCTTGACTCTTAGTTATATGGAATCTTGCATTGCCGGGGGGGTCATTACTTGACACCAAAACCAAGAGATCAATTGGGATCGGATGGTGCACAATCTCAAAAGTCGGACGCGACCCTGTGGACACGTTCGCAATCAAGAGATAGTTGTCCAGTAAAATGATATACCTAGAATGTCGCATGTGGCCCTCAACCTTGACCTCCATCCGTCCTTGATGAATGAGCTGTCGAGACTTTGCATTGAGATACAAATTAACTTCCAGCCTTTTGTCGGTGAACTTAATTGTCTCCTCCAAATCCCTGAGTGCATATCGTTGCTGGCTTTCGGCGTATCGCGCCTGGAATGCGAGGATTACGCCATTCAACTTATCCAACACTTCCTTAACTTTGTGACGCTCGTAGATTGGTGGATCCGTTTCATCAAGAATTCGCTTTAGGTGCAATGGGTATCGGACCAATCGCAGCCGGACGGCATCATATTCATCGCGGGACTGAACCTTATAATCCTTATCAAACTGCTGAAATGCTGGATCACGAGCAGCTTCTAATTTATACTGTCTTTTCGCATCCTCGAAAATTGAGGCGTACAACTCATAAGCCTTCTGCACTGAAAATAGCCATTCATGGAAAATATCCCCGATTCCGTTCACAATGGGATTAGCTGCCTGTCGGACAAGCAGTGGGCCATATAGAAACTCCGTATTAATCCTGAGAAGTTCCTCTGTTGCAGCGTACAATTCCTTCGCGACTGGCTTATCTCGGAAATTGGCCAAAAACATGCGAAGTTCCGCGAGATATTTGTGTTCGCCTTGGATGATTTCGAAGATGATATATTGGCGGGTAATTTCTCTCTTAGGAAGAGTGTTCAGCACCCCGATCGGAACTATGGCTGACCAGTTACTCGCGTTTAGGAAGTCGTTGCTAACCTCCGGCACAGCTTTTGGCGGGCTTCGCAATGTCCTGGAACACTTCGGGGAGTAGCATTGCCACACAATCGGCTCTTGTTCAGAATGGAAATGTGTTGAATAACACCCTCTACCAGCTAGCTCTGTCAACACACCCGAGAAAGCAGCCAACCGAGCAATATATCCAGTCTCATATTCCTGTGGAACTCGGACATGGATACCATCGGGTCTATCCATAACGCCATGAAGAATAAATGACGCGATCGCCGCACAGGCGTTCTCGTCCGCCGTCGAACTCCGCAATGTTGGAATCCAATGTATAAACAAGCCGCGGATCAGCTCCACAAGCTCGTTTTCCCTCATCACATTTGCTTCACGCGTCATCACCCGCCGTACCCACCTATATAGTTCCGAAAGTAGCCAGGACTGCTCACAAGAACTATAATCTAGCGATGATAAAGCCCGCTTGCCAAAGCTAATTTGCAACGTTGAATGTCTCGTTCCCTGCTGTGCGGGTTCAGAAGGAGCTTGTGATGAGAGGTTCGGTGATGAGTCTGGAAGCTCTGTGGGTAATCCTAAACGCATCATCACACCAGTATCCGCATGCGTGGATGTAGCCGATTCCGCTGGGGACTGCGGGCGCGAGGGCTCCACAGTAATAGTCGGGTGGATATTTAAAGTCGAACCAAGTCGCAATGGCCTTGTAGGGGTGATCCCGACCATATCTAGCTCCTCGTCGCACATTTGTGGATACACATCATTTTGCTCCTCCTGAACACCGAACGCGTTCTCATCGCCGGTAAGATCATGTAGATACTCGTTATCCTGCAACTGCACCCGATATTCCTGGTACCCTGGAACCAGTACCTGCTGCTGCAACGGCTGCGACACCTGTCTCTGCTGTGATCTCAAGTTTCCATCCGCCTCCAACGGAACGCGTCCGGTCGTGTTCGCACGCACAGGCTGTGGACCTACACTCAGTTCATTCAGATCTGTCCTCTTTACTCCGCCCATTGAGGACCACGAGGACCACTTTTGCAAACCCGGGAGTCGTGAGGGATCAGCGTCCGCGTGTTCTGAGTATCTAATCAAGCCATAAGGTGTGAAGTGCTGCGGCGGCTTCGGTGGAGTTGAGGTGCCGCTTTCCGCAGGCGACCTGGTGTCGGATGTGGAGTACGAGAATGCGTCTGGTGACTGTGAATATGAACGGTCGTCAAATGAGTATCGATCGCTATAGCCCACCTCATGATCGTCAGGTTCATCCTCGAAGGGGACCCCATGTCGTGGTGGTACGGGAAAATTGCCGAGAGAATATGTTTCGCCATGCAGTCCATCTTCGGTGTCCAAGTTGTATTCGACATTCGCAGGCAAATTCAGCGAACTGTAAACACTTGTCGGGCTAGGTAAAGATGTATCAATTGCCGAGTTGTCCGAAGGCTCTGTAAAGGCAGTAGGGCCGAATGTAGTCGAGAACGGAGATATATCTCCATACGTAACGGGGGGGCTACGCTCTGGCAATTGTTCGTCTCTGACGGGCGACCGCGAGGGCGACTTGGACCCCGATCTCAAACCGGACCAAGTGGGGCCCAGTGGGAGGGACACACGTTTGAAGTCTAGTACCCCGACTGAGGACATGTCGAAGTAGTCAGACGGGACGTACGGACCCGCCTGCTGATTCTTCATCGGAGATTCCCCTTGGACGAAAGATGATGCATCTTGAGACTGATATACTGTGGAACTTGACAAATTGTCTGGCACAGGGGATCGCGGGGTCCGATGTTGTGCGATAGTCGTCTGTCGCTGTAGGGCTTGCTGTAACGTTGATTCAGAATCCGCCGACCGTATGATCTCATGTGGCAGTGGCGGTCGCGTATTTGGCTGTGCGATCAACCTGTTCCATGAAATTGTCATAGGGCTCGAAAATGTATAAACTTTGTTCCGAGGATATTGTCGGTCCCTCGACTGGGTTTCTGTAGTTGGGCTTATCTCTGACGCGTCTGTCGAGGCCGGATATCGTATGGACGTAGGACTCTGTGGCGACGGAGTCTCATGCGGTGGAGGTACCGGCGGTCGGGACTGAGGTATGAGCGTGGATGACCCTCGGGAAGGCAGGATTTCCACAGGCACAGGCGGCGACCGAACAGGCGACGACGACATCCGATGTACAGGACCGGTCGTAGGCTCCATATCAGGTCTCTTAACAGGATTCTCATATTCCAAGTCCCGCTGCGATGAATACGAATTATTCGCATCGTAGTTGTATTCGCTTTGAGGAGGAGACGCTGAGAATATGGAAATATTGCTGTAATCCACCGTTGGAGCCTCCAGAAATCTATCGAACACGTCTCTCCTTGGATGCATGCTTGGATTCTATTCAGCATTAGTCATATATTGTACTATCTGTATCACAACACATAACACACTCTCGCCACAGGATTGCCATCAACAGAAGACGCCGGCGTCGACGCAGAAGCGGTGCCCACGATTCCGCCATATCTATTGAACTGCTCCCAATCTGGCGCTGGCGATGACGAAAACTCCGTACGCGTGTCCTCTCTCGAGCTTGACAATCCATTTAGCGGGACTTTAGGGGGTAACGCAGGCGGGATATCATTGTTGTTGCTCATCGCTGTGCGTGACGCCGGTAATAGATGAGGAGGCGGCCGTGGAGGAACGGGTGGTGCAGGTTCAGAAGGTACGTTGTTATACATGCTATTAAAGCCATCCCAGCTCATCGCGAAACTTGGCCTGCTCCGCGGGCCGCGTTTGTTTGGTCGTGGGTCGGCGTGAATGCGTACGCTTTTGTTGATTCCTTGGCCGCAGTAACATTGGCATAAGGCGGTACAAGGCCCACTAGCGACATGATACAAGTCACTTCTTCCTGTTAAGATGCTACTATTTAACTACGTGGTTGTCGCATAATTATTTTGAGCAAGCTGAACTGCCCAAAAGAATCTTGTGCAATAATCGTAGAACACTAGCTGATGTTCCTGGCCCAATCCATTCACCGTAGTGAGATCTCGTCACAGAGTTATAGATAACCTAGACAGAACTATAGGTGAACCACCTACGACCGTAATTACATCCACAATTTCACTATAGTGATAGTTCTTTTATCGCAAATCGAACTAGTGTTAATATAGTCTACATTAAAAAAGTCTACGCTATTGCCATCTGCTACCATGGTACGACTCGACCGAAATCATCCTTTCTACGAAATTTTCAAGAACAGAAACAAATACGTTAACTCGCGCAATTGTATTTTCGTACCCTAATTTCGCACCCTAACAACAATTCTCAACAAAGCACGCATTTACATTCGAGAATCATATTTTCTCATCATAAAACGCCAATATCAGGCACAACTAAGGCTTGGCGACATGGGGAAGAACGATTAAGTTAGGCGGCAATACCAATGACACCTACATCGCATTAGTTAACTGTCTGATCTAAGTAAAAGAAGAAAGTACTGAACGACGTACCGCAAGCAGGTCGGGGACCAGCATTGCCAGTCTTGAGAGATTCGGGGTGTCCACCCTTGCCAAGATCGTCAGTGCCACCGTGGACGACGACAGTTCGGCCAAGAACACTCTGAGGTCCGATCAAAGTGATCAAGCTGTCAGCAGTCGAGCCTTTGGCATTGCCCAAAGCGTCGGTAGTGACATTGCCGAGATCACCAACGTGACGGACCTCGTCAGTCGGGGCACCGTGGGTCTTGCCGAACGGGTTGAAGTGGGTCCCGGCAGAAGTGCAGCCGTTGGTGTTGTCGCCGAATTCGTGGACGTGAAAACCACGGAGAGCGTTAGCGTCGTTGCCCTTGATGTCCCAGGTGATGGTGGTGGGAGCGCCTTCGGCCGTCTGCTCGAAGGTAACAGTGCCGGAGACAGTGGAGTCTCCTCGGAGAACAGCGACTGCGATACGAGTTAGCTCAACGCTCTGATGCTCAAACTGTCTCCCGTTTTATTCCAAATCGGTTGAAAGCCAGCGCATGATGTGCGAAAAAAAGACGCTTCCATGTCGCCACACCCGTCTTCGATCTCAAACATAATCATCACTTCAAACGAAACGAGCCAATCATAATAATCAGTCTCAAAAATACATACCAGCCTTAACCATTGTAATGATATGTGAATTGAATTGCGATGGAAGAAATGTGACTGAGAGACGATCGGAGTAAGTGAATGGCACGTTAGGAGGAAAGACGGACAAGAGGCTGATGATTATACCCTTCTCAGAACTTCGAACAGCGCTATTTCGTCAGCGAGCCCCCTCGCGTATGGCCAATGCCGTCACTGAGTCTAGTTTCTGTGACCTTCGCCGACAACTGTGCTGACAGCGCGACTATTACGGCATTTATCACATTACGCTTCCGCAGTTGAGCAATCTGGGGTACATGGGTTAGGGCTAACGGAGTCCTTTGGACCGCGGCCGTAATAGCAAATTGACTATTGTAAGCAAGGATGGTCGAGCCACTTCGGAGATTTGATTAGTGCGTGCGTCATATTCATTGAACTGCCGTAAAGTCCGCTATTGTTGACAGTGCCGATATGTGCGATCAGTCATTCGATAGATTAACATTGACAGAATGTTGATGTAACATCCACTGACTTCATTGCCAGGCAGACCACTCCATTCGCGCATCGCCCGCGGCGAAATACAGAACTCTCAGGGAGGCTGACAGATAAACTATTATTGTGAAATGTTAGTGACAGTAAATAGCTGACAGTTAGGACAGAGCCGGATATATGCGCTCAAAGAATCGTGATCATCCACACAATGGGAAATAACCCGGCGATGTCTTAGAAGAGACCGATTATATATTCTTCCACAAAGCAGAATCTTTTCTTACCCCAAACCAAAACTTTTTACATTCATACCCCAAAAATTGCAACATGATACTCACTCCTCATCCGGTGTAACGTCGCCATACTCCCAAATTCCCTTACGCTCCCTTTTCGCATCCTCAATAACTTTTCTCAAATATGCCAGTTCTTTAGATCCAACATACCCCCTCTCAACATCCCGTCGGAGCACTTTGTCAGACGGCACATACACCCACCCTTCTTCTGCCAATTTAGTATTAATGCTCTTATCGATATCGCTCGCCTCGAAAAGCGTAGTCAGCGACGCACCATCACCAGTACGTCCGTCCACCACCGCGACGAGTTTCTGAGGCTCGCTGCCAGCGGCGAGGAGCGTCTCCGGCTTCGAGAGGACAATGTCGTAGAAATAGTTGACTGCATCGTCGAGGTAGTCCTCTTGGAATTCAGGCCACTTGACCAATGACAACTTTCCGGCCTTTGCAAGCGCGGGAATGCCGGAGAGTGTCGGTGAAAACAGAGACGGCAAAGTTCGCAGCTTGGCGAGTGGTGCGGAGGAAACAATCAGGCCGAAGTCGATGGATGTGAGACTAGCTTGCTTGCGCAACTTATCAATTTGCGTCACGCGGAAACGGCCGAGGAACTTGGTGCCAGGGATAGGGTACGCCACAAGGTCGTTGTTGCGAGGTTGAGCGGAGAGTGCAGTGGGCTGTTGAGCTGTCAAAGAACTAGTAAGCGTAGAAAATCTACCGACGCCTATTTTCTATAGTTAGTATTAACCATTTATAACCATCATGCAAATACGTACTTTCATCAAGAACGACATAAATGAAAGAGCCATTTGGCTCGACATTAGTTACCACAACATTAAGGTACTCCCTCTTTCTCGCCGCTCCATCGGCGGCCACCTCAACAGGCACTTCAACAGCCTTAGCCTTGCCCTTGTCATCCTTCCATAGACCCTTTTTCGCAGCCTGAGCCACCTCTTCAGCAGTGCGGAACTGGGCCAAAACAGCAGCCTCCTGCGCAGAATATTCGTCCAGTCTCGCAAGGCCCTCTTCCAACAACATCTTCGCAAAGGTATCCTTGGTACCCGGAATATGCAATAACCCAAAAAAACCTCCGGAGCGATCAGCATGCGTAACATCAATCTCGACATCCCGCTGCAACAACTTGCGCGCAGTGAAGTCCTGAGCTTCCTCGCCAAATGCCTCTGATTTCTCAGGCCCAGAGGCTGCACCGGGGTTTATCATTGCCACACGAGGAGTCGTTACGCCCGCGAGGACGAACTTGATTCGCGCGTTCTCTCGCGGCAAAAGCAGTCGCAATCTGCTACCGGAGTTGACGTACTCGACAATGGCCGGAACGCGTTTCTGGCGCAAGAGCGAAGGTAAGAACGCGGATGCTCTAGCATGAGATTCCGAAGCATTGACAATGCGCTCGACAGGTAACGCGACTCCAGAATGGAAACCTTTCTTGCCCTTGACAGCTGCATCCTCCTTTTCAAGTAACTCGTCCCAAATCGGACTCCGATCTTCGACTTGATCTTTGCGATGCCTGATCACGGTCGCGTATCCATTCTCAACTAACAAGGCCGCTAGATCGGAAGAGCCGGTAGACTGGCCAGTAGCTCTCGCAAGCTCCACAGTCGCCATATCTCGTTCTTCAAACTGCTCTGACTTTGGCCGAGTGTGCAGAATGACAACCTTGACGTGCTTGCCAATCGCTTTCTTCCTGGCAAACTCGCGCGCGGCATTCACATAAGGAGCTTGCTGAGCGTCGGTCTGTCTCGGTCCCCGAATACTCGCCAACTGGACAATCTTCTCATCACTGGTCTTCGTCCTCAACGACAGCATATCAGCTGATATCACGCGCGCAACCGTCGCCGTGAAGGATTTATCCGAGTCGGCCCCTCCCTTCACACCTGGCACAGTGACACCGTGCCATAAATTAATACCCTTTGCTTTCGCTGTCTGTTCGGCTGCGCGAAGCCTGCTCATGTTCGCTGCGCCGAGGAAGTTGCTTTGCCAGTCACTGACATGGGCCAATCCGCTCTCGAGTAACTTTTCCGCAATATTACCTGCAGGATGCAAAAGGATGCCGACCAGCACACCCTGGTTCGACGCACCGAGGACCTCGACTTTGACGTTGCGTTGAAGCAAGCGCGCCTCGACATAGTATTTAGCGGCGTCACCGAGCGGCTCCCCAGGCTCCACCGCAGCGTCGGTTGTCGAAGCCGATCGCGGTGCGCGGACACCTGCAATCAGAAGCGGGACTTGGACGTGCTGCCCGGGAAGTAAAAGCCTGACAAGTGTACGATCGCCATTAATAATGCGCTCGACGATGGCGTCGATTTGCTGGCCCTTGTACCTGTCCGCAAACCCAGCTGGGAGGTCGTTCACCTTGGTGTAAGAATCGATCTTGGGTGCCCAAAGGCCGACAGCGTCTTCCTTGGCCACTGCCTCGAGCGAGCGGTACTTCTCGAGAAGTTCGTTCGGCTCAGCGGCTTCTTTGGCAGTGGTCTGGCGGACACGAACGGTGCCGGCGGAGATCAGTTGCTCATTGGCGGAGACCTTGTTGGGAAGGTAGACGACGCCGTATTCCCGGTTTGTATTCGGGACGGTGTAAAGGACTTCGCATTGCACAATTTGACCAACAAGTTGAAGACGAAGATGTTCCCGGGATTGGAAAGCGAATGGCTGCGACTAATTAGCTGAATTGAAAGGAGGCAGGACGATGGAACAGAACAAAATCGATGCGTGCAGACAAGCAATTAGCACTGACGCAGCACACTGACAATTGTCCATCACAAAACCACGTGGTATACATGTGGGAATCCCCAATTGGAAGCGGGAGACATGGTATGGCTCGGATTTTCTGTGCATGTCTTAATTTACTCAAATCCTCTCACGCGAATTTTGCCTGTTGTCCGTCCTCTCATCCACGCATAAGAGCCCGACAAAACAAGAATACATACCTCATCGCCTTCGTCTCTCTTCAGACGTGGAGCAGTAACGTAGGCCAGCGAAAAAGTCCGCTCAGCAGGTACTTGTCCCGGCTGTGGGGGGCGCACTGTGGTGAGCAGGAGCGTGTCGCCTGACAGAGCAGACTTGACCTTTGCGGCGAACAACGGAGCCATGGCTGCTTCAACTGGACCAAAGAGAAAGCGTAAACGTTATATGACAGAAGGTAGAAAATATTTTCTGCAAACGAGAAGGATCACAGAGAAAGAAGAATGCGGATGGAGTCGAGATTGAAGGTTACTACGGAGTCGGCTCAGAGCTGTGCGACGCGTGACTGGAGCCACGTGTATACTTACCTCCTTAGTATTACGGGCATTGCACCAATATTAGTCCGCCATGCGACACTGCGCAATCGGTATCTGGTATCAGTATCAGTATCAAGTAGATATAAACCAAGAATTGCATCAGGAATCCATTCAGAGACTGAGAGGGTGAGACGCATTGGAGAATTTGCCACACTTAGGTGGTCTCCGTTGGTAGTATGGGAGCCTATGGGGGCCCTGGTGGTGGTTGAAGCCACGTTGTCGCGCAGCCAAGCACGCTCTCGATCCACACAGTGCATTCAGAGCGGTTATACATATTTATCTACATATTACTCTTGTTACTGTTATCCATCTGCCATCGCTCTCGGTACTTCCATCCAACGCTGATTATACTTGACGATGTCGAAGGTACCTAAATGGTGTGTAAAGTGGACGTGCTTAAGAGTTCTACGCGAAACGCGTGGTAGTTATTTATCATGTGCTTAAGGGGAGGTCAATTGCATTACGTACGGTAGCTAGCATTAGGACCACAATATATAGCAAACATCAAACATTGTTAGAATATGGCTGTGAGTGCCGTGATGTGGGGATAGCTTGAGATTTGGCTATTGACTGCCAGACGACCGACGTCATCAAGACGTATTCGGCAACAACCTATTGTACAATGAAGTTGCGGAATGTCTATACTAGATAATTGCAATAACAAATCACGATGGATACATTGAGATGGTAGCTTAGGTCGCGCCGCAAAGTACGCGGTTCGGTGAACCTGTATTTGGTTGTGGGGCTCGTTTCTCGGCAGTTGGTGAGTTCGTGCACTACAATTTGCCTGATTGGCCCCCTTCCCCATAGCAGTTGTTTGTATACGTATTACTGCACAACCGTTCAAACGCATTCAGTCAGTTACAATGCTGGATATGATGATGAATACTCGCATAGCTGTCTGGTTTATTTTTTGTATGTATATAACGCACACAATTATCCATGGGTGTCTTCGGTAGCCACACGCCGCACATCGTGTGGTCGTATGCACTTCATGGTCTTTCCTTACCTGCATTTATGCCTTAATTGTCGTAAAACAGAATCATGCTGAGAAGTACGCTGGGGAGGTCGAACAGCTTTCAGGGATAGGGCCGGTGTCTGCGGCGCTAGCAGTGCTGCGCCTCACTGGGACCCTCCGGACTGCCTCTTCCGCACTAGTGCAACTATCCCCGCCCAAGCCGGTATAAGTTGGTACCATCGCTGCGGCAGCCATGCACATATTGGCCTCAATAAATGTGGGCGTAGCCGGCGCCAAAACAACGGTGGAGCCGCAGGGCGTGTGTGAATGCGGCGGACATTTTATAGCCCTAACCCTTCACGCTACGCTTTCATTCACGAGGCCGAGCCGCCCGCGCCGCGCCCGCCGCCCTCCTTTGACGCTTTTTCGTCGTCTTCACTCTCCCTCTTCTCGTCAAAACAAGCAGCCATCACACGAATCCGCATCTCTTCCTTTGCGAATTTGCATACACGCACTCGCAGCCGAATGGCCCATCTGAGCGAATACCAAGGCGCCATCGCCCTGCTCGACCTCGATCGCGGGTCGTCAACCGCTACCGCCGCACAACAGCGCCAGTCGCCCCAGCACCACCATGCGCCGCTCCCGCGCATCGTCATGCCAGAAGATGACTCCCAGGACGACAGGCGAGTAACTCGCCATCTCAACCGAACCTCCATCGCAGACCTGCTCTCTGACTCCAACGAGCGCGACCAGCAACAGCAGAACGGCCACCTCCAACCTCCGCACATCTACACAAACAGCGCAAACCCCCCGATCGACACCCAGCTGCTATCCCCTATGTCCGCCGTCTCGGTCACGTCCCCGTCTGCAATGTCGACCCTTTCCAACTCGTCATCAGCCTCGTTTTCGTCCGCCGCGACCTCAGTCTCCGGCGTGTCTTCGAACGTTTACGCATACGTCCAGTCCCCTGTGTCGCCTATCGTCTCCCACCAGCAACTCACTCCCCAGCCGCAACCACTCTCGCTTCCGCCGTTACCATCCGTCATCCACCCCGATGGGGGATATAGGCACCACGCCACCGATCCCGCTCTCTCCGGTGTCATCCCTGCCAACCCTGTCCGCACTGGTGCGAATGCAAACGCTGAGTACCGTCAAGCTAGCGCTCCTTCTCATGGCCAGCAGCCGTCCGCTTCTGGTCACAGTACCAAGCGCGAGAAAGCGTCATCGTCTACTGCATCTGTTGGCTCCCCCGGTGCTTCGTCCGGACAAACTCCGTCCGCGTCGCGGCCATATAAATGCCCGCATGCCGGCTGCAAGTGGACTTTTGCACGGCACTCGGACCAGCGACGGCATCTACGGTCGCACTACTCTCCGAACTTCCACTGTCCATACTGGCGGACCGATCCAACCTGCCATCGCAATGGCGGCGCCTTCAATAGATTAGACGTTCTCAAGCGGCATTTGCGACTAGTCCACTTTGTCCAGCTCAAGGATACGGACGCAGGATGGTGCCGACTCTGTCAGAAGATGTTTGCGTCTCCAAGAGTATTTGTCGAGCACTGCGAAAAGTGCGCGGATTCGGTGCAACCAACTGAATGGAAAAAGAGTGCCGCGGAAGGTGAGCCAATGCCGCCTGGTATGCCGTCGGAACGCGCGTGACGAATTTTTTTTTTTTTTTTACTGTGAATACGTCACGCCAGAAAAATAAGTTTGTTTTAGTAGTGGAATGGATTTAATAATTTTCCAGGTTTTTGTGATTGTACACGTGTAAAGTTAGGTATCAATTATCTCTATTCCGAGTATGTATCCCGCGAAGCGCTACTTTTTTTGTATGAGATTTATGGGATCTCCTCTATGACTACTCTCTTGTACATTTTGTTGGTGTCAATGTGTTCAATTTTGTTGCGTGATCAGGTAGTCGTGATATCGGGACTGTTTTTGAGGGTATTGTATTGAAGTCTATACTCTTACTGTTCCTCTTACTATCGGAGTATGAATGTGAAGAATTGTACGTTATTTAATTTAATATAATGATCTTATTTAATATTATGTAATTTCGTGTGTATAATGGCCATTACACAGCTGGACACAACTCAGCCGCGTTCCTTGCGGCAGTATCGGTAAGCGGCTGGATGTTCCACATTGTCAGTATGCTAGCGTTTACGGATGCGAAGTAGTGAATAATCGGCATCGTTAGAATGGCGTATACGTTTACAGTATCGTGATGATCACGATGATCCGCGGAGAATTTGATGATCAACTTGTCATCTATCTTATCAAGGTGGTCGATGAGCGAGATCGTGCTGTTCAGTGTAAACGCAAGTACTGGTCCTTCAATGACCGATATTTGCAGAAAATATATCTCTTCTTTCTCCGGTCTACCTGCCGACGGACGGAGTTGACACTATGCAGATAGGGGAAGGGAGAATGCGGTTAGGGCTGCGACTGGGCGAGGTCACCAACGCATTTGTGTTTCGCGCGTGTTTGATGTGTGTATCTCTAGCAGTACACTCGGTCCTCTCTAGCTTTGTACTGGCACGTCATATATATGCGATGAGATGCTATAGACGCGTTGTCTGGTAGTTTAAGGCATTTTGTTTGACTCCACAGGAGGATCCTTCACTCTTGCGTTGGGATGATCAGGCGAGGTAGATCTCAATTGTTTGCATTTTCGAATCGATATCAAATAATGCGATACATCTGGCGGAACAATATGTAAGCATGCATTATGGCTTAGTGCTTGGCCATCGCTATAGTATCTAATGGATTTATCTGGGCAGGGATGTTTGACGACGTGCCCCTTGCCGCAGGCTTACATCACCTCCTGAACTCGACTCCGTCGCTCCTACTCCCCATCCATATCATCAGGCATCTTGCCTCAGCTTCCAGGATCTCGCTTGCGTTACCGTGATCACTAGCAATCCTTGAATTCAAAGTCATTCACTCGATTCCTCTGGCTAATTGGCTGCGATTCCCTCCGCTCCCTACGCCTCGAAAATTAAAGTTCACCCTCACAGCGCGGCGTTCCGATATTGTTTGGACATTGCCTAATCCAGTATAGTGGTGCCTGCAAGGACTCTAACCCTCAGGCCACCGGAATTAAGCAAGGGCGCGAATGTTCCGCCTATTCTGATTCGCTGGCATTTTGCTTACTACTTCTCTTCAGTGCAACGGAGTGGTATTTGTTTGTCGGTGAGATATATTCTCGTGGCTTTGCTTTCGATTGTGAAATATTCGGTTGGGGGCACGATCAAATAATTAAAGGCACGTGTTGTGTATTGAGATACAATCGACAACGTGCGTTCTAGTGGCCACCCTGCGATAACATCTGCGAAATCTCGAAAATCGACGATTCTGATCCGCGCTTCGAAATAATTGGTCCCCGGCCGCAATATTACTTTATTACGCGGCCACAGAAACACACGATACGAGGGATGAGGGGTATGGCGCCCTTGTTATTTGTTTACTGTGTATTCGTGTTTAATTTGGTGCGCGTGCTAATATTTGCAATGTAGAATACAAGATCGTGGTGCTCGGCGCTGGCGGAGTCGGCAAGTCCGCGTTATCAGGTTAGTCGCGCATTTTGCAGTTTTGTCATGGAGATTTCTAACTTAGCCTACCAGTCCAATTCTCACAAGGCGTCTTCCTCGACTCCTACGATCCGACAATAGAAGACTCGTACCGCAAGCAAGTCGATATCGACGGTCGCGCGTGCATACTCGAAATCCTCGACACGGCAGGAGTTGAGCAGTTCACCGCCATGAGAGAGCTATATATCAAGAACGGGCAAGGTTTCGTTCTCGTGTACAGCGTGACAGATCGGTCTAGCTTGCTGGAGCTGTCAAAGTTGTATGAACAGGTGTGCAGGATCAAAGGTACGAAGACAGTGCCGATTGTGTTAGCGGGGAATAAATGCGATTTAGCGCATGCTCGGACCGTGCCGTTTCAAGAAGCAAAGCATTTAGCCTTGAAATGGCGCACGAACTCGTTTTACGAGGTGAGTTTTGTTTGGACAAGGAATATTTTTCATTTTACTCGGCGTTACAGATGCTGACAAGATAGACGTCCGCGAGAACGTGTGTGCACGTGAGCGATATCTTTGTAGACGTTGTCCGGCAAATCCAACGGCGCGACTCTGCCTCCGGTTCTTCGGACGCGTCCACAACGCATACCGTTAGCCCCGTGCCTACTCCTACCGAGAAACACAGGCAAACGCACTCCGTCAGCACTATCGGTGGATACGAAACAGGACGCCACCGATCATCTAAACGGAGTAGCGGAAAACAGAGCGAGGCAAGCTTGTCGAGCTCTGACTCAAAACACAAGCGCAAGAAGAAAATAGGTGGAATGTGTGTTATCTTGTGAATGTCTACACTCTGTGCTATGCTCTTTGTTGTTCACCACGCTCCTTCAATATTGGCTTCGCAGCTGGTCCATACGAAATTCGTTTATGATTCTTTTCACTCTCTAGATCAGTTAGAGTTGATCCCAACCTTCCTTCGAGACGATACTACTCACTCATTTTTCTCCTCGTTAGCGACTTGCAGTCCTTTAGTCCTCTATGCGACCGCTGACACTCCCCGCGCAAGTTGGCGGACTTGCAATGCCTGTTCATGACATTACGCTCTTTTTATGATTCGTGACGATCTGCACTTGACAACTTTGCACTCACTCATGCCGATTTACGCGTTATACGATACAATGCGATGATGATGGATATCACTATGAAACCGATGCAATGTATGATATTTTGGGGTGATATATTTACTGTATTTACCAGAGTATACAGCGCCGCGACGTATGATGGATATTTTGCTTATGCTCCATTAGCGGAGCTTTATTATGGTTTATCAACATTCATATACGGGATGTATTGTATATTTTGCTCCAGTTTTGTTTGTTTCTGGTCTTTTTGGAAATTTTGGGAATATGTGTATTTATTATGTCATCCTTTGTTTTGTGTTTTCACTATAGTTCAGAACCGCGTCGTTACGCGGTGTTCATTCAATGCAATACATGTAATAATTTCTTGTAACTTGGATTGTATTTTTCATAACGCCCACATACTATACCAATTTACAAATGATAACAACAATGCAGGATTAAACCCAAATTATACGAGTCCGTTTACTACTCCAAACCCAAAGTCCCCAATACAACACCATCGGTCGCCGCGTTATTGACTCACGAATAAATGCGCTCCTGCACCTTAGGATACAGGCCGAAAATCTGATTATACAACTCCGGATAACTCATCCTCAGCACATCCGGATCCCTTGCCATTGCAGTGAAGAACGTGGCCGTACCAGACTTTATCGGTACGGTCGCAATATTACAAATCTGCAGGCCGATAACAAAAGAAAAGCCAACTATCGGGGCATTATAATTCCCGCCATCATTATACGCGGGATTTGTATACTTGAGGTATAGGTAGGCGAACAGCGCGGTGACGTATGCCACGAATGTCGAGCCGAGGTTGAGCACCGGATCGATGAGGCAGTCGTTTATGAGCGCGTCGATTCCGCGATCCTTGATCAGTTTCCATGTCTCTTTGGCAGCCGGGATGTATGCGGCTCCGTAGAGTGCGATGTAGCAGTATGCGTAGTGATTGAAGAACCGAACTGCCCAATCCAACACTGCGAGGAGACACTGGATAAAAAAAATAATGATAACCGCAATCCAGTTATTATCTTGTCTCGCGGCCTGCTGGGCCAACGCAGCCAGTTGCTGTAGTAGCTGGATAATCGATACAAGAAGACTTCCGAACGAAATCGAACCCAACGAGTACGTCATCGAGCGTTTGAACGCGCCAAGCGCCGGCCACCGCGGCATCCCCTGCGTCGAACGCGAGCAAAAGTACCAGGACCCGTACACGCCCGAGATGGTCGTGTGGATGATGTTCTTGATGACTTCCGAGATGTAGTACCCGCAGAACGTGATAAAGATGATCAGTCCAATCAGCGTCGCATGCGAGCAGTTCCCACCGGCGGTAGTGCCGCAGCTCTGGGAGTCCGCGGTTGGGTTGTATTTCACATACACCGCCACGAGCGTGACAGAGAACCAGGCGGCGAAGGCAGACACAACGAGTGATCCGACGAGAGAGACAATGAGGACTGACGGGTGAGCGCGGCAGACGTCCATTACTGTTTGCAGAATCAGCGTTGCAAATGGGATCCGCCTGATCCATGAGAAAAAGCAGAACGCGCCGAACAGTGTAAAGAGCAAAAACACGATCGCTGCGGAATAATAGTGTTCGGTAAAGTAGTAGATCGCGGTCGCCAAACCGAGGATAATGTTTATAATCCCCGTGATCCAGATGAACTGTTTCGTAAACACGCGCGCAAGGATGAAATACGCGACTGAAAGTCCGAGCGCGATGACGACCACGAAAACGAGCAATATGATAGTATTCGTGTTCAGTGAGAAGCTCTCGCCGCTGCCGTAGATGCCGCCGCCGAGAAAACTCTTTGTCTTCGCATATGCGTGGATCGCGATGCCCGAGACTACAATGAACCCGCTTAGAACACCAAGCAAAAGGAATACTGCCCAAATATCATTCCACCGTGGCTTCTCTACCTTGAACTGCTCGTCGAATGTTGTGGCCCTCAGGTCGTTCTTGTTCCGGTGCGGCTTCGTGCTCTCGTTTGGCGGAGGTGGCAGCTGCGGCTGCGGCTGGTAGCTGGGGGCTGCCTGAGTGAAGGTCGCCTCAGAAGGCGGATACCTGGGCGGCTTCTCGCCTGTGTACTGCTGTTGGCTGTGCTCCCCAGACATTGCTTCCTGATTCCTGTGCGGGTGACAAAGTGCGAGTAATGAGCAAGGAACAGGGGAGTATAAATTTTAAAATCTACTAAGCACAAACTCATCGTCGAGACAACTTCAGATTATTTATTCAGTGGGCCGTCGCTCCGTGCAGTCACAAGATTTGGAGGATAGGCAGCGCATGACGTCGCATTCAGTCGATCATCGCATCACGCATCATCGCCATAGCAACCAAACAGCCGCCCGCAATTTTAGACGCCCAATAATACCTAGAGGTGAACTTCCTCAGCCACATCCTAGAACGTGCGAATTTATATTTACTCTGTATTATCGAGTCAAACCCTCAGCGCGCAGACCAATTGAGAAACAACTTATCGAAATGACGACAAACAAATGTAAACGACAAATACATGGGACCAACGAAATGAAATAAACCTTACTAGCACAACTCGCTCGAACAAATCATATATATCGAGCCCACCTCATTTCTACTAAGACGTTATCACAAAAGTATTAGAAATATATATGTAGACCGGTAAAATGAAGACCAAATAATGTAATATATATAAGCGGCAAATAGCGATTCAACTCAACTTTAAACTTCCAACCAGCCTGAATACATATGCATCCGCAATGATGAATGAAAATTCCAAAATAGCGAAGGGAAATATACGATACGCCAGGGCACTACTAAGATATTACCTATTATAAACTAAATATTATGAAACATGGTGAACCGAGCCCATCATATGTCGATCCGTTGCCCATTCACATATGAGTCGTCGTCCGAGAAATTCCGGTTGTCGTCCTCTATCCCACTCATCTTGCGCGACAGTTCTTCACTGTCTTCGTCATCAATGTGTCGGTCGTTGTATTTCAGCGAATTCATGCGCTCAGCTTCCTCCCCCACATCGTCCATGTCCATGTCCATGTCACCGGCAACCTCGTCAGACACATGAATACTGTGCATACCTGAACTTCGCGTGCTTACGATCGAGTCCTTACGCGCAGACCACTTCTTGGGAAGAGTCAGCGTCGCAGAGGTGTCATGCCGCAACAATTTGCCGGGCCGATCCAAAGACAAGTCATCGTCCTCCTCGTCCATAGGCGGCAATTTCCGTTCAGCAAAGTGGTCATCTATGGACGATTCATCGACACTACGGCAATCAGCACCAATAAATCCAGCTCAAACAAACAACATACAACGTGAATCCCTGGAAATTAGCCTGAAGAGTCGGTGACAACGGCGTGGAACCCTGTAGGAATCTGCTTCCCTGTAATACACTCGTAGACGCATTTGTAAACTCCGGATCAAAGTTCGAAGTATCCGTCTCCGACGACAGATGTGGCTTAAATGGAGGCGGAACTTTCTTCTGCACAAGCAGATCCCAATCAATATCTGCAAAAAATGGGTGCACCTTGAGCTCCCGCGCGTCCTCGATAGCGCCTAAGCGATGTTTCGGGTTGCGATTTAGCAGCCCTTTGACAAAGCTCTTGCCTTCTGGCGATAACGCGTCCTTTGGAAACCGAACCTTTCCGAATGCGATGTTTTTGTACATCTGCTGAGTATCTTCGGCGTAGAACGGTGACCACCCACAGCACATTTCGAAAATGAGAACACCAAGAGACCAAAAGTCAACCATCTTCGTGTATCCCTGATCGTCAAGAAGCACTTCCGGCGCGAGATATTCCGTAGTACCGCAAAACGTGTTTGTCGTGGCATTCGATGCCAGATTTGCCTTCGACAGGCCAAAGTCACATAATGCAATATGTCCATTCGCATCCAGCAAAATATTCTCGGGCTTCAGATCGCGATACACGATGTCATAGTTGTGCAAATGCTCCAGCGCAAGAATCAATTCTGCAATGTAGAACTTGGCTCGTCTTTCCGGGAACCGGCCCTCTTTCTGCAAATGCCAGAATAGTTCACCACCGGACATGTAGTCCGTGACAAGATACAAGTCAGCAGGAGTCTGAAATGAGAATTTGAGACCAACAATGAAGGGTGAATCAGCAGTGGCCGTGCGGACTAGAATGTTACGCTCGCCGATAGTGTGCGCGACTTCCTTCTTCTGCACAATAACTTTCTTCGATAAAACTTTCATAGCATAAATTCTATCTGTATCTTTCTTTCGAACCTGGTAAACCTGTCCAAAAGTACCTTTTCCAATCAGCCGCAATATCTGGAAATCATCCGGGCCATAGTGACGCTTGCTGACCGCTTCGTACAACATCTGCAAACGAACGTCGCCTGACACTTGCTCACCCTTCACACGAGGCTGTAATTTATACCACTCATCAAAGATCTGCTCGTGCCGTAAAATCGGCTTAATCCGAACATGCCCTAAGAATGAGTCATTGTTGTGTTGATCGTAGATACTAACATCAATTTCCGAATTGTCGCCCAGCACATCGAAAACCGCCTCATGCTTCCAGCTCGGATTTGCACCTGAATTCGCCCGGCTTGTTAATTCAGACAAGTTCGTAGTAGAGGACTGCCGACTGCGAGACGGAATCGCGATACCGTTCGTTATAACTGGCGTTGCGCCGTTTCCGCCCACGTTGCTCGGATCTATCTTGTTGACAAAAGAACTAATCCTACTATTTTGCGGATCGGCCGATGTAAGAGTTGGACCACGTGTGATAAACTCATTTGATTCGAACGTGCAGACGACGTATGGGAACGGGTCACGCGAAGTCACACGCAAGTTCCGGGCCTGTATGATCTTCACTATCAACCGTCCCTTAGGAGCCTTAACTGATGCTGTTGCCGAACTGGAAATTGAGTTCGAAAAAGAGAATGAAGATGATGGTGACGATGGCTCGGTCACCGATGCTGAGGCCGTGTGCTGCGGGGACGGTGAATCTGGAGGCGTAGGTCCCTGCATATGTCAGCAACCTGGCTCGGTCTTAGCGAAAAGCAAAACGCATACCTCTGCAAAAGTATGTTGTAGAGACGGAAACCGCTTATCGACCAGATCAGGCTTCGGGGTGACGAGTTGCGAATGGGGGTCCTCTTCGGCGAACTTGACTGTTGAGCTAGAGACCGACTGGCTCAGCCGGTTAATTTGACTCTGGGTATCCTGCGAACCAACTGGCGATGCCGACCCGGTGCTTGATTTTGGCGTAACAGACCGTGAACTGAAAAACGAGAACTTGGACGATTTCTCCACCTTGTCGTGCTTCTCGATCGTCCTGTCCGCCTTCTCTCGCGCTGGCTGCTGCGATTGCGGAGCCTGCTGCTGCACACCAGGATCAATGGAATCCGACGCTGGATCACAGTCGCTCGGCGCCTGTCCCTGCCGTGCAGCAGCCGCCGAAGAATGAAATGGCGAGAAATGGAATAGGGACTTTGCGAACTCGGCCATTATTGCATATCAAGAAGATTATGCTGGGATGCGCACTGCGCTGCAATGGGCGCACTTGAGGGACGCCAGGGCGGCGAGCAGGAGATTGGGCTGAACTGCGGAGCGATTGATTGCTGCAGGCGAAGATGCCCCTCCGAAGGTCCTAAGACGTATAGAAGATAAGTTGGGGGCAGTGGTGATAAAGCGAAGAACGGCCGCGGCACGACCGACAGTATTGTGTCTACAGTCTCTGTAAGTGCGGCCAGCGTCAACACACGCACGCGATGCTAGTGATCTCCAGAACCGTAAGGCTAATTCCGGACGCCCATTGGCCGAGCCAAGTCACGTGAGTAGAAATTTTACTGAACCGAATGCTCGTGCTATAGGTGAATGCTCGCAGCTGTGACATTTTCGTCCTCTTTTTGAGATCTATATGCATTCGGCTACATCATGTCTATAATATATTTTGGGTCATTCGTCGTGACGAGACAGGTGTTTTATGTGAGTTGCCAATGCTGCGCCTGCTGAGGAGTTGGAGTAGCTAATCAGTATAGAAATCGAGACATTCATATGCGCTTGTGAACGTGAAACCGTTATTACCAGGACATGTCAGCACAGTTAGGAGACCACATAGCTCCGCATATACTAATTGCTTAAATAGGTATTGGTCTGTCCCTACCGAGTAGTGCCCAGAGTTAAGGATCTGTCGGCCGACGAGGTAAGATCGCATCACCAGCCTCTGGTTGGGGAGTGATCTCTAATGGTAATAGATCGCGGATTTATTCCTGACTGTTCAGAAAGTATCAGAAGTTATAGAAGATGTGTATAAAGGGCAATCTCTGAATATCGCCATACAAGACGGTCCACTTGCTGGTCAGTCCGTTCCTCACGTAAGCACTCATAGCAATTGTCAGTCTTACGGCCAATCCTAAGAGTACTTTTATAGGTCCATTGCCACATTATTCCCCGCAAGTTAGATGATCTACCGAACGTCGACGATGTGTATCAACTTTTAAACTCAAAGGACGCGGACATTGAGCTCTCTTTCCAGCAGCTCAAGTCCATTAATACTGTTGGTTTGTCCAGTCCAGATCTGTCTGATTTGGAGCGAACGCCACGAACAGAGGAAGAAATGTGGGTGGAAGCGGAAATGTTACAGGCTAAGATGAGTAAAAGTAATCTATAGAAGAGTCGGCGTTTGGTACTTTGGGTGGTTATGACATTGGGTGATTATGACATGATTTTGGATAATGACCGGTGTATAATAGACTGTGCATGGTTTGGGTATTGAATTTAGGCATATCAATTTATTCGTTGCATTCTTTACTATTCAATTCCAGCTAAGCTGTAGGTCGTAGTTTAATAAATTTTTGAATCAAAATCGTCATAGACGAGTCGCAAAGACCAGTGCGGATCACACGAGTCACAGACTCACAAACTCATGTGCCCGCGTCTTGAAAAAATCGACGCGTCAATGCAAACAAGGCCATTTACCTACTCATCAGCACTGCAAGGATCAGCACATTCAAGATTTCCCATATCATCCGATACAATACCACGACATCAAAATGTCGGATATGACCCAATTTGAGAATATCTATTTTAATCAATCATCTCGGCCTGGACGATTACGATTTGCAAACTCAGGTCTAGGATGGAAGGCGTCGTCGAAGAACGCAACTCAGCCGCCGTTTCTCCTTCCACAGTCCGAGTTCGTTTCGGCGCACTGGAGTAGGGCCGCAAAAGGATACGAATGCCGTGTGTTGACGAAAGATCGCGGTGTTATTCAATTTGATGGATTTGATCTCGACGATTTTGATCGGCTGAAAAACACGATCAAGCATCACTTTGATACAGTTCTAGAGACTCGGCCGCATTCGATCAAGGGGTGGAACTGGGGAAAAACAGAGTTTGAGAGATCAGAGCTTGTGTTTAATGTTTCGAATCGACCGGCGTTTGAGGTCCCGTACGCGCAGGTTAATAATTCTAATTTGGTTGGCAAGAGCGAAGTTGCAATCGAACTGAGCGTTGATCACGATGTGGCGATTCGCGGTCCAGCCGGTGTGCGCGATGAGCTCGTTGAGATGCGATTCTTCGTTCCTGGTACCGTACCTAAAGATGAAGATGCCGACGAGGATCAGTCGGATATTGAGGAGCAAAACGCCGCGTCTGCATTTTACGAAACTATTAAAGAGCGCGCGGACATTGGACAAGTAGCCGGCGAAACTATTGTGTCCTTTTCAGATATTATGTTTCTCACGCCAAGGTTTGTGGATCTGGATAGCAAAGGGATTGGACCAACATCTCACGTGATTACAGAGGCCGATACGATATCGACATGTATCCGTCATACATGCGTCTCCGTGGTAAGACGTATGACTACAAAATTCAGTACACATCGATTCAGAAGTTATTCCTGTTACCCAAGCCTGACGAACTACATAACGTTTTGGTAATCCAGCTTGATCCGCCATTGCGCCAGGGCCAGACACGATACACATTTCTAGTAATTCAGTTCTTGAAGGAGGAGGAAATTGAGGTCGAGCTCAATCTCGAGGAGTATGTGACATTTTAATATATTGTTTTTAAGTCAGATACTAATTGGTCTGCCAGTGATGAGTTTGAGGAGAAGTATGCCGACAAATTGAAGAAGAAGTACGATCAAGCAGCACACGAAGTCGTCGGCCAAGTTTTCCGAGGCTTATCGGGTCGTAAGATTACGGTGCCTGGTCAATTCCAAAGGTATGTCCGATTTCATTGGTATTTCATTCCGTTATTTGTTAATATAGTTGTCTAGCGCGCACGGCCAAGCCGGGGTCAAGTGCTCACTCAAAGCCAGCGAAGGATATCTCTATTTCCTCGAGAAAAGTTTCTTGTTCATTCCTAAGCCTACAGTATATATGGCGCACTCAGATGTCAGTTCCGTGACGCTGTCGCGTGTTGGGGGTTCTGTTTCATCGTCCCGAACGTTCGACTTGACGGTTACCCTAGTCACAGGCGTGTCGCATCAGTACTCCAGCATTAACCGCGAGGAACAGAGTGGAATCGAATCCTATCTGAAGTCTAAGAACATCAAGATCAAGAATGATTTAGTCGACGACCAGACTTTCCTTGTAGCAGCGCTCGGTAGTGATTCCGACGATTCGGACGTCGAGGTCGCGCCGCGAGGTGACCGGGGCTCTGCGTCCGAGGACGAGGAGTCAGTTGATGAGGATTTCCAGGCTGATTCGGATGACAGCGACATCGCGGAGGAGTTCGACGAGAACCACGCGAGCAATGGCGATGATGAGTCCGCGTCTGGTGAAGAGGATGAAGACGACGATGTTATTGATGGCGATGACGATGATGATGACGATGGCGATGACGATGAGAAGCCGGTGAAGAAAAAGGCAAGGAGTGACTAAATGTACATTCACAAACTCCGTAGATATGTCTTATTGGATTATTTGGCTAGGGGCGGGAATAAATCGTTTCGTTTGCTAAAAGCTAGAATACCTGACATGAAACTATGACTCGTAGGTTTATATAGAGTCGCTGAAAAGGAGGATAGCATGTCGAATGGCACTGCTTATATCACCGACAGGTGTAATCCCGCAGTCAAGGAATAGATCTACGTCTATTGTGTTCAACGAAACACGCGCTCCGGCAGCTTAACATGCCGAATGAGTTCCGCGTTCGATCACTCGCAGATCTATATCAGTCGACGCAACACGATAGCAGCTATAAGGTCCACGGACGTAAATAATTGCTAATCTCGAGGAATAGGCAGCATCCGGCTGTCGAATGGCCGCTGATGGACAGTGTGTGTGTGTTGAAGATTAGACGCTCTGGAAAGGGTAACGCAAACTTCAATGTGCCTCATCTGGTCCGCCTTTGGCACCCTAACTGCTGCGTGTACGTGATGGTTAGGGCTGCTCGTCCATCGCGTGTCGTCCATCTCGCGTCGCCCTTTCCGGTTGACCTCGTCACTTTTAGATTTTTACTTCCACCCACCGAACGATCTAGCCTACCTACACGCACTACGCGGGGCATCCACCGACCACTCATCAATATACGCTCGCCACGATATCGTTAGCAATCTGGTTCTCGTCAGCAAACTGAGCAGCAGTCAACACCAGCCAGAATAATTACGCCAAGCTCACATTGCTACAACTCTGCCCAGCTACTCAGCGGCATGCAGGAGGCCTGATCCACCACACACGATTGTAACAGATAATGTGGCCACCAGTCGCCTATCCTCTCGCGCCGTCCATTTGCCTGTTTGTATTTACCGACGACGAAGACGAAGACGACGACGCTGCCGCTATCGGTCTTTGGCACGATGCTGTCCGCGCGGGAAGAGCGCAGAATGATGGCTCGCATCAAGCAGCTTGAGCAAGAAGAGGAAAAGGAACACAGTCACAATCATAGTCATCAGGATGTGCAAAGTGGGACGGTTGGCACTGGGGTTATCAAGAAACGCAAGCGGTCCTCTCAGCAGAGCGGCAGTCCATCTCCAAAACATGCCGAGGCTGGGCCGAATGGGCATGGTAGACTAAGCAAGGCCAGGCAACAATCGCCCTCTATACATTCGGATAGATCGTATCCTGGCGGTGATCGTTGCCGGTCACAGTCACACAAGCGTGATCCTATTGATCCGAAGACTATTAATGGAGTTGACCATCCGGACGTTGCTGAGAGTGAAATGTCGACAGACGACGACGTCGACTGGTTGCCACCGAAATTATTACTTGTGCGCAAATTTTTCAGGACGAGAGAAAAGGAGTTGGCGAAGATGTCACCGGATTCGATGTCAAGTAGAGACAAAGCTGGTACGAGTGAGCCGGTTTCGCCGTCGGACACAGACATTAGTTCGCGAAAGGGAAGTACAGCCACTGTCAAGGAGGAGCGGCATAATTCGCCTGATATAGCTAAGGCGAGGCACAAAGAGCGTGATGACAGATCCATGGGTTCTCCATCGCCGGTTCTATCTCCGCATACAATTGCAGGCTCGACTTCTGCCCACTCTTCAGCGCACAGTAAACGGAAATCGCAGTCACCCTTACCGCGGCCATCGACCGAGTCACCGTCGATCCGCTTGTCAGCGAATTCGGAAGCGGCTACTGGCGGACCCTGGGTTCCGACGTCGCTATCGGGTCCACCATCAAAGTCCAAGAGCGGTCCCAATTTAGCAGAACTGTTCTCTGATTCGGTAGACGAGGTTCGAGGCGAAACCGACCTGCAAGCGAGACCGCAAAGTCCATCTATTACAGCAACTGAACCACGACAGACTAAGCGCACTAAAGATACGCGTCCAACGCCGCCTTCACAATCCCCTCCGGCGTTAACACACCTACCACCACAGCAACACATGCAATCGCCATTACAATCACACCCTCATCCGCCCACACCGCCGCAGCGGACAGGCCCAGCACCCACTACATCGGACACCCCGACTACCGCGTCAAGCACAAATGGTGTGAAACCACCCGGTCTGCGGGTTCAGCTCCCTCCCCAATCTCCTTTCCAGCTGGCATACACGGGTATGCAACAGCCAGCCCAAGGCCAAGTTTTGCCGCCACTAGGTACCCCTGGTTCCGTGAGCGCTACGGCGGCGAATCCGATGCACTCACCATTTGCACTGGCGTCGCCGTCGCCAGTGATGCCGAGTTGTGCAGGCCCGACGGCGCAGCCACCGCGCCCGGTGAAGAAGCTGTCTTTTGCGGATTATCGGAAGAAGCAAAATCCCGGTGGCAAGGAGAAGGAGTCGGAAAAGGGCAAGACAGAGGAGGTGAAGAAGGATTGAGCGGTATGCGCGTGTAGATATATGATATTACACAGAAGAAATGCGGTTAGATGTGTTTATAATTGTATAGTAAATGTGTTTAGGGGGTACCGGTGTTACGGCTTGCAGCTTGTCTATTACCATTATTAATTTTTCTGTTGCTTTTATTGTGTTAGTATCTTCATTACCTTTGAAATTGTGTTATTATAGTATAGGTATGATTTAGTAAATAGCGTGTAGTTGATGAGAAGGGTGAATTGTCAGTAATACTCAACTACTCGACTTATGTATTTGTAAGTTATTGTTGTTTGCGAGATATGTTGTACATGCCGAATAAAGCGCTATGATAGCGAAATAAATTTGGAAATAAGATGGAATTGTATACAACCTTAGTTAGCAGAATCGCTATGTTATATTGCCGCAGGCTGCCGGCAATGAACGGCCCACAGTGAGAAGCTCATGGAGAATATAATGTTCAATGCCGGAATTAACGGGCTCCAGAATGAGGTCCGGGTGTTTTTGTGGGATGCCGCAAAACTAACGCCGGTGGCACTTGAATCGTGGCTGAAATTCGAAAGAGCACGACACGCAAAAACCTTGCTTTGAGAACGATCACGATCGGTTTACTGAATATCGTCCGAGCTGGCTGTGATTGTGCGATAAAAAGACGAGTATGTAGCGGTTTACAAAGCAACTAATGGTGGAAGCCGCGGATTGACAGTGCTCGTGATTGGCCGGAGGATTCCGGGACGAGAAGCCGGGTAGTGGCGGCCAATGGGAGCGCGGAGAATTCTGTACGACCACCGAGAAACTTCGGAAAGGTCTGAGGGTTAGGGCTCGCCGCTCGGTAACGAGCGGCGAGTCCAGGGACAAGTTTATATTCGATCATTCTATTTTTTCCTTCCCTGTCTTTTGGGTCGTTTTCGTTGCATCTCACACCGTCATTTCTCTGTCAATTAACTTCTACGTACTAATTCGCAATGCCTTACGCTCCTGGTAAGTCAGATTTCGTATTTGCGCATGTCGATACGACTTTGGCGCATTTTTTTGGGCTGTGTTGTTCCGCTACTTGAATATCATAACTGACTCGGATTTTTGCAGGTGACGCTACCAAGGGTGCTTCCCTTTTCAAGACTCGATGTGCCCAGTGCCACACTGTATGTATATGATTTGATGTCTTTTTGGTTCTGGCTGGTGGCTTTGTGAATCTCGGTTAGCCAATGCTATTCTGGCCATAACGCTTCCCCTGGTCGCCCGTATTCTCTGCAATCTCCAGGAGCAATTACCATGTCGTTACGAAACCACTGTTCTAACAATTTGCACAGACTGAGGCTGGTGGTGCTAACAAGGTTGGCCCCAACCTCCACGGTGTTTTCGGCAGACAGTCTGGCCAGGCCGCTGGTTACACCTACACTGACGCCAACAAAAAGGCCGGTGTCCACTGGGCTGAGGACACTCTCTTCGACTACCTCGAGAACCCCAAGAAGTACATTCCCGGCACCAAGATGGCGTTCGCTGGCCTCAAGAAGCCAAAGGACCGCAACGATCTCATCAGCTTCCTCAAGAAGGCCACTGCTTAAACGGTCGCTTCTCATGCCCGAAATTATAGAATCTTTTCCTCAGCCATCATTCCGCGTCACCCGTCATGTCCAAACTGAATTTAGGTTGTGCTATTGGTGTTATTGAAGAGATGCATGTTGGAATGTCTTTTTGTCATATGTTCTTCTCGGTTGTAACTCTCCTCGTTATCGTCATCCGTATTTGTAAAATAGATCCCCTATTATATGCCAATGCTGCTGCGTGTGAGCTAAATAAACGGCCAACCGGAGTGAAAGTTCAGAGATTTGCCCAACAAGTTTTTTCGAACGCCGGCGTCTAGAGTTACATCTTCGCTTGATTATTCGTTCTCGTCGATTCATTGTGGGAGCTATATCAATTACACTCCAGGGGCATCATTGATCTCTTGATACAGCGATTTTGTGTATCACACCTTTGAGTTGAAAGTCGGATAAAATTGTCGGGCACGGAATAATGGAAATATAACCATCTGCCGAGGTTCTGAGACATGTTACAATGCAATATTTGTGTCGAAAGATACTTTATTCTCTGCATGACGGTTGCTGTTCAAGTAATGTATCCAGTACGGATTCTTATATTTAAAGCAAGCGGGTAACATACTTTTTACGTTCATTGACGCAGGGAAGATGATATATATTATCGAATATGAGCATGCCATTGTTTTGCTTTACGATTATCTGAACCGGTCCAGTAATTATAACTTTGAGTGAGGTAGGTTAAAATCTAAACGAGACCGCAGACTTGTAAACGGGTCACACGCCAAAATTAATCCATTGCCTTGCATTTTGCAGTGCCCCGGCCCGAGGCGGCCGCACGCATGTGTTGGCTTCTCCGTCCCCACTCAATCGGTCTGAACCGATCCCACTGTAACCGGTTTCACAGACCTAATGGTCAGCGGCTCAATAAAATGGTTTGCAAAAGAGTTCGCTATGGCCTGCAAGCTGGGCTGGTTGAAACCAGGCCAAACCAATTATACGTAATAAAAAAAGCAGTGTGCAGCCTGTCAAGACAGAATACTTTGCGCATCAGTTCGAACCAAAGGCAAGCCTCCCCCCCGCCAGTTAGTTAGTTAGTTAGTCCTCTTCGCAAGTGTCACCATATTTACTCTTCTGTATTTGTGTGTGTTGGTTGAAAACGGGTTGTCGGGCGGTCGGTAACAAGTCGACACGAACAAGGACTCCGGATATCCCGTGCTGTGACTGGATCAGTGCGCCATCCGTCTCTTTCCCACCCACCGCCACACAATAATTTTGCATCTCACGAGACCACACCGCAGCAGCACTGCATAAAATCAATGGATAACGGGGTTTATTGAGTAGCAACTTTACGTGGTCTATCTTTACTTTCGTGTCCCTTGTCGGTGTGGGGATAATACTTGTGATTCATGCACAGGAACCTATTCGTCGCCACAGCATCATCTACAACACTAGGCACGGCGACGATTTCTACCACGACACCAAAGCCGCGACCACCGTTCTCTTTTGCGGATAGGAATGTGGTATTAGTCAACAGCCAGACGACAAACTTTACCACGACTTTGTCGTCCACAAGTCACTCGTCGACACGGACACACGACTCGTCGTTCGCCGACTCGCCGCCTTCATCACCCACCTGCCCGCGCCAACAAGTCCACATGACCGACACAGCGGACGTCGTGACAGGCATTCGGGGGTTCTGCATTTCGAACTCGGACGAGCACGAGCCGGCGTCAAGCTCGTCGAGCAGCGCCGTATCGTCGCCCATAGGTACCCCAAAATTGTCAAGTCTGACCGCGTCGTCGGGCTCAGAGATGAGTTCTTTGGAAGTCAGCGCTGTGACACCGGCAGACACTTCAGAGCCGACGTCGATGGACTTAGTCGTAGCCGAGCCAAATACTGCGGACATGTACAACGGCAAGAAGTCGATCCAGTGGTTTACGATATTGGAAGACATGGGACAAGGAGCATACGGGCAAGTCAAGTTGGCGCAGTATAAGCCGCCACGGCATGAGGTGTGTACTAGACCTGTATGTGTCGTCCAGGACGGTGTTGCGGATCGGTCCTGCTTGTGTGCGAAATGAATTCATGGCTGACGTCTAGTAGAAAATCGTACTAAAGTATGTGACCAAGAAGCGGATATTAGTCGATACCTGGATCCGCGATCGCAAGCTAGGGACGATTCCGCTCGAAATTCATGTTCTGCAGTATCTTCGGAATTACCCGCACCGTAATGTCGTTGACATGCTGGATTTCTTCGAAGATGAGGTAAATTACTACATCGAGATGGCGCCGCACGGGATCCCGGGCATGGATTTGTTTGACTACATCGAACTCCGGACGAACATGGAAGAGGCGGAATGCAGAAGTATTTTCTACCAAGTCGCGTCTGCGGTGGACCATCTTCACAAAGTTGGCGTCGTGCATCGGGACATCAAGGACGAAAATATAATATTGGATGGTGACGGCAATATCAAACTCATTGACTTCGGAAGCGCTGCGTATTTGAAGAATGGACCGTTTACGGTTTTCGTGGGTACGATCGACTATGCCGCACCGGAAGTCCTTCGTGGACAGTCCTACGGAGGAAGAGAGCAGGACGTATGGGCGGCAGGAATTCTTCTTTACACAATCATGTATAAGGAAAATCCGTTCTACGATAGCAACGAGATTATAAATGCGGACTTGCGGATACCGTACAGGCTGAGCGCAGAGAGCGAGAATTTAATGCGAAGAATGCTGAATCGCGATGTTGGAGGGCGACCGAGGATGGAGGAGGTTTTGAAGGATCCATGGCTCAAGGATTTTGATCCCCAGATTGATAGCAATTTTAGTTCATGGCCGTCGAGTCTGGAAAAGAAGCATGCTGCGTCGCTGTCGGTCGATAGTGTCGACAAGCCAAATACAGATCCCGAGTGATCGATCGGGAGCCGCCATTCCAGATTTTCCCAGTGGCTCTATTGTACCTAAAGGTTCAATCTATCTCGGCGGCTGTTTTGGCGTGGGTTCCATACATTATTCCCATCTTTGTACCTTTCCTACGAATCTCTTTACCTACTGCCACACTTGGTATCCAAATTTACCAACATCTATCTATATGTGTATATACTCCACCATACATTACGGCGATTATCTTATAAATTATGACATCCTGTTGCTTCACATTATGCTGACTATAGTTTGGAATTCGCGCATGGTTGCATTCGTTTTGTGGTTCTTTTTATTATATGGTTGGTATAGGGAGTTTTTTGTGTTAAATATGTTCTGGGTATGTTTTGAGATGTTAGGTAGTCATAATGAATGTGAATCACATCACGCGGTCCTCAGATGCGCCACACAGCTATTCAATGGCCTCTGCTGTTGAAACGAGAACAACGGCACAATGGGTTTTCCCCAAGGCAAAATATAATTGTCTATTATTATCTCAAATATTGTCGTATGCAACCCTCTACTGCGATGTAACAAATTCATTTGTCTGATTCGCAGAAATTCTTCGGCTATCGCCACTGAGGGTCCGGGGCATGTCATTTTCTTTCATCAGCGCCGGGTAAGCCAATTTACGTTTCGTTGTCCCGATTGTGGTTCGAAATACGGTCACAGCAGGACAAAACGACACTCCCAAGCGAGTACACTACTATTACAGATCATAGGTGAGAGAAATCCGCCAGTATAGAGTAGCGCAAAGAGTTTCCCGTACTGACCGAACGCTTGCGAGTCAGACCTGTCGAACTTGTGTTTGAGGGGTTAGCGGATACATACCCGCGTGGTGCGGTGCGTTGGGTAATATTCCCCGAGCGCCGATTACTATCGTGAGATATATATATCCGAGCGGGACGGCGAAGTGGTGACGGGAAATATATATTCCACAACCATATGCGATGAGCTCTAAGAAGGTGAGTGTGCGTACTTTGGACGGGGTAGAAGAGATCGGCGTGTACAGATGTCGCTGACGATGTGCCAGTTTACTGGACACCAGGAGATGGTGCAGTTAGGTTTGTTACTATTTCGCGATTTTGTATTGATCGGAGCAACGTTGTTTACGGTTGACAGTTGGACGAAATACAGCGGCAGCGACATTTTTGAAATCGACGGTTAGACAGCAGCAATCGGCACAAGGATATCGGTGAGTGGGCACGGTATGGCAGACCTATATGTGCTGACGACGAGTAGACCGGTTTTATCAGATGATCCAAAACCGTATGGCGCTGGATATTCACATGCAGATATTTTACGGTAAGAAAATCACTTGTGATTTTTTGTTTGCCTCACTAACGAACGCAAGGGCATCTTCAAAGTCTAAATCCGACCCAACTTTTCCCCCCCGATTTGATCGACACATATCCTACACCGACCTCGATGATGACTGGGACGCCAGCTTCGATAACGACGTCCTGGCTCTAGGCATCAATCCGAACTTAAGGTCTGTTTCGCCGCCGAACACACTCCCACGTACACAGTCGCCGTTGGCCGGGCCGGACGGCGCAAGTTCACGATCGCATTCGCCTAGACTTGAACTATACCCGACATCACGCCGCAACGGAGGCAGCACAGCCGGTCTGAAGCCGCACTACGACAGAATCGTGAAAGACCCGGCGAACTCGCTCCACATGATCTACCACCCCGCTGTATCGTCTGTCGACAGCGCGTCGGCGGCCGAAATCGAGCTTCTCAACGCACGCATATCGCGCATCAACAAGTTTAAACGAGTTCTCCAGTCCAGCAACGTCGACATCTCCGCGTTACGCAATCTCGCATGGTCAGGAATTCCAGACGAGCTGCGGTCAATGTCGTGGCAAGTTCTACTCGGCTATCTTCCTTCCAACGCCGACAGACGAGTTTCGACGCTGGCTCGGAAACGCAGGGAATATGCGGACGGTGTGAAGCAGGCGTTCGGGAACGGGGTCGACCATGCCGTTTGGCACCAGATCAACATCGACGTCCCGCGCACGAACCCGCATTTAAAATTGTACTCGTTTGAGGCCACGCAGCGCAGTTTAGAGCGGATATTATATGTGTGGGCGATTCGGCACCCGGCAAGCGGATATGTCCAGGGAATCAACGACCTTGTCACGCCATTTTTCCAGGTATTCTTGTCAGCTTACATCGACGCTGACGTGGAATCGTATGACCCCGGCCTGATCCCCAAAGAAGTCCTCGACGTGGTCGAGGCGGATAGTTTTTGGTGCCTGACGAAGCTGTTAGACGGCATTCAGGATAATTATATATTTGCGCAACCGGGGATCCAGCGTCAGGTTGCGGCGCTGAAAGACCTCACGCAGCGGATCGATTCTCATCTGGCGAGACATTTGCAGGCGGAGAATGTGGAGTTTATTCAGTTCAGTTTCCGGTGGATGAATTGCTTGTTGATGCGGGAAGTTAGTGTGAAGAACACGATTCGCATGTGGGATACGTACATGGTGAGCCTTCAGTTATCGAAAATTTTTTTTGTGCGGCATTGGGGATACTAACCTCTGGAATAGGCCGAAGGGTCGACTGGGTTTTCAGAGTTTCATTTGTATGTATGCGCTGCGTTCTTAGTGAAGTGGTCATCGCAAATCCAGACGATGGATTTCCAGGAAATCATGATGTTCCTGCAATCCCTGCCAACCCAATCCTGGACCGAGAAGGACATCGAGCTGTTGCTTTCCGAGGCGTACATGTGGCAATCATTGTTCAAGAATGCCACCGCGCATTTACGGCCCAGTGGGAGGTGACGAGTTAAAAAATTACTTTGTATTATGTACATTTTTTTATGTCGGGTGGTGGGGAATATACATGACCATGACACTACCTTCTGACCGACATTTTTAATATTGCAACCGCGTGATGGCGCGGTGGACGGTGGATAGCAAACCTGCCGCGCGCGCACGTTTGACAGCCCGCACGACGAGCCTGTGGTTTTTGCACGAGAGGCCTGTAATCTCTCGGGCGTAGATCTGTCCCATTGGCGAAACAAATTCGGACAGGAAATGCGCGTCCTTGTAGAACTCGAGCGGGCTGCGACGGATGAGCTTGAACCTGTCGCCGTAGAATTTGCCGGCCGCGATTGTGCGCGGGTCGGCGGTGAGCGCGAGCTGGGACGGTTGGTAGACGTTTCCCGGCGCGAAGTGCGACACGCGGCGGGGATCGATGCCGAGGTCTGAGATTGTGTCGGCGACGGCGGTGACGCGGTGCCGTTTGTCGTCGCCCGCGAGCGCGTCTTCGGACGGTCTGTCGGCCACGACGCGGGAGATGGCGTCGCGGGTGGGGAACTGTGCGATGATGTCTCGCATGACTTCGACGGACGATGTGGTTTCTCGGATCGTTTGGTCCCAGGATGAGGAGGAAGACGACGAGGACCGTGAGTAGATTGGTGGGCGGGATAGGGATGCGTTTGCGAGATCGCGGATGCGTGCTGCTTCGCGGATTCGAGTTTCGTATGCTAAGCGTTGTTAATATTCATTCCCAAATCCGATAAAGAGACCACCCATACATTCCATATCCTGGGCCTCGGTCCGCTGCCGGCCACCTCTCTGACTGCTACTATTCACACCGTCCTTCTGCGCATTGCTAGACGCGGGCCGGAACTGTGAGTGCGAGACCGAAATCGGCGATATTATCCGCTTGTTCGTCGCCTGCCGCGCGATATCCCGGCATGTCGCGTTCAGCGGTGACAGTGGTGATGCCCGCATGTTGTGGCAGGTCCTTGTACACGGTATGCGTCCTACAGTCTATCTCGGCGGATCGAATTATCGTGCAAATTGCTGTCGTCGAATAGTTTTGACAAAATCACGCCTGCCCACAAATTTTCGACGATCGCCGCGAAGGATACTGGGTAAGGGTTGAGTACGTGCAAAGGATCACATAACTCACGTCTTCTCTGATCAAGTACTATATACAACGTAGTAATATACAACTGGACTAATATACACCCCTTGCGCCCCTCAGCAAATCCAACACTTCCACATGACCTTCCTCGCTCGCGTATTCAGCCGGCACATGCTCGAACTTGTCGCGGACGTTCGGGTCAGCGCCGTTGTTGAGCAACAACGCGACGATGCCGGTGCGGCCAGACACTGCAGCGTAGAACAGCGGTGTCCAGTGCTTGTCGAGGTCGGGCGTGTTTATCAAGTGTGTTATTTCGGCCGGCGACGGCGAGGGCGACGAGAGGATGTCGAGGACAGAGGCTTCGTCGCCCGTGAAACATGCGGCACATAACGCTGCGTGGGTGCGCAAGTGCGGTGACGTTGCGAATAATCGTTCTTCGATCAACACGGGTCGTAAATCAAAGTCGTCCTCCTGGCCGCCCTCGTTCCGTATCGTAGCTAACAGCTTCGCATCGTCGTCGTTGGGAACAATGGCGGCATGGCATGCGGGACAGTGAGTTTCGGGCTCGGAATGCGACAGGAAACACTGCCAGTGAAAATGGTGGGCAGACGGACAGTTGTGCAGGACGACGTCGTCGGGAACCACGTCCGCCGCGTCGTCCAGTGCGTTCGCATATCTCGTCGACGTACCCGCTGCTTCTTCAGGAATCATGTCATTGTCCGAGTCGGACTCGGATTCGGGCGGCGGCGGCGGCGCGAACGCAATCCAAGTCGACTCGCCGCATAAAGCACAAGTGGTATCGTCCGGCGGCATCGGCATGCTCGTCCTTTGGCGTTTAGTTACGAATGGTCGGTTCCTGATATTCGCTAGATGCTGCGTCCCCTATATGCAGCAATTTGCGAAAAGATCTTGGTTGTTGTATTACGTCATTGTCACGTGATCTGGGTTTGGGCATGCCCTTCCTTCCGATTCCACCTATAGGCTTCACATGCAGATTTGCAACTGTAGATAAACCACCAGTCGCGCACGTGTTTCCGTAGCATTTCATGTGATCGCGAACCAAGCGGCTGCTTCAATCAAGAGTTGTAGTAATTAATTACCACGGCACAATTATACGTACATCATACACCGATCCCAGTACACAAACCAAGCGAAGAGACGCAAGACAATAACAAACCGTAAACAAATAGCAAATAACAAGTCTATCGATTGCACCCATAAAACCAAATCTAATACTATACTATACTGAATACCCACAACAACTGATATTTAAGCAAAGCCAAAAGTGATATCCCATATCCAACAATTAACAATTACCACCGCGCGTCCTTGCTGACGTTCGAACTGGAGCTGGACGAGTTGCTTGAGGTGCCATGGATCAGGTCCGCGACCGACATGCGCGCACTTGGCGCGGACGTCGGCGGCGGAAGGACTCGCTTCGAATTCAAGTCCATGGCCGACTGGTTCGGAGACGACGTCGGCGCGAGGATGTCCGCGATCGGGAGTAGCCGCAAGTTCGTGCCGGACGCGGTCCGACTGACATTCCCGCTCGCGATGCCGCCCGGCGAATTCTGGCTCGAATCGACTTCGAGTGGCATGAGTGGCGGCGGCATGTGTCGCAGTGAGAGCGAACGTATTGACGGCAATTGCACGCCCTGGAGTGCTTCCAATTCGCGCGGATGCAGCCGGGGCGAATGCCCGGGAGTGACGAGCGGCGTATGGTCCGGAGTCGGACTGTCAGACGACGAAAACGTTGGTGACGACGGCGCGGTGGACACTGGCGAATTTGGTCGGGATCGCTTCGAGGCTCGGGGCACAAACTTGTCGTCATCGTGCGGTCTCGCGGTCGATGTCGGGGGGTTGAATGGGGTTAACGGACCCAGGCCAGGGAAACCTCTGTGGTGGTTGCTAGCGGCGGACAGGATGGAGAGCGACGACCGCGAGTGGGCAGAGTGGGCACTGTTTTCGCGCTCGAGCTGTTGCGATGCCGCGGTCGCGAGCATGTGCATGTCGAACGGTAGCGGAAGAGCAGGCGAAGTAGGAGTCGAAGTGCCGGACGAGTACCCGCTTGAGGTCCGAGTCTGCAGCTGGACATGGACATGAGGCGGCGACACGTTCGGACTTGATGCTTTCGAAGTTGGCGCGCTCTTGCTGAACTTGACGCTCGCATTCTCTTCTCCTGGCGCAGCAGGCGGCCCAGCCGCTCTGGAGCTCCGCCGCGGGTTTGCGTTTGTGTGGATGCGCGAATGCCGCGTGAGTTCGTCCGATCGGGAAAATCGCTTCTGACAACCGGGAAAGGTGCAGGCGTGGGGCTTCTCGCCGGTGTGGGTGCGGATGTGTCGCGTTTGGTGCTCGAGTCTATGGAAGGCTTTGTCGCACATTGGGCATTTGTATGGCCGCGGGAGCTCAGCAGGAGGATGGTGGGGAGCCGCTGGCGGCTGGGCATGGAGAGTGGCCATGGTCTGACTATGATCGATGGAGTAGGAGAGTGGCGACGGATTGGAAGTCGTCGACGAGGAAGGATGGACGAGGTCTGCGATAGCAGGGACAGAAAGCGTCTTGCGCATAGATGAGCCGGGAGGGGAAGAGCGTGGCGCTATATAGGCAACAATGACAACGAGAGAACGGGTGAGGAGAGAAGGATAAGAGAGCGGGTGGAGCGGCGACGTGGATATGGGGAAGTCGGGAGAGGCGCGGGACAGAGAAGACGTTACAGTAGCAGACAGCAGCAGTGTTCCATGAAAAGAAAAAACTACGGGTGCGTTACCCGCGGCCGCGACGGATTGCAAAGAGTGGCGAACTACTGCCAACTCCACGGGGTCCCCGCTTCCGCCGCAGTCACTTCGGCCATAACCGTCGCGCCAACGCGTACTTATGCCCCTAGCAGCTCCGCCTCTCGTGGGGGCGCTACTAGGTAACGCTAATCTGCACGGCATGCAGCCGGTGTCCGCTTTCGGCCTAGCTTGATGTGACCTGCAGTTTGTTACCCATCACCCTTCGACATAAGCCAAGGCAACTTGCATCGCCGTATTCCAACACACTTCCCCGCATTTCCCATGCTTGTCTTGTGTGATAGCGATAGCAGCCCTGCTTCTGTCTTGTCTTCTCTGCATTGGTTCATGGAAAACGCTGTGTTGCTGAAATGAGGCGGGCGGCCGGGCTGGAGTCTTCAATCTATTTCCCTTTCTCCGCGCGCGGCGCACTCTAATTGCTTGCTGCGCTTCAGCTTATATCCCAATTACTGGATCCGAGAATGCTCTGCTCTCTCACAGGGAAGATCCGTCTCACTCACTCTCAAGTCTCCTCCTCCTCCACTATTCATACCCTTACCCCGCTGCTCCCATCACCACGCGTAACCCGCTAACTGAGACCCGCCGCAAACCAAGTCACAAAGAAGCCTAATCCACCGGAAAATCACGTGTGTTTGTTGAGCCCCACCGAAACGAAACAAATACGAAAAGAATTCGCAGCTTTCTCGGAAATACGTTTCACCGACGCCCAGGCAAACACTGTATGATATCATACCTGGCACCGCGATTGGCTGCTTTCGATTCGAGGATAACACTTTCTTACTGCGGCCTTTCTACATGCATAATTTATGACAAACTCAACGTTGCCTTGATCTCGAACTGCACTGCCCGCGAAAACACCGCATCCACCGTCAGGGGCACAGGGTTAGGTGTCTCCGTCGGAAACACGACGACGTAGGCGACTCGGCGGCTGTGGCATAGTTCGCGCACTAGTCGAGACTGGACACCACAGTGATCCGGATCCGGAATGCGGGGTGTTCACCCAGACGACGCCAATCGAATCTACGGACATCATCATTTGTTAGGTGATTTTGAAATTACCTTTGCGCACCTGCATTGTCCTAGACCACATCTTTTCTATCGACGAGCGACGGTGTGGTTTACACTTGTCCACGAATATGTCTTATCCATGTCAATGCCATCTATCGGAAGCAGGGTCTTCCGAGCACTAATAGCTACTAGACCAAGTTAGCGGCCTAGCTTACTCATATCAGACTAATCAGACTGATACCAATTAATCCGCACATTCAGTCCTCGCCGGTCTAGCACGACAGCTAGCGGAATGATGAAACACGGATAACAGTATAGTGTGGGTCTATGTTTTGCACTATTCCGACGAACCTGGTTACCGCATACTTTGGATCGCGACCGGCAGAATTACCCTGACAACCAGCTAAACCCTGCAGGGTCCTCATCACACCCGTCTCAAACACGGTTAGACCGTAAATGCCACGTCCGGGAATAGCTCCGCCCCCGGTTACTACTTCGGCTATATTTCGGGTTTATTCCGGGATATCTGACAACAGACCCCCAACACCTCTCGATGCAAGCCAGCTAATTCACTCCATGTTAGATCATAACAAATATTTGCAGTTGCCACGCCGTTGTAAGTACGATCGAGGATGAGCTGACAGGAGGGCCCCATCTGCTAGACCGAGATCTCATATCTCCCTCACCCGGGCGTATTAGCGTCCGCACGTGATTTCATCGGACAGCCGACGCATAAGCAAGGGCTCAGTGGGAGATGCGTATTGTCTAATAGGAGATGTTGGGGTCCGACCATGCAAACCACATCAACCGAAGGCTTCGTATCATGACGCCGCCGATACATGCCATGTATTGAGCTAGTCAGTTTCCCTCGTCGTAATGCGTTACGCCCCTTTCGTCCGCACGAGATACGAAATTATCGTCTGACGAATCCGCGGGATTCGACGTCCGCGAGCACCCAGAAAATTCTCGAAGCACTAGCACGATGTCAACGCGCTGTTGATCGTCGTTGCATTACCCTAGAATGCCCTTCGCAGCCGCGCCGAATCGTTAACCGGACCCGGGGCCCCACCTGCGGGGTAATCCTCGTCTCATCTGTCGACGCCCCCCAAACGAGCAAAACTCGTCACCCCCGGACCTTGGCATTCCATGGCGTAAACTTGAACCGGGGTCGGTTATAAGCCACATCACGCAATTCTGTGAACCCCCCCCCGGCCTGCATACCGCAAAGAATTCTATCAGCAATACAAAATGGTGTATCGGAACCATCGTACTAGTGATCTTTCGTAATCGAACTCGTAATTTCGCGTCTTTGGCCGCGATTACGTAGGATAAAATATTGCCGCAGCACGTGCAGTCCATTATTTATCCATCAGCAAAAAAGCTACAACTGTCTACGCGGAACTCTCCAAAACTCGCTCACTCGGCTCGAATCTTCATTCCCATGGACGCGATATGTGGATGATACAACATATTTAAATTTCATGGTAGCAAAGCAACATCACTACTTCCCATACCCTACATATTAATCTAATCCTTTGACTCCAAGCCATGTTATGCAACCACAGTTTCCCATTACCTGCTCAAGGCGACGAAGACAATGTCACGACTCTAGGGCCGCCAACATGGGTAACGATCCCCGCCGTGTTTGCAATCGCGTCCGCCAACGGAATTTTCGCTCCTTTCGGTTTGGCTCCCATACCATTCGATTGCTTCACTTTTGCTGAGCCTCGTGCAGAGGTTGACGGTCTTGCTTTGCTCATGAATGCTGCAAGTGTTTGTTGGCCATGGAGTAGTTCCTTTTGCTTCGTTTGCAATTTAGTCGAGCTTAGTTTCGACGGTGCGGTTGATTTCGTGGCATTGGCACATTTGAATGACGATGATGCGGACGTGAAGTTGCTGGATTGCGAGAACGACGTGGATGCAGATGACTGCGTGGACGACCGAGAAAACAAACCAGATTTGGCCGTCTCGGACGTCGTCTTCCGCAAGCGCGAATCCTCCGTTACATTCACCTTCGCACTCGTTCTCAATCCACCAGCACTCGTCCCGACGTGCCGAACCGGCATATCCGCTTTCGAGCTTATCTCAAAAGCCATCGTCTGCATAGCATCCCGCCCGCTAATAAACGACGCTGCAAATTGTCCATCAACCGCATTCCCGCGCCCGGATCCACTATATCCGCCTTGGGCCGTAATCGCCGCCAAAGTTGTGACGGAGCCGCCGGACACGGTTCGCTGTCTCTTGCGCGACTGAATGGTGCTCGAACGAGACGATCCGTCTGATGCCGTCCGACTTCGCCACCTGTAGGACCCAGAAGCAGAGTTGTGGTATTCATATCTCCCTGACTCGTCGTACTGGCCAGATACAACGTCGCAGTCGTACTCATCGTAGACGTACCTGTAGCGTGATACTTGCGCGCCGGCTGCGTCGTAATTGTCGCGGTACGGACCTTTTTCGGCCGCCACAGACGCCCAGTACTCGTCAGGGCTGGCTGCGGTCGGGACGCTGTAACCATCATTAGCCACCACTCCTATAAATCAAGACAAACGACAACAAATAAACCAAGAGGGGTCGCACACCACGCTTTCTTTGCTTCCGTAAAGTCCTTTAAGCTTGGCGGTTCACGATCCAGGATTTCACCAAGCGTAACCATGCTCCCATGTGTTACATTTGGCAACAAATTCTGGAACTTGTGCTTGATCGTTGAGACGAACGAGGACTCTACACAGGTGGGCTCCCAGTCCGCCTTGCTTGCTGAGTACATGGCGCTACCTGTCAGCATAGCTGGATAGGAGAGATACAGCATTCCTATTCCTGTCAGCATTCGTACGAGATGATGAGTAAATGCTTCCCACCTTTAGCTCTCGTCATGGCCACGTACAAAAGCCTTCGTTCTTCAGCCAAGTCAACTTCATTCGCACGCGATAACGCATGCGGGATAGATCCCTCATATACTCCAGGTATAAACACCACGGGCCATTCTAATCCCTTCGAGCCATGGATCGTCGAAATTGTCAACACCATAGTCGGATCGAATGCACTGCTCTCAGCTTCAGACGGAGCCAGGTTGACTGTCGCCAGAAACCTGCTCAGAACGTCGTCAGCTGCCTTGTCGCCCTCAACTCCCTCAATGTCAGGCAATTCCGGATCAGGTGCTGTTGCACAGAAATATCGAATATGCTCCTTCAAATCCATCACGTTTTCCCATCGAGCAGCCCATGTATCCCCCCGATCTTTCTGAAGAACTTCTCTGTAGTCCAAAGCCGTAATCAAGTAGTCCAACGCATCAGCCAATGGCGTCTCGCGTGACCTGTCCTGCACAAGTTTCTCCGCTTCAGTAATGATATCCACAAACTGTTTTAACGAAGCTCTGACTTTGGCATTAACCCGCACCTGACCATCAATTGCCCGTTGAATTGCATCCCAAATCGGCACTTGATATGCATTCGCATGATTCAATAATGCCGCCTGCATCACGCTGCCGATTCCTCGCCTCGGGCTATTAATAATATCCAACAGCGCAGGACTTCGTCGAGACTTGACAACCACTAGGTAGTTCACAAGTAGCTTGATCTCTTCTCGTTCCCAGAATCGAAATCCACCGACGATACGGTAGTCGATTCCTGCTTTTGTAAGTTCGCTCTCGATCGGCCGTGTCAATCGCGCGGACCGCACAAGAATCGCAAAATCGTGAGGCTTGAACATGCCGCAGCTGAAGTCGATTAATCGCTGGATCTCTTTGACAATGTGCCTGGCTTCGATATACGGGTTTCGAGCCGGAAAGAATACTGGCATATGGCCTTCATCGTGATTCGCCAGCACTGTCTTTTGTATTCGCTCGGTATCCTGTTGGATCACGGCCAATGCTGCATTCAGAATGTGTCCCGACGACCGGTAGTTTTCTTCGAGACTGACAACGCTCGTATCCTGAAAATCCTGTCGCATGCGCAAGAGATTCGTGGACTCTGCCGCCCGAAATGCATAGATACTTTGATCCGGATCACCAACTATAGTGATGTTGGACCTTCTCGCTGCGAAAAGCTTCATGAGTTGGTACTGCACGACGTTGGTGTCCTGGAATTCGTCTACAAGAACAGCTTGTATGTTCGATACCACCAGGGAATTAGTACGGAGCAGTTCCATACATTTGAGTAGCAAGTCATCAAACTGTCGCCTTCGTTAGCATTTGCGAATCAGATGCAATCTGCAAGGCCATTTACATCCAGAAAATTAGCTTCAGCTAACTTGTCTTGGTACAGGCTGTATACTTGCATCATTTCTTGCGTAGTGTATTCCAATGCCGAGAGACTGCTTGGCTGGATCGCGCGCGACTTCATATTCGAAATCGCATTCCGGGCATGTCTACAATCGTTCTTGTCACTTTCAGGGTCCACTTCTTTCATAACGCTCTGTATAAAATGCAATGCGTCTGTTTCGTCCGCAATTTGAAAACCCGTGGGTAAGCCGATTAAATACCCGTACTTTATCAGATACCTGCGAGCGATCGAATGAAACGTGCCGAGCACCAGACGAGACGCCACGGACGGACCGACCATCGCTGCGATGCGCTCACGCATTTCATTGGCAGCTTTCACCGTGAAAGTTGTGACGATGATATTTGACGGATGCACGCCTTGCGACAGTAAAAAGATCACCCTCGAGATCAAAGTTTTCGTTTTGCCAGTACCAGGGCCCGCAAGAATTTGCAGCTGCGATTGGAGTGGGAAGGTAACTGCTCGCAGCTGCCGCTCATTAAGACTCAGTCGAAGACGATGCGTCGGCGATGAACTTCTGTGGGGAGCTTTCTGATCCACTGCAACTTTAGTGTCATCCCGTGACGACGGCGATACGGTGGGCCGTTGCTCTTGCAGTGGGAAAACGTCGGCTTGAGCAAAACTATTTGATTGCTGCAGTGTCAATTCATCATCTTCATACACATCTTCGACTTCAAAGCTCGTGTCTTTGACGGATTGGGAGGACGCATTATGGCGCAGCGGGTCCATTATTGGTGTTATCGATAATCTTGAAGAGACCACCAATTCACCAACTACTCGAACATTACCCACAGCGAACAGAATCAATCAAAAGAGGAGACGGATCTCAATCACGCCCAATCGGATGGGTAGGATTTTCGTGGATGTTGTCGCGAATCAGTTTGTCAGCTAGACGCGACGCGTGAAAGTTGGTTACACAACTGTTTGTGATCTGTGACTCGAGCACAATCACGTTTTACGAATTTGAATCACAATCAAGAACTGCTTGGTTCTTCAACAGATACTTGTTGTTGATATTACTATGAAGGAGCTATATATATAATTTACTTAATTTAGATCTAAGCCAGGTTATGCAATACACACTTAACTCATGAACGCCGATCCAAGCAATCACGCCTTGAACTTTCCGCGATTACGTGGCGCAATTTTCCAGATAAGAAATATACAAACGCAATTCTCTTCTCTTGACGCCATAACGCACTGATATGCTCATTGATATAACACCAGATTTGCGCTTAATAAAAATTCTTTCCCCCCATCTTCTGCCATAAAGTTCGAATCATGATATCCCAAGGGACCGCGGTCACAATCCGCACAAGCAAGATATTTCACACCCGCTGAAGAGCTTTTGCTAAATCCAAGATTGTCGAAATCAAAGGGGTCTCCAAGGACCCAAAATAATTCAGTTTCTACATTGTTTGCTTCGCTGGGGTGTTGCTCCTTCTCGTCCTTCTCCGCATCAGTGAACGACTATGCTCGTCAGCACATGTATCAAAACCAGAGCATTGCTTCATAAAATAGCTTACCCTTGGAATTTCTGCACGTTTTCGTAAAACTCCCACTCCAGGCGATAGAATTATGGAGGAGCAATTGTTGTAAGGACAACAGAGCCTGTGAACATTTCGCTCGCCTTCTTTCGGCGGTGTGGCAAGCTCTGCATATTGCTGCTTGGGCGCCATATTGCATATAAGAGAATAACGTTAAATATGTATGACGATCAATTGAGAAAGTCGAACGGGAACAGCGGGAAATGATTTTAAGTATAAGATACAAATCCACACTTGGACAGATCCGTCGCAACCCTAGTCGAGCATATCACGTAAGTAACTCTCAATTCCAGCATACCCTAACCCGATGAAACTGATCTATGCACATTTTGCACATCGCTAGGGCCTGATAATTGCAGAGACTCAGGGCAGAGGTGTTTCTTCAACTGTTTCATTTTAAAGAAGGCGACTTAACAAAATTACTTCGATATTCAAGTAACTGAGGGCTGTCGGCGGATGGCGCAGATATGGCGGATTTATGCACCAAAATCTTCGCGGAATAATACCTAGCCACTAAACTTGGCGGATGCGAATATCGAATATATATCCGCCCGGCAAGTCTCAAATAATCGAATAATTACCTGATTAGGAAGCGATGAAGTGGAATTTGGCGGAGAGTATTTAATGCCCAGGGATACGATAAATGCTAACTATAAACCTGAGGGCCAAATGCGGCTTTGCTGAGCACTATGTGATTCCTATAATCTTTATAGCTCCGCAATGTTGTAGTATTGCATTCTTTGACCAGTGTAATATCTATATAAACCCGAAGTTCTATGCCAGATTAAAGAGCTGGATTTAACGATGAACTTATGCCAGATAGCCTCTAAGATAAAGCGACAGCGTCTCATCCTCACATAGCTCTTGAATCAGATTTTTAGTCGTGGGTCCAATATGAGGGCAGTATAATAAGTATCGGACTCATCCATGAATTTATAGTGCTTTTTTTCTTCCTTATCCCATATCTGACCAGAAATTTCCTCCGCGCTCTGATGCATCGTCAAGTAGGTCCAACAGCTCGTAGCAAATCGGAACTGTAAGACTGATTGAGGATTTGATATAAAATTGGTAACCTCGTTGAACTTCAAGAGAACTTCGTCAATCTGTATAAGTCTGCCACAGTCATTATTGGTAAGGAAAGGTAACGGAAGGTCGCTTTGAAGTTCCAGGAACTTGTTGATCTGAGATTGCGCATGTAGACCATCATCAAGCATTCGGTACGTTAAATTCTATCGAGTCTCGACGTCATATTCGATAAACTTATCAGGGAGATCGAGAAATTTCCACTTCTGCCTTCGTTGAGAACTTCGGTCAATCCAGAGCAAGGATCCGAAGCCGTTCGAGTGCTCCTGCTGTTGCAAATGTCCATGGTTCTCCACTGCCCAATCTTGTCACACGCGAAGACAAAGAATATCTTTCACAATCAAATTGAGGATATGAGCCAAACAAACAATATAGTTATCTAAACCTCGGAAGCGAATGGAAGTGCCATGCGTTCTTTGGGGGCTGTCATATAGTGTTGAAACCATAGTCTCATTGTTATTGGCATTATGACCCGTGATTGTAATCAACTTACACTCAAGCTCCAGCTCCACGAGTGTAGCTTCCACTGCAGCTCCCAGACTCTCTCCGCTGTGAGATCCATGGAGCTCTTGGAAGTCTAACACTTTCTCTCGATATTGGAAGTCATCGGGGAAGCCAGCAGTGGCCGCTAATTTCTATGATTGTGGGAGATTCTTGCTTGTTCACGATCTACATGTTTGTAATAAGTCTTCCTTAAATGGAGACGTTATGAAGTAATTTAGTCAATGGCTAATAACAATGCGGGAGGTAAACGGAAGCGTGCAAAAGTTGACGGCACGCTGGCGATTCGAGAGTTGTAAAGGCTTGCTTCTCAGTTACAATTCACTGAAGAATATTCTTCTCTATATGTTGTTGGTGTGAGAGCTTTTCTCCATCACCACCAAAGACCGTCAAGGTAGACTGAAACAACTCTGCAACTTTTGTCGCAAGACCTCATCAATCACTTCCGAAGTGACACAAATGCAATATGTAGCTACTAATTTAATCGTCACGGAATATGCGTGTTCTTTATTTTTTTTCCTCTTCGGGGCTTGTCCTTATATTCGAAATACAATTCTCTTCTTTACGATGAGGTTTATTGATGATAAGCTATGAATATGGACGGCACAGGCTTGCATGGTAATGAACTCATTAGTCATAACTCTACTATTTACACAGCGGCGGACCGTTACCTTCATTACTACGGATTATATAAAGTGAGCTTGCAAAGTCTCTAAGTGTCGATATCGGAGTTATCTCGCTATGCAAGTAAGTGTGCATTCCTGACGGCTAAATTGGATAACCCTAACCCCCTCGTGCTATAGGTGGCTATCGGCGGTGGTGGATATCATGATATGCCGCTCCCAGCGTATCGTTTCGCTCCGCAAGCGGGCACGTCACACTCCATTTACGTTTGTAAGTGCGCGAGTACTTTAGCGTTACCGGCACTCCACGCCTTGACAATTCAATATGTTCAGGCAGTATAGATTCACTTCATTATTTAAATCTGTACGAGCAGCATCATTATCCTCTACTCGGGCAAGGTCTTGTCTATTTACTCAGAGGCCATTGTTCAGTCCAATTGCGTCGAGAAATATGTCCTCAATTCCAGTTAAGCAGAAAGCCTTTGTCGTCCCCAAGACCGGCGGTCGCGAGGTCTTGGAATTCGAAGATACTCCAGTTCCTGAAGTCTCTACTACTCAGATCCTTGTGCAGAACGAATATGCTGGATTAAGTATATGATATTAATATTAATACCTCGATAGATGAGGTCTACTAACAGTCAATAGATTTTATTGATTCCTACTTCAGATCAGGTCTGTATCCTGCAAGCACTCCCTATGTTGCCGGTGGTGAAGCTGCTGGTACTGTCGTTGCCGTTGGATCATCTGTTACCAAGTTCAAAGTTGGTGATAGAGTCGCGTGGCTCGGCTCTGGCGCTTTTGCAGAGTACTCTGCTGTCGACGAGGGTGGGAGCGTGAGTGTTATTCCCGAGGACATTGATTTCAAGACCGCTGCTGCGTCACTCCTGCAAGGACTGACTGCTCTCAGTTTGGTGAAGGACGCTTATGAGGTCAAGTCAGGTGACTGGATTCTTGTTCAGGCTGCGGCTGGTGGTATGGGCTTATTGTTATGCCAGTTGATTAACAACATTGGTGCTCATGCCATTGGTACTGTGTCGACTCCAGAGAAGGCCGCGCTCGCTAAGAGTGCTGGTGCAGAGTATGTTATTAATTATACCGAGGACGACTACGTCAAGAAGGTTCTCGAACTCACGGACGGCTTGGGCGTTCATGCTGCCTTTGATGGTGTTGGAAAGGCAACGTTTGAGGGATCCTTTAGTCTCGTCCGCCGAAAGGGCTCCATGATTACGTTTGGCAATGCCAGTGGTGCAGTCCCTCCATTTAATGTGGCTAGACTCTCACAGAAGAACATTAAACTATTAAGACCGACGCGTGGCAACTACATGGCCACTCCTGAGGAGTGGGATTTCTATACTAGTGAGCTGTGGAAAGCCATTGCTGATGGAAGTTTGAAGATTACTGTCTATAAAGTCTATCCGCTTGAAGACTATAGATCCGCTGCAGAGGCGTTGGAGACCAGACTGTCGACCGGAAAGGTTGTGCTTAAGTGTTAAAGTGTTGACCTAAGGCAAACCTATGTAATTAGTTATGCACAAGACCCGTCATAATGTCACGAACAAAATATTTGTGGACGGTAGTAGGTGTTTATTATATGGCTTGTGTCGTCTAACTTAATCTATCATTATCCTAGAGCACGGTTCTATAGCTCGGACAGCAACTCCTCGAACAGTCTTCTTAAATTATAAACCCCCTCTAATGCATTCATATCCATTCCTTCCCCTGGTGTCCATGTGGCATGCGCAAAGTCAATCAGTTTGACACGGCAAACAGATTTCTCGTCCTCGTCCTCGTCCTCGTCTTCGCCTACTACGATATCCCGTGCTGAGAACATCGAGACCTGTTCAACAATCTGCCCGTTGATTTCGACAGTTTCGCTAACCGTCTCTTCAAATTCTTCTTCCGATTCATCGTAGTCGTCATGACTTTTCTCTGGTCGCTCTCGTTCTTCCTTAAGAGCCTCGTCAATTGCTGTCGGATCGCTCTCGTAGACTGCCAGAATACTTGCAGAATACATTCGAGATTCTTCTTTCTCAAGAGCTTCTGCAATCCGAGAAATCCCTGTGATAGTTCTCCGAATAACTTCCTTTCGCCGATCTGTACCTAGTGCTTTAACAATAAATGTGTCAATCCCTTCTTTAATGGTTTTTATATCGAAACTCCGCCCATAGTATTTGTCGTACACGACGTAGTCTTCTTTGTCTTGATCCCAAGTCTTCATGCCCGCAATTCGCATACAAAGTGAACCACTAGTGGTTTTTGCAGCTACATCATCCAATCTCTTTCTCTTTTCTATAGAGGCTTGTTCGTCCCATAGCTGTCGTCCTAATTTAACGTCAATAACTGACGGCTTGGCAAATCCTGCCGCAACATTCTCAAGAACAATTGCACGCTCCGCGCCTGTAGTCCTGTGTACCTCGCCGGAAGCATCCGTAATCGCACTTTGTTCGTTCAATTCCAGCACCCCATAAAATTTAGGAGCGACCGATGCAAATGAGGGGTGTAGTATTAAAGATTCGTAAAACTCGATTTCTAATTCTGCGGCAGGCTTGATGACGACCGCACCACTCGGATCTTGCAAGACACCATCGTGACCTGCGACCTTATTGTCAAATAACACAGCCGCCGAGATGTCAATCGCCAGTGGAGCACTCATTGTCGTATTAAGCGTGAAATATATACCTGGAGTAATACAGGCCATCTCAGTCAAACTGTTGTTGGTGCGGCTCAAATTTATCTTAACTTCGAAGAGGTGAGTCGAGTGCTAGGGAGGCTGCATGGACCTTGTCAAAATGTACTTCAGCCCCTTTCCCCTGCTTTTAATTCCTTTTTGCATTAATTACTCATCTGGCTTTATACGAAAAGAGGTTACTTGCAAATCCGATCTCGATTACATACCTAGAAATCAAACGAAGAATGTTTTGCAGCCTGCTCACACTGACTACAGTTCATTTGTATTAATCTACCAGCTATCATAATGGGAGAGCCTGATCTCCGAAAGTTGGCTTATTGCGCTGCTCAGGCCATGGCAGATCGAAGTGGAATCCATACGCCGTCGCAGAACATCACAGTTGAATCGCCTCTGGCAGAAAGTAGATCCGAGACCGCGACACCTGATAGTGGAGACAATGACGAACGGGTATTGCCTGATGGAACGGCAACATCAAATGAGATGGGTCCTGCTCCAGCAAAGAAAAAGAAAAAGCCCAGAAAAAAGAAGAGCAAATCACAAAAGGCTCTGGCAATTGGTACGGGATTTGAAGAATACTACGCGGATAATCCAGCGCGTCCAGAAGAGTGGGCTGAGGAGCGGAAAGAATATGATCCAGCTAAGCATAGCTTCAGAGAGAGGATTGATGCTTGTTTAGTGCGATATAAGAAGAAGCGCTTCCTTGATAAGCACCGAGCAAGGATTTTCCAGGTTTATCTTAGTTTCGGAAAAATTTACAAGCCCAAGGCCGAGAATCTGACGGTTGCGGGCGAAGTAGAGTCAGATGATGAGGATGGGAACAAGTGGAGGGCCAGAGTCTGCAGAAGAATGGTGTTGGTGGATAGGACGAAGTGTTGGATGCCGAAGATTGGACTCTGCGCAGCAGGAAGTTCTTTGCTCATCATATCCCGTTCGAACTTTGCTTGACCAAAGAAGGCCCATTGCAAGAGGCGATCACGGTTGTTGAGAACTTTCTGCGTTAAGTAAGAGCTTAGTTTTCGTATCATTGAGGTTCGATTATTGCTAACCATAGTTTAGCTTCTCATGCACAAAGTTTGTCCGGAGTTCACGCCTGCACTAATTGACACGCTATATATCGCCAAAGTGTCTCGAAGAGAACTCCCCGCTGCTGCCAAACTTCGTAATGTTCTCTCTAGCCAGTTTAACACCGCTGTTTCCTTCTTGTTGGGCGGAGAGTTCGGTCATAATAATCCGTCACTTCCAAAGCCTATCTATGTATGGTCCGTGGTTAGATCCTGAAGTCGGATCCGATACGGCGAGAGGTACAGGTGATGCTGTTCCAATTGATATTCCCGCGGAGATGGCAAAACTCACCGAAGAGAGTGTGCTTCAAGAACTTACAGACGAGAGTGATATTGTGGTGAACCCGACAGAGCCGGAGATTGAGTTTGAATTTAAAACTGAGCTAGATGATTCTGATCTAGCGAATCTTCCCGATGACGGAGATGGCGTCAATGCTGCGAAAGTCGATCAGAGCCGTAGCGCGGGAACGGTGCAGGTCGAAAATGTCACGGATGGTTCTCATGACAGCGATTACAGATCCGACAAGAACGAAACAACTAGCAAGGACATTCCCATTGTGCCGATTCAGGAGAGCTTTGAAAGATGGCAACAGACTGCTCCGAAAGTTGAATTTGATCAACAGATAGAGTGGACCGAAGACAAGCAGTTCGAGGAACGAATGAATCCGACGACTGACGAACCATGGGAGGAAATCCCAGTCCAATCTGCGTATGATTTTAGAATGACAGAAAGTGAAGCGTGGAAAACAGTATCTAAAGTCTTATATAAGGATGATTGTGACCATCTATTAGAGCGAGTAGGCTCACTTTGCTATGTAGATGAGTATTCTTTACCAGTAGAAGTTGTCGAAATTCACTTACCGCATGAAAACGATGAGAACGCCTTGGGTGAGATGGTGGTAATTCCATGGTGGCATGTACTGGAGGATGAGTCAGCGCCGGATGATTGTCCGTTTCCAGAGAATGAGGAACTTATTCTGCACTTGGAACAAAAGGTATTGGATCACGTTTTCATAGGAATGAAAATGGAAGCAAAACTAAAAAGACTCTCGGATGGGTCATTGGACCGGTTCGGGGACAAAGGCACGATGGTATTCGATTATGTTACGGTATGTAATTGGCAATATACTGTCAATAAAGTAGCTTTGGCTAACGACTATCAGAGGATCATGTGCTCTTTCTATATTAATTCTTCTCCTACCGGGGATTAATCAGGAAGGAAGAGTGGTAAACCGGAAATCGCTGCATAGCGACTGCCTCTGGTGTAGAAGCTGTAGGATTGTAAGCTATGTTAGGACCCTTGCAAAGAAGGATAGATGGTTCTCCAATCAGAACCTGTGGCGGAGGTTCCGCTACATGTTCCACGGCGTAGTAGCGCTGTGGTTTTCAATGTCGTTCCATAACGTATGCTTTTGGGAATGGGGTAATGAATAGCCAATGTCAATATCAGCCTAACGCTTGATAACAATAACTCAAACAGGCGGTGTAGCAAACACAGATTAGATCAACGGGTCAAATTAGTAATCCGCCAGTTATAGCTGTTATGGAAGACCCGTCAAGAGTGCGACTGGCCACCAGATTGGCTTTGGCCCCGTCGAAAAAGAAGACATACGTTCGGTCGAGTCACGTCAAATCCATAAACCTTAATAATCTTGACTAAACTACCGCGTCCTCGGTCAATCAAAATATCTTCGTCGTGTCATTTACACAACTCTTTTTGGTTTATTTGTAGTAACATGTCTAGACGACTACTTTTGAGGATAATGCCACCTATCGTGGCCGGCATGGCTGGTGTATATAGCGGTAAGTGTATCTAAGAGGATCGGCCAAAATCAGGCGTAGGTGGGAGCCGTAATTAACTGCTGTCGCAGGATTTGAATTCTTTGATCCCATATTTCGGTAATAAATATCGAGCCTAGCAGCTATTAGTAGTGTCTAACATTTGAATTAGAGAGGAGCGCGAGAGATTAATTCGAGAAGGCATCATCGTACTAGCTGATAAGCACCCTGCCAGCGATGGACAGACACAAGGTGCTGCGACTCCAATAAAATCTCCAGCTCCTCCTTCGATCGCAACAGAAACAGTTATCAAGCCAGTAAAGGCCCCATTGGTTTCGTCTGACGTCAGCGTACCAGACGCACAAGCAGGTAAATCATTCGTGTATTACCTTGTTCACCCATCAGAACTTTTCTCCGCGAAGGACCAGAATACAAGTGGAGACTCTCTTCCTCTGAAGGAAGCTTCTGAAGTTGCAATTGATCAAGCTGCACCAATTGAGAGTGAACCTGCAGCCGAGTCTAGTGCCGACGCGAAATAGTATTTGACGTCCCTATCGAGATACAGAGGGAGCTAAATACGGTAGGATTACTTTTACTTGTACATAGATATGCATACAGGCTACTTGAGGATTTTGTACTATAGTTGATCATTTCTTCATTAATAATGAACCCATTATTTTAAATGCCGTCATGGCTTAATTACATGATGCAGCTTTCCTGTACTCCATTCCAGACAAAGAGGAATATTACAAGCCCAAGAAGAATATGCAGACATTATTTTAGTATCAGTCACTTCTAACGCGATTCCTATCTTGCTCATCATCGTACGAACTTCGTTGCGATCGCTCGCGGTAATTAGAATGCGCAGGCGAGTTTGACTTTCTCCTATGTCGATCGATGTGAGAATGATGTCCGACATTTATATCGCGCCTTATCTCCTTTGACTCACTACTGCGACTAGAACCTGCATTTCGTAGTGCTTTTTCGTATTCATGAGACTTATCAAGTCTGCGCCCATGGCGAGGACAGAGCCAGCATGACACCATAATCGCCTTCTGCTCTTGACGCGTCCCATCGGCAGAATCTTCCAAATAGTTAAATAGAACTTGCCGCTTTTCTAGGAGACATCTTGACTGCTTAGAATCATAATCATAATCGTCCTCCGCATTTGGCGCGTAGTCTTTGTCCTGCACTTCACATGAAATTTCAGCACAAATGCCTTGCGGCCCGCCTTTATTCTTGCCAAACTCCGCCATCGTTCTCCATCGCAGAGCAATCATACCCTCCCTGTATCTCGACAAGTCAAGTAGTGGAAAGTCCTTGACCAATCTCTTATAATATGCCCTCGCTATCTTTTTGCCATATTCGTCTGCTCTTTCCCTTCTATCGGTGCGTCGTTGTTCAGATTCCTCTACATATTCCTTACTTTCCCCGCTTGCCGTGCAAGAGTCGTTGAGCTCAATGTCGTCTTCATCGTTGTACCTCAAAAGTCGATGATGTTTACGTAATAAATCTCGTTCTGTAACTAGTCCAAGCCGATGCAGTGAAGTTGGTCCTTGTGCCTGACCTGGGACAGCTACTTCATGGCGAGTTGCACTAGATTTCTTGTTGTCAGTCATTTTCAATGGCTGATTTCCTAATATCATTGCAGGCGACCTCAAGATTGCAATTCTTACACAAGACGAACATGAATATTCGTCCGTGAGATGTCGACACTCTGATCTACATATTGAGTTGTGGAACTGCTTTTCCAAACCCTGATGTACGACCTACACCGCCACAGTACGTTTAGTGTACTAATCCCAATAACTTACATTGCTCCATCCAATCCCAAATTAATACAAAACAATCCCCGAACAGCAAATAAAGTTACCATATTTATATATAATTAAGTATTCGCAATACTCCAATATATAAATCAATCAACCACGCAGCGTTACCAATGCCTGGAAAGGATGATGTGCTCCTTTACAATTGCCAGTAAATTTCTCACTTCTCTTCGCTCAATCCCTTCTTTGCCGGGAACGTCCTCAAAAGCGACTTTACCATCCATATATTTAGCCACTTTCCAAAATAGCTCTACTATACCTTCATTCTGCCCTGCGACGATCTTGTCCATCCACTTGCGTTCAAGTACATTCGCGCGGTCAGGATCGAGAATAATCGTGTCCTCTAATTGGGTTTCTGCAGCAAAAAGCTCATTCACTGAGGCCGCTACGTTTTCGGCCTGGCGGCGAGATAGCGAAGCAGTATCGGACAAAACAATATCGTACCCATCATCATCATCTTCTTCGTCATGATCATATTCTCCCCTGCTCCTTTCTAGAACTTTTCGTAGACGTTCGTCATTAGCTACTGACTTCTTGATCGTCTTGGAAATACGAAGCCAGATAAAAGTACGAAGTTGTGCTAAGTAGCCGTATCGCAACAGCCATGCTAGCGCCTCGAGGTACCTTTCACGCATATTGTGTGACGGAATGAGGGTGCCATATGGACGCGGCTCGTGAGACGATATTTCTTCCAGTATGCGAGGGAGTGATGGCAATGACGGGAATGTCTTGGCAAACAGGTTAGAATGTGTACGTAGACTAGATGGTGTTAGCCAGCTATACCTTTCGTAGGTAACAATAAGACTTACCAAGACAGAGGCGCCGTTGGTGCCACGATATAGATACCTCGTCTATGTACAGGGATAATAATCCGAGCTCGTCGCCAGTAGATCAAATGTCTCGCATAGCTTTCTGCATCACGGAATGAAAGCTCAGTATTAGCTGATACCTTCAACAACCTACGAAGGTCAGTACACCAGTTGGCCACCATGATACATAGGCAACATACGATTCGGTAGGAGACACAGAGCGAATGAATCTTGCCATTGGACTCCGTGGATCTGTCTGGAGTTCGTTGATAATCTTATCTGCCTCATCCAGCAATAGCAATGCATGTTCCAAAAAGGGCATGCCACCTTGTCCATCGCGTTGACCATCTTCCAGATTCGTGCCCAGTCTAACGGAGTAGTCTTCGGTAGTGAGATAAAATCCTGGAATCGTGACAGGTTCCAATATGGAAGGTAGCGTTGCAGAATGCATCTGGATCGGAATCTGAAAAGACCGAGTACTTCCATTGATTACAACTTTCGCAATAGATGACGTTGATATGGCAAGGAATATCTGTGCCAACGCGAGCGCGAGAGACGATTTCGTCAAAGTTTGCGCCCAGAGTTCCTCCTGAGAAATACCGCTCATGGCAGCACTCTCCCGGAGTCTAATCATCATCTGCGCTTGCTTCCAGACGTAGTTTGATTTATGCTGTTCATAGCGCAGACACTCCGCCAGTGGTGCCGCGACGTAGTCATACATTTCATCAACGCGCACATTGTATTCCAGTTCCGGCGGGTTCATAGCAAAAACCACATGAAACATATTCATAGAACTCTTTTCATCACTTGAAGCAGACTTATTACGAAGCGGCTGGAGTGATGCTTCCAGCAAAGGCGATGGCATCACTGACGGCGCTCGCGAACCAGTAATCGAAGACAATTCGATTGAAGAAGACGGATCACCCTGATCGTCACTTGGAAAATCGTCGCTAATCTCATCCGCACTTGGAATTAACCCTTCGTAATTGCTATCGCTTGCAGCAGCGCCATAGTTCGCACTGCGACTTTGGAATGCGTGAAACATATTGTTGATATTGTTCGCTAGGCTACTTCTTTCGTCGCCGGCTGCCGAAATTGTCATGCTTTTCTCATCGCTTCCACCATTTTCTTTCACATTCTCATTTTCGGAGGCTTGATTGGACTCCAACGTAAAACTCAGCAAAGATCGTTCCAATGCATTGGTGCTACTTTCTACCTCCATGTCATCATCGAAATATTCTTCGTCTGCATCGTCGCCTTCCTCTTCGTGTCCGAACACGCTATCGAATCTGTCAGAGTCAGACGCTATGGACTTTATTGTAACTGACGCAGAAGCAGATCCACCCTGCGTTCTTCGCAACTTCCGTACGCGATCCTCTGCGCTGGGCTTCCATTTCCCGTCCAGCCTTGCATGCATCGGCAAACCCAAGAAGGCAAGATCTCCAACAGTAAGCTCGAATTTTGTGTCGCACATGCTTCGCCTCGGACAAAGCAATGCAGCTAAGAAGTCAGCGTCATAGCCAAACCTCTTTTCCCACGGTGGTTGATGGATTTCTGACGAAGGATGGCTGTTGAGGTCGGCGTTCCCTGAGCGTTCGTCATCGTCGCTCTCGTTAGGATTTTGGATGACGTTATCAGTACTGCTTTTTCGTCGACGATCATGGTGATGATGTTGTCGTTGGTGGTGATGATGGTGATGGGAATGGGGACTGTCAACACTCCTTCGCCGAGAAATTGCGTCTCGTGTGTTTGACACGCTTCGTGATGATGGCGCTACATTCGACGTACGGAGAGCACTCGCAATATCGGCCAGTTTGGTATTATTTGCAATTGTAGTGGTATCTATGGTCGACAACGCTGCAAGCCGTGGGGACGAAACCGCTTCCCCAGAGGGTGATATACCTCTGCCCTGCAATTGCGACGACGAAGCCAACGACCGTGCAGGCTCTGGCATAACTGCTGGTAGATGTGCTGGAGAATCCTCTACAACGAGTGAATTTGACAAATTTGTCCGCAGTCCATTAGAAGAGTGACCACTAGGCGTATGACTTCTGGGCCGAGAAAGCCGAAGCAAACCTCCCCCCGCAACTTGCTTCCTTCGCCTTCGCGATTGCCTATGACCATGGCGAGCCTGGTGACTAGGCACAGCTCCACCACCTGGGAGAATGTCTGATCCAGAACCCAGCGCTAAAACTTGTGATAAACTCCTGGCACCTGTCCGTGACGATGATGACGACCGATACTGATGGCTGCGTAAGCTGTCACCATCCGAGGACTTCACAACGTCAATTTCTAAGTCCAATGCATTGTCAATATCTGCGTCGTCATCGTCTGAATCCTCTATCTCTTCTGATCCCGCGCTTGATGAAAACCGCAGATTGTCATCGTCCGAGTCAGAGGACGATGAAGAATATGACGAAGATGAATTGTAGGCCGAACTTGGGGGTGACGTATCCGGGGACTCAAATCTATAGAATCTTGACGACGCGACTGGCAACGCACCCAACGCAGGCGACGATGGAGTTGAATATGGCAATGGCGACGTGTCGCCGTCGCGCTTCCTGTACCGAATCCTGCCTGCGAGGCTAGACGAAGCGGAAGCAGCTGACTTGCCTTTGACTTGTCGTGACGATGGCGCGTTGGCGGTCTGAGGATAATTAAACACGAATTGCGGGCCATTGGGGGTCGTGATAACAAGCATAATTCCCAAAAGATGCGGCGTAAGGCCGGGGCCGGGTCCTGAACGGCGGCTACTCATGATCTTGTTCACTCAGGACCTACCGTGGCAGCGGAGTGCTGATAAGAGATCAACAGACGCTTTAGTGTTTCTGCGGGACAAAGAGTATATCGCTGGTCATGGAGACAAGCTGGTGGTTGTCGGGTGCTAGTAGGTCAACTGTACACTGTTGCTTCTGGTTCGGTCAACGACGGACGCGCCGATATTATCACTCCATCTGTGAGTTATGTCGTCGCCTTACTAGATATATTTTGCCACGCAGTTCCCTTAAAGGTCCTTTACAAAATTACCCTATTATGTCAGCACCGCCACGCGCACGTCCTACTTAGAAATAAGCAGGTCTACAAGTTCCCTTTCAATTGGTGTTGAGAAATGCAAGATATTTTAAGTGGCCGATAGGTACAGACGGAAATGATATACCTTTCAAACGTTATGTGTGACTGTGGCGTATGTATGCAGGACATTAGTGAGCCATGCAGCCCGAACCCTGAAATTGTGGAATCCGTGCTCTTGCCATCCGTTGGAACTTCACTTAAATGCATTTTGGGTGACTTCCCGTACATTTTGGCGAGACCGGACTTCGCAGTTCTCACAATTAACACAATCACAAGATGTTGCCTCCGCTGAAGGACGAGACGAGGTTCTTTCAACACGACTTCCGATTCGCAAATGTGTAGCGTAAACGCAGCAATTTGTGGTTCACATTGTTGTCGGCTGGGATAGTATTATTGCCTAAAGTGGTACAAGGATACTCCCAGATAAAGTTAGGCTCACATTTACAAGCACCCAGCTCTGACCCAAGGACAAATTCGAAAACTACCAATGTAATCCAAAGTTGCAGTATACAAGGAATGGAGAAATGTACAAGAACTTGTGTCGGACTGCAAAAATCTGGAATTGACTAATGTACATTCATGTCTCGGGCACCCGTGATCAGTTTGCGTCATTCTTTTATCAAAGGTGTATACAGCGCCTTGTTACCCAAAATAACCCGAATCACCAACGTCCTAAATTCAGTATAATTCAATACGGCCACCAGCAATTGAATAAGCCATGCCCCCAAAGTTATACAGAATAGCCTCTACTTGCACATTTCTCACTAACGCTAATTCGTTCTCAGGAAGAAGTCATTGTACCGCTTGACCGCCGTGCCGTGGACCGCGGACTGGACGATGTGGAGCAGCAACTCAGTCTCCAGCAAAATTGGCAGTGCCTTTTCGTCTACACTCAACCGTTCGTCAAATGGGAATGCATCCCCCATAGTAAGACGTTTGGATAGGTATTGTCGGCGAGAGAATCGCTCGAGCCGTAGTACCTGTGAGGTGCTGTTGTCAAGGTCGATTCACGCTGTTGACAAAGTTATCCCAACTTAATCATTATATAATAGTTTAGACGCCAGTGTTGGAAGTTGGAATTGAAGGACAGAGATACATATAGGAGAGAATCCCCCCCCCCCCCCCAGGTATGGCAAAGAAACCGTTGGATCGGTACGAAATTGCATTTCGGACAAACGCGAGCAGCCAGAGAGGGTTCGGATGTCGGCGCATCTTACTCCGATGCAGTCATCAGAGCTTTCTGCTCGATGTGCCGCACTCTGCAGCCAAAATTTCGCTGGAGAGAATAATATCTGGCGTTCTATGTCGTACCGTCTTGCCCAGGCATCACAGACTTTTCGGCAATTGCCACTTACTTCTCACTTCAATAAGAGCGCGACAAAGAAATTCCCGCGAATATAGTAACAATCTACGGCATAGATAACCGCATTTTTTTCCTGGTCATGACGTTGACCCCTTTCTATCTCAGACACTCGATTCGGAAATCCCGATCAGTTTGTGGGTAAGGGGTTCTCTGCACTCATCCTAAGTCTTCGTCATCTGTCGGTCGGTAACCCTGCTCTGCAGAAACCCACTTTTCAATAAAAGTAAATTTAAATTTTTATTTTGGAGGTTCATGCCGAGTCAAATTCAATTAATTAAGTAGGTGGCTTGCCATGCAATCATTCAGTGCCGGTGACAAGAATGACATTTGTGTACAAGTGGGTACCAGTAGAGAGGGAAGGTTGGTTTCTTTCATGAATCTTATTACTAACGTACTACAGCATTCAGCAATCAGAACTAAGACTACAATAATTCGCAAGGAAAAAAGTAACTGCACGGCCGGCAGCTGGATAGTTCATCCAGTTAAGGTCCATGGCAGTGACAAGGCCATGATGTGGCCGCGGCTCCAAGCGAAATCTCTTACTAACCAGCTCCTGCATTGACGCAAATTGGTACTAGATCGGAGTTCGGGACCTCGACATTCTAAAACATGTCTTGCGATTTGACGTTGACCCAGATTGTCCCTGCCTCCACATCTGCTGTTGCCGTGGCAACACAGTCATCCATTATTTAGAATAGCCTAATTGGGCAAATGCGCCGAGTCGTGTTCTACATATGGTTCGCCTCTGATTCGCTCGCTTCCATTAAACTTTCAACACTAAGAGCGAGTGGCGTTACCTGTCAACCATGATAACGCGCATGAGGTACGCAGCATAGTGTTATGTTTTCGTGTATTCTGGCCCATAGTTCCCGCTAATGACCATTTTGGCAACGGCCCATAGAACTTTCTGCACAAAATCCTTGATATGTTTATATCCTACCGCATTTGGAACTCTGGTGGACACTCTCTGGGGACGATCTGTCTGCGATTGAGTCGGCGGAGCCAGCAGAGAGCCGTTCCTGGAGGTCTTTTCTACTCCATCGTCCCTTTTCTTGGTTTCTCTCTATCCTTTCTGTGTAACTTCTCTTCTTGTGTCCTCTGTGAGGAAAGCAACTCGCTTTTATATCCTTTTAGCTTTATTCTTAATACTGGGTGAAAAAGCTCAGCTGGTCTGTTGCCTTTCTTACGGTTCTTTGTACTCACCGATTATTGGTATATCGGAAGTCTATATTACTCAATTGGTGCGGTTGCTGGACAACTGATTCCCAAAAATTCGATTCGAGAAGCTATCAAGTGTTTCATTAATTTCATCTACGCGGTGCTTATTTCGGCAATGGAGAAAACGGGATTCTGGGTCATCGCCTGCAGTTTGTTATCGGCTATCATCATGAGAACGACGTACGGCTTCGATACGTCATCCAACACGAATATGGTTATGTACTGGGGTCAGAATTCATATGGGGAAGTAGGATCACAACTTGGTCTGGCGTCCTATTGTCAGGATTCTACGAATGATGTGAGCTTTGGAAGAATGTAGAACATGGACAGTGGATCTAATATGTTTAGATCATTGTTTTGGCGTTTCTATCTGTATTCTTTGATTCGTCAAGTGGGCTACCTGAGGTTAACTTTGCCGGGTCATGTGAGTGTTATGCTGTTAGGACTGCAGTTGGTCTGACATGATATTCTTACTGAATTGATGTAGGCGACGGAAGCTACTTTGATGGTACCAATCTGCTTCAATGCCCTCAGATTGCGTATGTCCTATGGTCCAATTTAGGTCTAGAATTCTCTAATATCAAATCTAGTGAAGATATTGTTACTTGTCAGGCCAACGGCAAAAAGGTCTTTTTGTCGCTCGGTGGTGCATCTGGATCGTACGGGTTCGATTCAGACAGTCAGGCCGATACTTTTGCTACCACGTTGTGGGAGCTTTTCGGAGGTGGTTCGTCGAGTACGCGTCCATTTGGCGACGCTGTCGTTGATGGATTTGATCTCGACATTGAGGGCGGTAGTTCTGCTGGCTACGCAGCTTTCGTTACGGCCATGCGATCCTACTATGCTGACTATCCCGACAAAGACATGTATATCTCATGTGCGCCCCAGTGCCCAATCCCTGACTCGTTCCTTAGTGACGCGATGGTTAATTCGTACTTTGATTTCTACTTTGTTCAGTTTTTCAATAATTATTGTGGTATAGACCAGTGGAGTGGGACAGAGTCGACTAACTTCAATTTTGGGTCTTGGGATACGTTTGCGAAGACTGCTAGCTACAATACGGACGTGAAGGTCTATCTTGGCGTTGCTGCGTCTTTGACGGCTGCTGGCACGGGATATGTGACCATTGACACGCTGAATGAGGCTGCTGCGCAGTTGATGTCGACTTATTCGAGTTTTGGGGGTATCATGATGTGGTGCGTATACTATTGATGCAATGCCTGTCACTACTGCTTATACGAATACAGGGACGCATCCCAGGCGTACAACAATATTCCCGAAGACGGTCTTAATTACGCTCAATTGGCAAAGTCAGGTCTCGTGATGGCCGCCTCTGCGGAAGCTAGTGCATCGTCGAGTGATATTGCTACGGAAACGGATTACTCGTCGCTCATCTCTTGGACTACCATTGCCAACGTGATTACTGAAGCCACTGTTACGGATACAGCAACCACTGTGTCAAGTGATGAATCGGGATGGCCTTCGGCGGCGGAGGAGACCACTTTGTACTTAACAGAAACAGCTACATCATCGTCACCAGAGGCAACTGTTATTACCATTTCGTCGCTCTCGTTGTCCTCGCCAGTCCAGACTTTGATTGTTGATGAGACGACAGACTTCTCGATTCAGTCATCTACGAGCTACGTGACACCTACTGCGACGTATCCCATTGTGTCTGTCTCTCCATCTGCTAGCGAGTCTACACCGAGCGCCACGTTTGAGGATGGAGAAACGGAGATTATTTCTTATACCAGCACGGTGTACAATGCAGCGTTTTCGACTCCTGTGGAGATTATTTTCTTCTCGACAGTTACTTCCCCGGCAGGCGAGGCAGACGTCACTAGTTCGATTGCTGGCAGCACCACGTCTTCCATTGAGGAGTTTACGTCAGCAATGTCAAGCGGGCAGCAGACTTCCTCATCATCTGGCGTTTGGACATCTACGGGAGATATTAGCTCCTACAATAGCGTTATGGCAGAGACTACACAAACATTTGTATCCGCCGATACCGTTCAGCCAACTGCAACGTCGTTTGTTGGAACTACAGAGTCAGAGGTTGTTACGCCTACACTGACTGTCGGAGACGTAAGCAATACGGCGGATGTCGCGCCAGCATGGACAAGCGTATCATCCACGGAAGAGGCTAGTAGTTCAGTGTACACTACCCTTCAGAGTGAAGCTGTGCCTTCAACTTCCATATTCACAGTCTCTCCGGCTCCCAGCCACACTGATTCCGAACAGGAGACCCCGACTACGTCGGACACCGTCGGAACGAGCACGTATACTGTTATTGATGCTACGTTGACAATGTCAGCGAGCATGACGTTCATCACAAGTCCTCCATGGTCAGCTACCGCATCTACATCTTCCAGTACTGCGAGTGCTACAAGTTCTAGTGAGATGTCGTGCCCGATTGATGGAGCTCCTTGTGCTGTGCATGGCGAACTGGCCTGCAACGGTTACTACTGGGGCCAATGCGTGTGGGGCACTTGGGTTGTTCGGCAATGCTATACCGGTCTCATGTGCAAGACCGATGCTTCCGTCGTATATTGCGACTACCCTGGAGCAGATACAGTGACAAGCTGCGCGGTAACAGCACCATCTGATCTCACAAAGAGAAGCAGTCCGCTCGCGGCTCCGCGCCCACGAAGGCATCCGCATATGCACGCACGACGAAACCCTTTCCATTCGCCGTTTTATGATCCTGAACTGGGAAAGAAGTACTTCCCCCATGTTCCGGTGAGAAGGCAAGTTGAACCGGACTCGGTGGCTGTTATCAAGGACGCGGTTGATGTCTTGCCTTTGCCGAGATACTCTAATATGACATTAGCGACCACGTCAACTGCTGTTGCGGCGGCCATTACCGATCCTGTGAGTTCGAGTACGGTTATATATTCCACGGCAGTGCCAACGCCAACTGTTATTCAACAAGTTCAGTTTTCTGCTGCTCGAGGCTATACCAGTAGCACGGGGACTGCTACCTCTGCGACCGCAACTGCGACTGCTACTGTAAGTGCAATGGTGTCGGCATCTGGATTAGACGAGGCGGCGGGTAGTGATTCCGTGGAGTACATCGTGCGAATCTCAATCCAGCAACTGAACTCGACGAACTTCGTCGGTACGCTATCCGCGGCGCCTCTAACAAATTCACCAATTGGCAGATCTTGGGCATTTGTTTTCTCATCTTCAGACATCATTGATAAAGTGAGTAGAGGAGAATTGAGGTCGCTTGGTGATGGTAGTTACCAGGTATCTAGTATAGATACGGAGGAGGCTAGCAGTTACATGGCAATCAGATTGACGTTTTGGGGAACGTATGCAGGCTCTAGTGATACTGCTTGAGCGGTCTGTTGGATTTTCGCGTTTGGCATATATATTCATGATGAACATTTGGTAAATCTTGGTGTTAGATTTGTCTTGTTTTGGGATAGTTTGATTACTAAGATACTTTTCCGTCTCTTGCGATTTCAATTAAGAGGCTGTCATTCATTTGTACATGTTTTGATTTAGATAGCGTCATCGTTTCAATTATTTATTGTTGTTATTCGGTCATTACAATTTTTGATTTTGTTTACTGGTCATTCGTTTATGATGTATTCACTCCTTTTGCATCTTTTGTGAATTTAAAGATGTCTGTGTCTATTTAGAAGAATATAATCAGTGCGTACCCGCCGATTGTGAGCCGCGGTGGATGTCACGTGTAGCTGTAGTTCATTCTTTTGTGCCATCATTGTTGGGTGTCTTCGAGCAGGCCTTGATAACGCCGGAACGGGTGGGTGCGCTTAATAGCCATGAGTCAGCACACACAGCGACAGCGGCGCACTAGAGAGAGGCTGGCAGCGTAAATCAAGTAGGCAAAATAATTTGTGCCGTCGTCCTCGACTCTTTTGTATTCTTCTATTCATTCTCTGTGCTCGTGTCGGCCGGGTTCGCTCTTTCCTCGACCAGTCTCGTTCCTTTCGTCTTGTCTCGTCGCGTGGCTTCTCAGAAGTAACACCGTCAATTTGCCGTTTGCTGCCATAAACCACCTTCTAGCAGCGACCATGTCCCGGCGGCACTCACACTCTCACTCTACCATATCTTCCTCTGCCGCCCTCCGTCTTGCACAGCTCTCCTCCCACTTCACCCCTGCAGTATCTTCCGAACAGTCCTCGACAATGACACAGTCCAAGGCGTCCGCACAGGCAGCCCACCCGCTAACCCTGATCCCTGGCCCCGTCGAGTTCACTGACGAGGTGCTGGCCGCCATGGCCACGCCGTCCCAGTCCCATGTATCCCCGCAGTTCGTCGAGGTTTTTGGTGACGCTCTCGCGCTGCTCAGACAGTTGTTCTTCAATACCGACAAGCGAGCGCAGACCTTCGCTATTGCTGGCGCGGGTACACTCGGCTGGGATTTCGTCGCTTCGAACTTGATCGAGCCTGGTGAGGATGCGCTCGTCCTTCACACCGGTAGGTCCTTTCATTCATCCACTGAGGAGGCTATTGATGGTCTCGGCTCAATTGCTGTGTTATTACTTCGCTCGTGAACACGGTTGCCCTGCAATTGTGGGACGTGACTCTGCATGCGGGGTAGCGAAAATTTTTGTTGTGCCACACTAACAGCTCTTACAGGCTACTTCGCCGACTCGTTAGCGGACTGCATCGCCACGTACGGTGGCAAGCCCACTCAATTGAAGGCGCCTATCGGCGACATCGTAATGCTTGACGCGATCGAAACTGCATTGAAGGAGAAGACGTTCAAGGTAGTGACAATCACCCATGTCGACACCTCCACCGGCGTGCTTTCCGACATCAAATCCATCGCCGCTCTCGTCCGGGCAGTGTCCCCTGAGACCCTCGTTATTGTCGACGGCGTCTGCTCCGTCGGCGTCGAGGAGATCCGGTTCGACGACTGGGACCTCGACCTCGTCCTTACCGCTCCCCAGAAAGCCATCGGCGTCCCTGCCGGTCTGTCGATCTTCATCGCGTCTGGTCGTGCGCTTGACGTTTTCCGAGCACGGAAAGCGCCTCCAACTTCCTATTACGCCAGTTTTGCGAAGTGGTTGCCAATTATGCAAAACTACGAGGCCAAAAAGCCGTCTTACTTCTCGACCCCGCCCGTCCAGAACATCCACGCGTTGCTAGCGTCGCTCAAGCAAATCCTCGCTGTCCCGCTAGCAGACAGATTTGCCGCACACGCACGCATGTCCGACAGAATCAAGTCCACCATTGCGAGCTACGGCCTCAAGCAGGTTGCCGTCCGTGAGGGCTACCAGGCCAACGGCATGACTGCCGTGTACCTCCCTGACGGCGTCGCTCTGCCAGACTTGCTCCCGCGGATTGCTAGCCGTGGCATCGTTCTCGCCGGTGGTCTGCACAGAGAAATCGCAACGAAGTACTTCCGAATCGGACATATGGGTGTTTCGGTCACCGATGAGGACCGCGAGGACTTCGACAAGGCGCTTGCCGCGATTAAAGACAGTTTGGCTGAGGCAGGATATACTGTGTGAAGTGAACCTGCATTTTGGTTTAGAGGTGAAAAAAATTAGATGTAGACAAAATCTGTATTGGTTCATTAGTTTTGGGTTTATGTTTTGTGTTCATGCATGGAAATATGTCGCACTGGCGGATTAATTCTGGAGTTTGACGTATGATATTTCAGTTATGTAGAGGTATTTACGATTTTCGTCACTATACACAAAAAGCTCGTTATGTTACTCATTGCATTGTATGATCTGCTAAATACTGCCGTGTGCTGCTCATGACATCAATTCCTGCAGAACTGTCCTCGGGGAGATTGCGTCACATCTCCTAACGGTGCTAGAAAATGGCTCTGTTATGTTGCTGTCCGACCTTCCGGGAGCATGTTGGGTTAGGTGCCATTCCAGTTGTAGAACTTGTTTTGAACGTTTTTGCCGACAAGCATTCTTCTGGGCACTAAGGCGAACTCAGAAACAGAATCACCTTGTATTGCGTGTGGCAAGTCAACTGCGAGTTGTGTATACTAGATAACGATACAATATCCGACGCGTTTGGCGGATGGGTAGGAAGCCGAGCTACAGTGTGTAGTAAATAAATGTCCTATCAATAGCGAGAACAAACCAATCGTCAGCCACATTCTCCGCGAAGATTTAAGTACGGTGCAGCTGTTGGTAGTAACTGGATAGGTTACATTATGGTGTACTATTTTACATCGAACGGGGAGGAAACGGATAGACCCGTACTACTGTACATGGGCAAGCACAAGGAAGAAAGTGTGTCTGGCTACCTGCTATTTCGCGAAAATTGCTAATTATTTAGATGAGGATTTAATTAAATATGGACGTGACACGGACGTATGGTAGGTCACCATTAGCAAAATTATCTAATATCGGCACCTAACGAAGATATCAGGTTCCACGTTGACAACCTGTCGTCGGCTCACGTCTATCTCCGCCTCGAGCCCGGCGAGACGTGGGACACCTTACCGGCCGGTGTCCTCGAAGACTGCGCACAACTCACTAAAGCAAATTCGATCGAGGGAAATAAACGAGACAATATCACGGTTATCTACACGCCGTGGACCAATCTGCGCAAGACGAACGGCATGGCTGTCGGACAGGTGGGTTTCAAGAAGGATAAGCTCGTGAAGAAAGTGCATGTCCAGACTCGCGTCAATGCGATCGTAAATAGACTCAATAAAACCAAAGTTGAGAAGTTTCCGGATTTTCAGTCTGAGAAGGTTGAGTACGAGAAGACACGGACACACGCAGAGCGCGCGGTGCACGCAGCGAGAAACAAGCGCGAGCTAGAAGCGGCAGATGTAATGAAAAAGGCGGCGTGGGAACAGGAGCATGCATATGATGATATATTTTCGCAGGAGAATCTTGCAAAGTCCAGTAACCAGAACAGAGGCGAGGATTGGGAGGATGATTTTATGTAGTGTCAATATATATAGAGTTCTCTGTAGAGACATCGCATTTGCCAAATGAAGTCCATCTGTCACAAGTTTTATTATTGCTCCGCTTCCGAATTGCGTCATTCCAACGTGCCAGGTCATATTCTATTAAATGATCATTATATTGTATTTACATTGGACGACTGTCTGCACGGATAGATACACTGGAATTTATTTCGTCTCGGCGTTCTCGACAAGTTCGGGGACAAGGACATTCGCCTTTTCTAGCAATTCCGCAAGCTCACCACTATCAGAACATTAGCAGCGTGACAATATAGTTGTAGTCAATAAACTTACGACTGATGCATAGCGATCAAAATATCACACCCTCCAATAAATTCGCCCTACACATCCATTAGTCTCGCTAGTTCCGTACTCTCTCAAACAATGACTGACATTAACATAAAGCTGTGGAATTGTCGGCCAGTTACTGTATTCCTTAATGCCTTGCCGCAACTCATTATCCTCCAACACATTAAACGCAGAAAACTTTTCAGGGTCGACGCCTTGTAATCCCAAAATCTGGATAGTAGCACGCGAGAAGCCACATTGCGGGAACTCGGGTGTACCTTTCATGAACAGCACAACGGACGAGGACTTAATGGCGTTGTCGATCGCTGAGCGGGCATGTTCAGTAAGATAGCGTGCTTGGTGGGCTTGTAGGATGCGGAAGGAGAGGGGAGTTCGGTTCGAGAATGTTGCACGCACAGTGGTGGCGCCAACGTATGCGCGCGTCTGGTCGTCGTTCGTTAGCATTAATTCTTGTATACCTTTCTTAATATTCTATAGCAATATGCACAGAAGTAATGGACACTTACCCGAGTCGTGCCGAACAGTGATCGGGCAAAAGACATTTGGGAGGTAATTATAATACTTCTTGGAATTTCAGCGGCCAAAGTATTCTATATAAGCACAGTAATACAGTCAGCCGCACACGTAGCCTGCTGTATATCGGATTATTTCAAAGCGATGAAATCTTGTCGTGGAGGATGTGCCTGAGGTTTGGAGAAGCGGTATGGTGTATCATTAAGTTGACGGTCAAACTCAAATTCTACTACGAGCAATAATCTTGTATTATACTTTGCTCAGACTTTGATATATTGCAATTTAAAGATAATGGCGTATTAAATATGAATAATGATTAGGATTAGCTAGGCCTACATTACATGCAATAATATACGGTGCATCCAATCATAAAAGAGCGTGAATATACTCTGCGCTTTCTATCGCCACATTGGGTTCAGACTTGCAGGCTCCCAATCTGGCGCATCAAGATTCGCAAACTTCCCGATTGACCAGTCCCGACATGTAAAGTGAAACGTCATTCAAGAAAAGGGCACCGGTCAATAGGCGTTGACTATATACTACTGATGAGACGCAAGGGCTTATAGCTTGAACCAACGAGTCCCAGAACCTCATTGTTGTTCTCTCTGCACCGTATCTTTGGAATTCTGGGAACATATATGGCTGAACCGTAACAGCGTCGAGACCAAGTACAAGCGAGGCAGATGTCCAAATATCGACACACTTCTGAGCCGCACGTCTTTGATCATCAGTTCATCTCGATGTCGCATCGCTCTTGCTACAAAAATTCGATTCATTCGTGACGTTGCATTCGACATCAAATCCGCCTTTTTCTTGCACACCGATACCACAGAAAACAAGAAATTGTGAACGTGTTGCTTACGGTTCGATTTCTCTTTGATTTAATTTTTCTCAGATCGTTCTCTTGCTAATTTTTAGTTGACAACAGGGACGCCAATATGGACGCGATCCCGCGTCTCGCGTCATCCACAACAACAGCGGCCACAGACACATATACTCCTACGCGCTCATCCTCCTCCGCCGCACTTCCACAATTCGGACTAAACAGGGGCCATCTTCTGCGTCTCCATGACTTCCGACCTTCACCGCTGCTTTACAGTCGCAGCCACACTACTTCACCGCTCAACAGCCCTTACGTGCTATCCCCCAGTATCCCCGCGTCCTTACGTGTCAATCGATTTAAAAACCTGTTTTCTACGTCCGAAGGTCCGAGTCGTGATGAACGGACATCGGAGGGCGGATTCAAGTCCTGGGTCGACGGATTGAAAGGCAGAGCGAAGCGGGCGCTCCACGAGAATGAGAAAAGCGAGGCCGAGTTCAACGGATGGATTGAGTCCGAAGAACGACGGCAACGAGCACTATTTGAATTTCCGGCGTCAATCTTCGCAGGAGATGAGGATGAGGATACGGTGCAGTCTGTGGCGTTCGAAACGTTGGGTCATGTCCTGCTTGAGGAGAAGCAGAAGCGGGAGACAGAAATCGCGGAGGAACATGCAGCAAAGAAACGCCGGCGGGCGCAGGAAGAAGAGGTTGCGCCGAGTATGCAGCCTCTGCCGCCGCCGATGAGTGCCCCAGTGAGCGTTTCCGATGAACGGATACGACGGAGTCCTATCCGGGTTTATGAGGATCCGCAGTCAGGGTCGGGATCAGAGTATAATGGATATGGCGGTAGCATACAGAGTGAGGATGAATACGGAGAGATATATGCAGACGAGAATATTAATCCGCATCGTGCGGCCGGCATGGACGAACAGGCAGGTGATGAGGCAGTAGAACGAGGCGACAGTGACGCCGAAGCTGCCGTAGAGGACGGAGAATCATTAGCGACAGCTCCCGATATTCAAGCCGAAGAACTCTCAGACTCAGGAAATCCCACGGAATATGATTACGAAGAAGATCAGGATGAGCCAGCAGATCCGAGTTTGCATGTCGAGCAAGAACAAGAAGGTCCCGGCTTGCAACTTTTCACTACCACCCTACCAATAGATCCTGCACTTTTCTCAGCAGCCGACGACCTTCGTCCAGACACTCATAAGGCCGACGTGGAAGACGGACACAGCGACAAGAAAGTCGAACATATTAATGATGAAGAAGGCGACGAAGAACACAACGGTTTGCATGAAGATGAGTTTGCCGATGACGACGTGGAAGAGGAATTTGTCGAAGAAAGAGACTACGACGGTCAAGAAGAGTACGATGACGTGTATGATGAATACGACGACTTCGAGGAAGAACATGAGCAGGATCAAGAGCCCGGTTGTCTGCCTCAGTTCGCTGGGAAGATCAAACCAATATCGGTGTTGGTTGAAAATTACGCGTATTCATCGCCGCCTGCCTCGGATTTGGCAGAGGAAGAATATGAATCGGAAGATGAGTCTGAGACTTCGGCAATAGACCAGCCTCCTACAAAGAAAGCTGTACAGTCAGAAGTAATCGAACTCTCCAGCGATGAATCTGGAGAGAACCAGGAAAATGGATCATCGCCATCCTCATCATCGGAATCTGATGAAGACAGCTATGACAATGAACCAGGTGAACCTGAAGAGGAGCCGAAAGGATCTATGTGGACGCCAAGTATACCTGGCACCAAAACTAATTGGGTGTTAAATGACCTCGTGCAACGAAACCGGCCAAGTCTTATTGATACTCTCGGGACGGCTGGGTATGCTCAAGACGACGACCAATATTCTGATGACGGGGAGTACGACGAAGAAGACTTTGAAACTGGGAGTCTCTCTGGCGAGGAGTCTGGTGGGCAAGATGATGAAATCTCGGAGTCAGAATCAGAGCAATCATTCCAGCAGACCTTCCAAGACGACGAGGATCCTGAAGAGGAGCGGCAAGTCGCGCGAGAGGAGCGACGAAAAGAGCTTGCTAAAGAAGAAGCGGATCAGGAAATGGTCGACGTTGAGGACAACTCTCAGTTTAACGCTGAAGTGGGCACTCAAATAAAGGCCACTCGTACAGTCAACGAGGGGACAGAGGAATCAGAGGCCGTGGGAGATGATGAAGTGTTTATTGAAGAAGAAGCACAAACACCGCTTGTTCGTGAATCAGATTCGGACCCAAATGCACGGTTTCCTGAGGAGGATGACTACTGGGAAGGTAAGGATATTGCTCAACCTCCTGCGATTACAGTTGTGAAGTCTCCCGAATTTGAAAAAGCGGAAAGCGAGTATAGCATCGAGACGCGGAAGCATTCTACTTTTAGTTTGGAGGGCGCGGACAACGAGATTGTAACAGACGCGGATTTGGACAACGTCTTTTTCAATGCCCAGAGATCAAAATAAGGGGAGAAGGGAAACTGTACTATATATGTGTATTGCTACTGATAGTTGGAAACTACCTTTGTACATTATGTCGATTATCATTCAACTGTAATTCTAGTTCGATTGTTAGCATATTTATTCGTCGAATTATTGTAATATCGCACACTCAACGATCCCGCTCAGATTGTGCCTTGCCAATATATCAGCGCAAGACTTCCGCTTCATAAACCCTGCAGACTACCGTCCTCCTGACGACATACCTCATCCGCCCGGCCGATCCCAGCTCCGCAATAAGTCCAACCTGAACGCATGAGCACGGCACTGTACATTGTAACTGATATTCTTTCCTGTATTCTCTCGCCATTGACTGCAATCTGTGTAGTTGATACAGATCAGTCCCAAAAGAGAGAACGTCCATGTCCACGGCCTTTATAAACTCGCCAGCTTGAATTAATCTGCCGGTGAGTTACATGGATCAGCCGTACATACGTGCTGCGTGCTCCGGTTTAGGTAGACATACTGCGTGGGATTGAGCAGCGAGCGGATTGAGAGGGCGGTGACGTGGACGACGGTTCGAGAGACGGGTGGTTCAGACCTTTTACCATACCATCATAGCAGTTTCGAGTAGCACGTTATATTAACAACTTACCTAAGACTATATAATTGATTCGAGTATGTCAAATCGGGACAGAAGTGATCACTCGCTCAGACGGCTCGTGTAGTTGCATGGCATGACATGGTATGGTGCGAGCAGTACATGGACAGCGACGATGCAATCTCCCAGCAATTTTGGCCACTCGCGTCTTTGCTCCACAATTCCCATAAAAGAAGCCCTGTGTTCCCTTGCTTCCCAGGACACATCCAGCAGCGCGACATTCGACATCCGCAATGTCTGTTATTTTAGCATCTGCAGGCTACGATCATACCATTCGATTTTGGGAAGCATTATCCGGTATCTGCCAGCGAACCATCCAGCATCCAGACTCGCAAGTAAATCGTCTGGCTATCACTCCCGACAAACGATTCTTAGCGGCAGCAGGACGACTCAATGTAAAGCTATATGATATTAGAGGGTCAAATCCTAATCCAGTATGAAATCTTGAATTACGATATGGTTTTCCGTAGATCGGGCTGTGCTAATTGACTTCAGGTCACGACGTTTGAGGGCCATACGAGCAATGTCACTGCGGTTGGCTTCCAAAGCGATGGCAAATGGATGGTCACTTCCTCTGAAGATGGGACGGTAAAAGTTTGGGATATGCGTGCACCGATGGTCCAGAGAAACTACAAGCATCGAGTTCCCGTGAATGATGTAGTGATCCATCCTAACCAGGGTGAACTGATTAGTTGCGACGAAGGTGGAAACGTCAGGATCTGGGACCTTGGAGAGAATACATGCACTCATCAGCTGATTCCACAAGATGATGTGCCTGTGCGGTCGGTCTCTGTTGCGACAGACGGATCAATGCTTGTTGCTGGAAATAACAAAGGAAATTGCTACGTCTGGAAGATGGTTAACAGCAGGGATACTACTTCCTTGCATCCTGTAACAAAATTCCGCGCACATACGAAGTATATTACCAGAGTACTCTTGTCACCAGATGTGAAGCACCTTTCTACATGCTCGGCTGATCATACTGCAAGGATATGGTCTACGGACGGTTTCGATCTCGAAACGACATTGACTGGCCATCAGAGATGGGTGTGGGATTGTGCGTTCAGTGCAGATTCGGCGTACCTTGTTACAGCCTGCTCAGATCATTATGCCCGTTTGTGGGAGTTAAGCTCAGGCCAGATTATCAGACAGTATAATGGTCACCATAAGGGAGCGGTTTGCGTCGCGCTCAATGATGTTTAGCTCGGCGTCATGTCTATTAGCATTAGCTTATTATTTGTTTCAACTAATTAGCATGGTATTTCGGCGTTTTGTGATAACTTTTTGGGTATATTCTCGTTTGCATAAATAAGTTTTTGTATAAATATCTCTTAGATGATTGTCATTATATCCCTTTCTCGATATTTTATTTTTGTATATTGACATTTTGACTATAGCAATACTGGCTGTCATTATCCAATTCCCACAGGTTTAATAAGAAACGACTGTCCTCCGATAATTTTCAGTTTCGATAACTTCAATTAGGTAGGCATCGCCTTCTTCTTCTATCTCTATATCGAAGGTTCCTAGCGGCGACAAATCCTTCCTGTGACCGAGTTGGCATGCACTAATGCATCTTCGCCATCGCCATAGTATCCTTTCTCAACGTCTATAACCCTGCAATCGACAGGTTAGCCGCTTTCGCATATCTGCTTTTATAGCACACCTAAAGCAGGACATACGCAAATGTCAATGTATCTCGGTACAAATGCAACGCTGTTCTATTCAGCTTTCGGACATGTAAACTGATATATTTCGCTCCGTAGCACTAACCTAAACCACGCACTGTACCGCTCGTCAACAACCCTCTGCTAGCCAGCCATACCAACTTCTAAATCGACATACATGCCGCCGCCATAGGTTTTGCTGCAATTCCCAACCGTCGGTATGTCCGCATAACAGCCAAACTAGTAACATTGCTGCAGTCTATCCCTTGGCTGTCCCTCCATCGTAGCCAGAACATAACCAATGAATGATCTTGCGACCTGATGCGTCGGTCGCCACGAATGACGCTTGCGGCCAAGTTAGTGCGTGGTAGAGATATAACGGCATGTTGTAATTCTCGGGTAGAAGTTTGGCGTTTTGCATGCCGGGAAGATCCGCCACTTTTACTTGCCGAATGTTCATTGCGAAAATGTTGTGCGCGTGGTGTAGAAATTTGTAGAAGTTAAGACTTAATGTCAGTAACTCTGTAATAATGGTAATTCGTAATGACTGGCGTGTTGGGATGATGTTAGTTGGTGTCAACATATATTGAAGGAAGACTAAAGAGGTGGTGATATCTTCACCTTACACTAGGCTGAGCTAAAACGAGCAAATACAGGTAGAAGATCACAAACACATCTATTTACAGTCATGCTTCGAACTCTGAGCATTTATCTTTGCGGTCCACTTCCAAAAACTTACCAAATAGAGTCTTAAATAATGATTATAAATTATATTTATATTTAAAATGCATATGCCGCTTATACCCGCAAGCACAGCTAAACAGATAATACCAGAACTCAATACCCCACAAGTTAATCAGAATTCAGGTTATCGAAGGTGGACGCGATACTCAAACTTCCTGATGCCCATTAGTACTAGTAGGTGACGATATCGGGTTCTTCGCTCCAGATACTCCTCCGTAACACATATTCCTCTGGTTATAATAACCACCAGTGAGGTAGCCCGTCTGACCGTCACGGTTGTTGACATATGCCTCATAGCTATGCCTTTGATACTGTAGCGACTCAAATTGCTCACTGAAGGGGTTTTCATTCTGTTGTGCGTAATAGGAACCACCAGAATTTCTTGTTCCTCGATCATCTGGCATAAATTTGTTGTCCCCACTGGTATAAGTGGTCCGACGCCCGTTTCCTAGCCTCATGACAGTAAACTGCGAAGTGAAGGATTCCTGCGCCTGCCTCTCCGCCAACGATGTAATCTTTGTCCACCATGCGATCGCCTTCATCTTGCTGTTATTGTCAAGCTGACTATCTGCAATGGTCATTAACACCAGCCGCGCGGTTTCCTGGTCATCGTCTTGTTTGGTAATTGAGCTGCTGGTGCGGGTACGAGCTATATTTTTGCGCTGCTGTTGGTGTTGCAGCTGCTGGCGACGTCGAGGCTGGGTTGATTTGCCTCAATTATCTTTGCCGGCCATCCTAAAAATATATGAATACAGCCAGATAAAAGCGTATATGTTAATTCAAAATTATACAAAACAATAAAATAAGTATGACTGACATAAATCAGTGACGCGCCGATGAAACGGGACCCAGTCTGACTGTCAATGTTGTGGTGATGCCTCGTCAACATGGACCTATCAGTCCATGCCACAACGCTGATACTAAGGTAGAATTGCCAAGGCCATACAGTGTTGAGCGAACACCTCGGAGCATCCTGAGACAATTCAGCTACCTAGGACTGCAGTATTGCCTTCAGTGAAATTCCTTCCAGATGTGGCATGGGCTGACCAATCTTAATGGCCACCGGTCCTCGGCTTCTCGTTGTATTTCTATAAAATTAATCACGTGCTGTATAACTATCTACCTATCAGTTCTTTGCAAAATACCTCAGGATTTGAAAACTACCGCTGTGCTCCACACAGCACTTCCATGTCAAGCTAGGAATCTTCAGTGCTGTTGCCCTCACTTCAGCTAATAGCAAGGTCTAATTCCCATAAGCCTGGCCTAGGACGTAATGTGAGGCACCTCTCACTATTTAATGCATAATGTAATTCGTTCAGTTCGCGTAGCTCCGGAATATTCTTCGACCCGAGATTGCTAACCACCTCTGCGGCGTCTAATCTTTGCGTTATGCATGGTAGCCACCTGATCGTGATATATGACACCATAGTGGTGACAGTGCGCGAGGATTAGGTGCTTACAAATGCCATTTTCCTGCGTTAATTATGCACGAACATCCCAGCAATGTGGTATGTATGCCTTCTCCTTCATCAAGGTCACGATTGACAATATAAAACTGGTCTGGATTCGTGAACACTCTGAAAGTCCCATTATCCATTTGCTGTATTACGCCATCAATGTCGTCGATCAAGAAGAGGTCCTTCGCAAGCTTCAGCGACTGCATTTCGGCTTTGTTATACTGATATTTATGGATCCCAGATTCACCTTGGAGGTGCTTATGCAATAGTCAACCTCAACTTTCGAGCAGACAAAGGCTGTGGTTGCGGTTGAGTGTAATTTCTTAGAAAAAGTAGATGATTAAAGAGGACAATGACAATAGCTTGTTCACCGAACGAGGATGGGCGCGTCCAAACAAAGTCCTTCACAATAGACCCCCACTTCTCCGGGTATGCAAGGCGTCGTAGGATCAGCGCGATAGCGATGTGACCATTGGATGAGATCAAGTCGGAGGTAAGGCAAGATGCTGAGTATTTCGATCTTCGAGAAGCGGATCGAAATATAGCCTCCGAATCGTCAATGCTATCAAATTTGAATGGCGTACTGTCATACATTATTGGACTGCCGTATGGAAGAACATCTTCCACAGACGTAGCAAGCACAATGTGGTGCAAGACAAGAGTTGGACAACACTTATTGTCACTATACAGGATGCAGCAGCAGTCAATTCGACTTTTATTTTGGCGTTGACGACGAGTGCCAGGCATTGTGAATTAAGGCAGGGTCGTATATCGGGCACGTTAGTTCGTGTTGTTAACATCTTGCCTAGTCAACACCGCCAAAGAGTTCGGTTTTAGAATCGCCGCGAGACATGATTTTAGGGCTAGGGGTGCCTTATAAGGATGATTTCGTAATTTAAAGGAAAAATGGTGGCAAAATATCTCTAACGTGGTCGACCTACTTTCCTAATACGATATATCTAGAATTTTGGTTCTTAGCAGCTGGATGCGCCACCACAGTACTGCTATGATACGAAATTTGCAGTCATAATAACCCAAAACGGCATCGCCGATCTTTAATTATTAGCGCGAAAGTACATTGGGCCCTTTATGACCCGTACGGCGTACCCCTGCTTGCCATCTCTGACTCCTCTGTTTTCTCACCTTTGCTTTTGTTTTTATTTTCCTGGAGGGCTTCGTGAGTCAGCGCACAACGGTATTTTCGGATACGTAGCAGCGGATATTACAGGATGAGTCCAGGAATAGATGAGCTGGAAATTCAAGAGTCGGAAGAAACCCGTCTTCTCGATGACGTCGAAGACCAAGAACAGAAACTGGTCGACGACGCACTCGCCAATGAACTAGAACGAGAAGAGCTCACGACTAGCGCACTAGTCACGATCTTTCTGTCTCTCTATGTTGGTGTCTTCTTAGCTGCGTTGGATGGTGTTGTTGTCGCGACGCTGTTGTCCAAGATTGCGTCGGATTTCCATGAGTTTAGATCCGTGTCGTGGATCGTTACGGGGTACCTTATAGCGCAGGCAACGTTTCAGCCATTGTATGGCAAGCTGTCGGATTTGTTTGGACGAAAGCCGGTACTACTTACGTGCAATGTATGCGAATGTGTCGTCTGCATATGATTGGACTGGCTGACGGCAGTAGGTTCTCTTTGGGATTGGATCCGTCCTGTGTGGCATCGCACCCAGCCTCTGGTTCCTGGTTGCGGCACGAGTTATTGCCGGGGCCGGCGGTGGCGGTCTATATACCCTCAGTGCAATTATTCTTAGCGACATTGTGTCCCTCCGGCAACGCGGTTTTCTGCAAGGCATTGGCAACATTCTGTACGGCTGCGGCGCAGCCGCTGGCGGTATTGTCGGCGGTTTCCTAGCCGACACCATTGGTTGGCGTTGGACGTTCGCGATTCAAGGCCCGATCATCGTTCTGTCGATTGTGGCAATCTCATTGAACCTTAAGCTCCCGAGGACCGAGTTTGATTACACGATTCTCAAGCGTATCGACTTTCTCGGCTCCGGCACACTTGTGAGCGGGCTCTGTCTGTTTTTGTTCGGGATTAGCGCAGGCGGGAATTACTTTTCCTGGCGCCACCCAGTTGTGATTGTGAGCCTGCTTTGCTCTGTCATACTTCTCACAGCGTTTGTTTTCACTGAGCTGTACATCGCCGTGGAGCCCATCATCCCGCTCGGTCTCGTGAAGAACCGGACTGTCGCTGGATCTGCGTTCACGGGCTGGTTTTTGAGCATGGGATTTTTTACCAACATATTCTATGTCGCGATATACCTGCTCTCGGTAAAGGGTGCCTCACCCACCGAGTCTGGATCAAGTCTAATCCCACAATTCATCGGCAGCGCATCAGGATCTTTCTTCGCGGGCTACTACATGCGTTTGACAGGTCGATATTACCCTGTGAACGTCGTCGCGGGAATTTGTCTCGTCCTTGGCTCCGGAATGCTGGCAACTGTTGGACTGAACACGTCAAAGATGTTTATCTCAGTGGCGCTGTTCTTGCCTGGCTTCGGAGGCGGATTGTACCTAACCACGACACTTGTAGGTCTTATCGCTGCGATCCCGCACGAATTCCAAGCAGTCTGCACGTCCATTGCCTACGGTTTCCGGACTATTGGGATGACAGTCGGCGTCGCTACCGCTGCTGCAATTTTCCAAAATACGTTATCCGCAAAACTTTCCCAGCGAATAACCGGACCTGGGAGCGAGGAAGTGATTGAGCGGGTGCAGGATTCAGTGGATGAGATTGCTAACGTACCGGAGTATTGGAAGATGGATGTCACATTGTGTTATTTAGATGCTGTCAGGGCTGTGCTGATTACTACTACGGTGTTGGCGGCTTGCTGTGCCCTTTGTAGCTTGGCCATGAAGGAGCATGTCTTGCATAACAGTGTTAATAGAAAGTAAAACCCTGATGAGGAACCAAGGGGTCGGGTAATTTGTGACTTGTATTTGTTAATAAGCATTGAGAGGATTCAAAATTGTTTTGTGTTGATTTACTTTCATACTGTTGAGTTGATGTCATGCATGTAATAAGAGTTTCGAGTTCACTTAAGTGTAAATATTTCTTAGAGAATTGTGATGACTAAAAAATGTTAAATTTAGTAACTACTCTATTAGGATAACCTGAAGTTAAAGTAGAAGAAAAAAAACTAATCCAATACATAAAAGAAGCAGAAAAGAGCTTTCAGTAATTATATCTTTAGAAATAAAACAATGCGGCCAACGCTGTCGACGCTGATATGCGTAGCTGATACCTTTTGATATTTTTGATAACCGCTCGTTGTGTATGAATGAATTCTGTCGAACGGCAATCCATCAAATTCAAAGAGCTAACCCTACTTAAGTAAACCCTAATCCCAAACCAGCCCAAGCTGCCACCGACAGAAACTCGACTCGCCATAAATTTTCTGCCAGATGCAAAAGCGCATCAAAATTTAGTCATTATCAATATCCTTCCACTATTCTCCTGTCTGCATATGCTACTTGTCATTTTTTACCTCTCATAATTTAATAAACAACAAAGGTATGTCAAGAAATTTTATATAATAATCGATTGCGATGGCGGGGGGAAAACGGGAAAATCGCGGTGATTACACAGTTCGTACCACTACATCTTTCCATCTCCGAACTCCAAATATGCGGACACCATACAACTATTTTCAAGTTTCAGCCTTGTATGAGCGAATATTTCCTGTTTTCTTCTGCCTGTTTTATTATGAATGAAATGGTCTGTGGGAATGAAGTTAACGTGTGCACAGGTATTTGTCACTTCTCATTTAATGGGTGTGAGGCATTGATGCGGAATGGAAGGGCGAAATGAAGAAATAAATGTCTAACGACGTGCGGGCATAAATATGCATGTTGAAAACTCTTTCGGTGTACAAATATTTTTATGAAAGTGTCGGATCCGTTTCATTCCCGCCGCCAGTGTTGTCCTACTGTCGGGTTCAAAAGGATTTTGGACCCTAACTTATATGCAAAAATTTTGCTAATCGTATTGCCGACAGGTGATCGTTTCTGTGGGATTCGTGTACAATGGTACGTTTCATTCTGTTTATAATCTCGGGAAGGTGACCTCGATGACGATATAATATTCACACTGTGTGAGGATTTTCCTTCAATGAGCTTACAAAATACTGATTTAATGATTCTGAGAGATCACTTTTCTATTCCGTCGTTAGTTTTGATGATTTTTACTAAATGTTTGTAGTATAGGCTTTCGCGATTATACTCGAGCTGTAAGTTTGTTGGATTACGATAGTTATTTGTGTTACGCGTAAGGGTATATTATCTACCAACCACAAACTAGCTTGTGACCTAACGTAATCATCTTTCTCATGTATGCGCGTACTTTATCCTAATGAAATGAAATTAACTATCAGTCTCTGCCTGACAGTTGGCATGTAACTAGCAGCAGTGTTGCAGGATTAAGGTTAGGGAATTGAGCTGTGCTTTGCAGTGGATCGTTCAAGGACTTTCACCGCTTAAAGTCTGACCCTCATGTGACAAATGCAAAAACACATTGGCATTTGAAGTTATAGAATTTGTTCATATCTCCGAGGTCTAGGGTTCAGTGACTCATCACGCAACGCATCCGTTTATTTTACTTCATTGTTGTGTAGATCCGATTATCATACCCCAACCACAAGCATATATTGATGTTTCAAAAGTTACCTGCAACGTTATTAGCGCAACTTTAAACGCTTTCCGCATGGTATTGGGTGGATTCTTATCGCAAGGTACAACTATAAGCGACAACAAAACCACAAACGAATCGCGACGATGTGCCATGTGACAGGCACCTTCTACTCTGAAGCAAACAAGACAGAAGGGGGCGGGGAAGATATCTTGTAAGGAGAATTAAATTAACTTAAATTACTGAGTAATAATAAGCATATACAATCAGACATCGTGATTACAATATTACCAACCGCTGCAAACCGACTTTATCAAATATAAACGCATCGCGACAACTAATCATGCAGGATTTTTGCATAAGAATCGCACCTGTCATAACCATAAAACGATATGAAATTATTAAATAAATATGAAGAAGAAAACAAATATTGCAAGATAGAGATGAAAAGATGACTTTAGAGACTATTGTTACATGTACTATTACTGCCCGTCAATTCTGCACACGACACTCACAATATTATTATCCACTGAATTAGTATTAGCATGATTTAAAAGCGTTGAGTAGTGGAAGTTATTAAAAATTACATATTAAATATACGGAAAAGGAACCACCCGATTAAACGACGAAACAACGACGAAACAACGACGACTATAACCCACCCCAGTCAACAAAACACCTAAGCGATGAACAACGGACACCCAAACAATGAAAGCGACGTAAAGATGCAGTATTGATTAATTACTTTGCCTCCTCCTTTGGCGCCTCAGTAGTAGCCGGCTCCTCAGTAGCAGCGGGCTCGGCAGCAGGTTCTGACGCAGCGGGTTCCTCAGCGGTTGCCTCGGTTGGCTCTTCCGCGACCGCTGCCTTGGCTGGCTTCTCTTTCTTGGGGACAGCCTTGTTTATAAATTTCTTGAGTTTCTCGCTGACGCCGGATGGGATGAAGCTGCGTCGCTTAGATGTCGTGGACTCGGCGGCTGGGGCAGGAGAAGCGACGGGCTCTTCGACAGCGGGGGCCGGCACGGACTCGACGATTGGCTCAGCGGTAGCAGGAGCTGCCAGTCAGTCAGAGAGAGTTGTGGGCAAGAAGACGACGATCAACAATACATACCGGTAGCAGTAGCCATTTGTGCAAATGAAATGGGACGAGAATGCAAAGATACGTATAAGGGAGTTATGGATGAAAGCGAGAGCAAACAAGGATGGACGAGAGAAGACGCCGGGAGTTGGGGAGTGCTTATATAGACATTTGCAAACGGGCAACCCAAACAGCACGCGGCCAGATCACGGGCAACAGCGAACGATTCGCAAACCAAAAGGGGCGTGCTCAGTCGCGTGCGCCTCCATACCGAACGCCGGCGATGAGCAACGCTAACCTGTTTCGGCATAGCGCCTTCGCCCTGAATCTTGACTGTGTTTGCCGACCCGCGGCGCGAATTCACCGTGCAAGCCACGGCGCCACAGTCGGCTGTGTGAAGAGCAGACTACAGTCAGTTCTAGTGTGTTCCATGATAAAAATAATGTTAAGTGCGATTTGCGCGGGTGGGTTACGTTTGTTTGTTGGCCGTCCAGGGTCGAGGTGCTGTGCGAGGCTATGTTGCGTGCAGCAAGGAGCCGTTTAGACACCCTCCTGATCATGGGGCTCGCTGGCCCCCTGCTTATTACATTTTCGTTTGAAGCAGTTATAAGCGCTGCACGCAGTGAACAATCCTAGTTAACTAAAAGCTGCTTACAACCTCTGCTTGCCCTCCCGCCAGACCTAACTAAACACCTACCTGTCACCGACAGCGCCGCTCGCCAATCCGACCACAATTAGCGAGCTTCGTACGAATTGTCGCACTCGCCCGGCCTGCAATTTCTGTTACTGGGTTACCTACCGCTATGATACCAAGTAACATTCTTCATTGCTGTTTTTAGCCTCCTCTTTCACGCATCGCTGATTCACACCGTGCAAACGATGAAAAAAAATGTGACAAGGACCATCTGCGTGCACAATGACGTCGTCCTGCAGCTAACACAATTACTCCGGGTCAGCCCTGCCATGCGCTAACGGCAAATCTCTAGGTGGCGTTTGTTGTTTCCTGTAACGCTAGGCCGATAACAGTATGACTAACTGATTCTGTTCTGGGAGTCAGACTTCAGAGGCCCGCAGTTGTGTTACATATGGAACCCTAAGGTATCAAGGAACCCAACATTGTGACATTGGCCTAGTGGATTGCAAAAGACTCGCGTGACCTTGCGCGAGTGCTAGCCAGGATGGAGCATATATGAATAAGGTTTACCAGAATAAAGCCACATCCGTCAGATACAATATACACATATATAGACTATGATACAAAGCTATTTTTGTGTCGGCTCTTTGTGACGCCGCACACTTGCACATGATGACGTCAACTGTCCGGCCTAAGTGCTCAATCTTCCTGTATCCAGCAACTGTTCCTCTCTCGTATCGGCAGGCAACATTTTCTCATCCAAAAAGTTGGTGGAGTGACGTCACGACCATCCTCGTCCTGCTCGACAGACACTTGACAGTGAAATAGTCTGCGTCGGCTTGTGCACGTTACTGATTCGGACGCGGCATTACTGCTGGTGTAGAAGTGCCTGATGTTCCCCATACGAGTGAATGCGCGTTTAATGCTTTGATTTCAAGTGCGGCTCCACGTCTATTTCTTTGCCAGAACTGTTCGAGCTGTCGTTTGTGTATATTAGCATAACCGGCACCTGTTTCGTGCTGAACAAAACACAATAACGAAGTCTAAAAACGTACCAGCGCAGCTAATTTCCTTGGCGCGTCCTCTTGTATAAAATGCCCAACCTCAGGCAATACCTCCAGTTGGTACTTCCCCTGCATCTGGCCGATTGTCAATTTCTTATCCAACCTGTCAGTGCCGGCCAGTACGAGCATCTTCCCCGACCGCGCTTCCAGGAATTTCGAGGATAGATCCACGAACCAGGATTTCCAGAACGGCTCAGTCAATGATAAATCCGTGATCCATTGGTATCGCCCATTTGCGCCTGGTTGAATAATCCCAGGGACAGAGACAGATGCTGAGACTGCGTTGCGGACAGTATGCGATTTAACACTGCCTAGTCGTCAGATGCATTCATTTGCGAAGTGATATTTTGACTTACTGCCACCGGATACCGTCCTCGAGCGACCTGAAATATTGCGGCCGACTCGCGACGTACGACCGCATACTGCCCAATCCCTCTAAGGCAGACCCCTCGACAACATCAAGAACGACTAGCCCGCTTATAATTGGCTTCGGAAGGTTGTCCGGCGACCAGAATTCTGGAAATCGTCGGACGGCTTCGGTCACGACTGCTCCGCCCAGCGAGTGCCCTATAAACACTACCTCGACTGGTCTTTGGTCGTCCGCAGCCAAGGGCGAAAGGCGCATTGCGTGCGCGACAATATTAATAAAATCCCGCGCGAGAGTATCTAAAGTCGCGTCCTTCTCATCCGGATCCGCAGTCTTCGTCGCCCCGTGCCCTCGCGCGTCGTAAGCCAGGACGCCGACTTCTGGCAGAGATTCGTGAATACGGGCCGCCAGGACAGAAAATGTCAAGCCGCTTGACCCCGCACCGTGGTGAAATATGAACCATGTTGGCGATTTAGAAGGCGATGGTGTCGGCGTAGTGTAGTATACCTTGAACGCGCATGGCGGAGCCGAAAGCTCCGGTGAATCTGATGCGTGCCAATACGCCTTCCACGGTGTTGCTTTGTAATACTGCTTTCGTGGACGTCTGTCAAGATAAGGTCAGTATAGTCCAATCAAGTAAAATCCGGGAGTATACATTTCTGGGACCGCGAATTTTGCAGGTGGGATATCGTGGGGAGTAGTTGGCGCATTGGGGTCAGCGAGATCGCTCTCTTCCCAAATGCCTTCATCTGTTTCTTCATTAAGGACTAGATCCGGCGTGGATGATATCGATAGCTTTGATTTCAGCAAATTCTTTTGTAGTTTTGACATTCTCGTCTAATCACCATGCACAGTAGCACTAATATGAGTATGATTGGGTACGTGTAGAATTGCACTGCGGAGTGAAAAGTGGGATTAAGGCACTATGTTTCGTGGTTATGCAGAGGTTTGGTTATCCCTTTAAACAGCATCGACTTTCGACTAGCGAGATCATTACAAAGCAGGTCGATTCACAGCATTCATATATTAAGCGCGTAAGTACAAATTACACACTACCATGCGAATATACCAAAAGAGCGCCACCAACTCGTCCTCTGGGCCACCTGGAGTCATCCCTTAGCCATATATCCAACCACACAGCCAAATTATTACTTTTATTATTTACAAAGCGAGAGCACAAACAGCAAAATCATTTTGACTTCTTCGTTTCTTCGTCATCGTCGAGTTTGCTGCCTTTATTCAACATTCCGTCCTCGTTCCAGGCGAATATGACGTAGCCAATAACAACGACATTCGCGACAATCGCCGCGACCAGACCCGCCCACTGTCTATTGCCACCTAGTCATAGCAGTTAGCTCAATGTCCTCTGCCCTGTAAACACTACCGACTCAACGACGAAAACCACGAATGACGTACCGAAGATGTAGGTCAGTGATATGTAGAACGAACTCAGCGGAGCTGTCACCATCGCGATAGTGAAGATAGCCAGCGCCCTGATGACGTTCCTATGTACACCTAACGTTAGGGCCCGCAACTCATGGGAAGTGGTATGCAGACTCACGGTGGGACTGCTGGCGCGGCGGCCGCCTCGGCAGCTCGTGAGGATGATGCGACGGATGACATATTGAGATACTCGTATTGTACTGATCCTATCTCCTAGTAGTAAATATATACTCTTCGCGAGCTTGTCAAGTACTCGCAATTGCAATGGAAAGTACCTCGACCGCGTACTTGGCTATTAAATTATGACTTACGGAAATATTCCAAGATATATAATCCGCGATGAATTTCTTACTACATTGCGCGCAGAGCAGCCCAGACACGTTCTCCATCTCTCATGCGGCTTCCGCTGATAAGTTCGACGCCGCGAGTGTGACGTTCTTGACGTTCAAGGGGAATATGTATTTTTGGACACAATATGGAGCAACCTCTCCGCTTCTAATGTCACTAACGTTCGCATTTATATACCCAAAACTAAACTGCAACAAAAATAACATGACAATATATATTAACTTAGCACGCACAAATTTATTCACGCCAAGGTATATAAACTCACAACAATTGTACCTATTGCGTTGGTTTTATTAATGGAGAGGTATGACAATATGTCCGAGTTCAGCAGCTGCAACTTCATGAAGATGCCCTGGGACTGTCATCACAGTTACTGTATGGGTGAAACAGTTAGCAAGCTTAGACGAGCAAACTCGATACTCCGAGTCAACAGGATCAATGGCGACAACATCGCAACAAGATTAAACTTGGGGAAGTGTTCTTCGAAGAGGACTAATGGACGGTAAACCTTATCAACTGAGAAGTCTGGACCGAACAAGCCAACATGTTATATTGACAATAATCATATAAATCAGAGACTTCCCCTTCGCATCTCGCCTATCGTGAGCTATCGTCAATGAGATCAAGATAAGTTGTTTTTAAAGTCTGAGTGATATCTGCGAACAATGGCTTGGAGCCGAATACACTGCTGATTTTCCGCACGAGCTTTTTTGGAGTTCCTTCGAATGTCATTCGACGTGAACATTTGAGGGAAGAAGTAGCCAGTAAAATCCATAGCAGAAAGATTTGGTGTAGCCAAAAAGTTTTTGGAAAATCGTTCTCTGGAAGTGCAAGAAGCTGAGCCTTCTGTTGCTGAAGGCTTTTAATTACGTAATAAATATCAAAAGACACCAGCGTGCCCAATCCCCGTACTATGTAACAAACCAAAATTCTATGATACAAATACTACCACTCGAAATCAGACATACAATCAGCCACTTATCGCCCTGCGGACCGCGAGTTGGCGCATTGAAGACATTCAAGCGCGTTGTTAGTTAGCTGGGATCGCAAAGAGCAGCGCCAGCATACCGTTCGGTTGCAACTGAAGCACGAATATGACTCGGGATCGGACGTGTACTCCTCTAACATGACCACATTATCGCAGTCCTCGCACGACAGATCGCGCGCGGAAGATACTGACCCTCGAGATTCGGTGTGGAGGTGTTGCTGTGTTTGTGCCGCCTCGAAAAGTCGTCGCAGAGTTGACGCTCGGAGTTAGTAAGCACCGACTCCAATCAAAACGAAATTACAAAAGTTGGGAAATGGGATATACCGTGAATATGCGTCTCGATAGGCCTCTCGCTCCGCTTCTTCATGCCCACAAACTTCCCCACCGTATAACCGCTGCACAATGGAACCTCGATGTCTTCGTCGTATGCCTCGTGAATAGTCCGCTTGCGTGATATTCCCGCGCTCTGCTGCATTCCCAATGCCGATCCGCTGGGCATGCTATCCTGGAACATATTGTACTCAGCGTAATGCGCGTGTTGCATCCGCGGCTGCTTGTTGCGGAAGAACATCCCTCGGCTGTCAGAACTGGCGAACCAACGCGATGAGGATCCTGAGTTGTCGGCGAAAGTCACGAACGCCCGTATGTTCTGGACATAAGAGAGCGCGAGGCTGTGTTTAGTCTTCAGTCTGCCTACTAGCTAAGGATTCTCCCTGCCTTTGCACAGAGCAACGCGATTTGGCGCGAAAAAGTATAACGATGCCCGCGGCCTTGCGAAAACCAGCGCGACTGCCGCTTTCGGACGCGTCGGCGGCACGAACCGGTAATTATGGGTTAGGGCAGTCCGGGAAAATGTGGGGTCGCCCAGCCACACGAACAATCCCGTCATACCCGTCAAACCATATCTAGATATGATGCTATATTTGTATGAAATAGGATATGATAAAATAGTCGGTTATGCAATATTGATCCTGGCCTATCATAGTCTTAATCGTCTACGTATGGACAGTCATGTGGAATATTTATTGTCTGTCACGTGCTGATGTGGGCGATACAAGTGGCAATCGCAACGCGCGACGCCTTATTCACGTCGGCTGAATATGTCACAAAACAATAGTGACAGCATCATGTCCGTCAATAACACTAGCTAGTGCATTATTTGCATAACGGTAGACAGCATTGCAATCGATATGACCGAGCAACGTCGAAGTTCGTCCGAAGACCAGGCGTGGGATAACCTCAACGACGGCATGGCGCCTGCAATTGCAGAGGGCCTGCGGGACGGCATACAGGCCGATCGCGAAAGCCTCGTCGCCACGTTTCAGGAAGCCATGGTTGCCGGCATCAAACAGGCTATTTCAGACGAGTTCAAGGCATATTTGGCGACGGAGATTAAGCAATCCTTGGTTGATCTCAGGACTATTTTCGCTGACGCTTTGAGATCAGTCGCGCATGATTTGGAACAAAGCACAGAGCGAGCTCTGTCGGATGCTTGGAACGCGTCTGTTTCGCGACCGTCGCTGATTACTGGTGTTGGCACAGGGATTAATACATCCATATCTATGTTCAATGCACGGCCAACGTCCACTGGCATTCCTGAACAGTCTCAAACAGTACCAGAATCATCGCGACCGTTAATTAATCGGTCCGCCAGCATGACGACACCAATATCCTCAACTTCTACAATTCTTGCACGTGCAACTTCGGAAAGACCAGTACTGCGGACACCTCACCGGCCAGCTCCGACATACAAAATGTCAAGGGAGCTCGAGTCCGTGTTTGAGCTCTGGGAAGAATGGGAGAACGGCATCGACGGAAGGCCAAGCATCAAGTACCTCGAGTACAATTACGGAACCCAATGGCGCGCCAACAGTGCAGAGAAGCAGTTCTTTTGTCGGCGGAAAGCTATCATCGATGAGGTCAATCGGATGGCGGAGGCGAACGACAGTAATATTCAGTATGCGCTACAAGTCACGGATGCTAAACGGCTGGGGCTAAAGCCAAATTCACTGGATAACTTTGGCAAGGTTCTATTAAAAGAGCGGCGTGAGCGACGGCTGGCTGCGGACACGGCGGCTAGTCGATGAATATAAACTAATGCGATGATTTATGCTATTCCGGAAATGCTATGCCAATCAATACTGTACAATATCACCTGCGTCGCGTAATCATCTATGACGTTCTGATTCCTTGGAGCGCCTTTTCTATGTCTCGAGATGCACTCGCTAGCACTTCAACAGCGTTACTAATGCTGTTGATACTAAAAACTTGCTTAGATGAGTCGCGCGTCTTCACTACCCGCAAGCCTACTACCCGGCCATCATGCCAAACAGTCAATAATCCACCATCGCTAACCTCTGCTTCCTCTCCAGTAGCATCTACAAACACATTCTTGCCGACAATTATCGCAAGCTGGACAAGAGGAGGCGACCAACTCATGCACAGTCTATCCGAGTCAGCCCAGTCGCTCGAAAATTGGGGAATTCCGATCTCGTCCTTATCGTTGTCATTCCCTCCGAGCGAGTCCGGCGCAAGACGGGGCAAACGCGTGTCCAGAAGCGCCAAGTACGTCGTCATGGAAAATAACGAGAGCGGATGCGATACGTGGTCGAGAATAATGCCGTCAACGAATATCTTGTATTTGTACTTATTCGTAATTCGAAGTAACCGAGACGGTAGTGAATTCTTAATCGCCGTTTCTAACGTCGAGCATAGCAAATTTTGTAGTGGACTACTAGGCAATAACCCGACACTATGCATTAATTAGCTACTATAATCATGGCCGCGTTCGCACGTAGATCTTACATATCGCAATCAACCTCAATATGCACGTCATCTGATCGTGAGACCATAATAACCTCAGCCTTGACACCAACAATACATTCTCCACCATCATCTAACCGTATACGCGCAGATCCATTGGTCGTTGGTAAAATTCCTGCCGCAGCATCAATTGGTCGGAACTGTAGTTGATCCCGACCGTCCGGTCGACATGGTGGCCGCTGCGAAAGTGATACACTGAGGTATGACTCTTCTGTTGCTGACAGTGGCATATTTAGAATATTTATCTGTTGGCGGTCCTGAGTGAAGTGGAGAATGAGTTACTGGGTTGGTTGACGGCGAGTTGAGAATTCTCACAGAACAGGTGGGTTAGGGCTCAGCACCAAGTATATAAGCATATTCTATGGAATTTGATGGGCTACGCTGTAAACAACTTTTCCCGAAATCGTGGGACACGGATGCATTAAATATTAACAAGCTTATTGTTCCAACGACAGAATTAAGATAGATACGCGCCAATATTCGCTCCCAGCAGGACGACCGTACGACGTTCCTGGCTGCAATGACAGTTCCCATTAGAATCATAATAAATGCTAACGGCAATTACCGTATAGGATCTGAGATTATCTGTTTCGCAAATCAGTTAGCATCCGATCACGTAGGGTTTGTCTTGGAATCAATCGATTTAGTGACAAATCAGTTAGTCAAATTTTCTTCCCCACTCGTTTGAGAGTTACAGATAATGTAGATAAGGTGTAAAAACACGTGTCATCATGGAAAATATTGCAGAATCCAGAAACAAGACGAGTTTATTACCTTTAAGAATTTGTCGAGTAGGAAATTGGTGCAGGACAATTCGTTCCTAGGTTCAAAGCGTCAGAATATTCTTGTTGTTACTATTCATTGGCAGTAAAAGAGATTTGCTATCGGAGAAGTTGACTTCATAGAAAATCACGAGGATGTCTGCGCATGATTGTTGTTATATTTATACTAATAGAATTCTAAAGTTTAGAAGCCTTGAAGAAAGCCCAACAGGTTTTTCTTGCCGTTAGATACAGATCAAGGTTAGGGTAGATTTCTGTGTCGTCTTGCGCGTCCTTGAAACGTCGCTCGTACTACATGACCGGCTCGACCCTGTCAATCGTAACGGCGACACCAAACAATTGCTACGTACGCAGCATTGCCTCCAACGGGGTTTGTCAATAATATCCTCTGCTGGGCTCATATCCAACTATTTGCTTATAAATTTAGGTATGTAACGCCCTCGATGGGAACTGTGGAGGTGTTGAGTAGTCAATTGTGCCCGGAAATCAACTTTCGTTGCTAATCAATCTGTCGTGTAGAATATCTCGTGTACCGTTTCGTGTATATCATCTGTTCAATATGACAATTGCAGACGAACTTAGGACTCGTAATTTTAGGTATTTAGCTACCAAGTCAATATGGATGCGAAAGGCTGATGCTAACTTGAATGTAGTTTATACGGCCAATGGTGAGGCTTTACACATGCAAGCTTAGCGTAGATTCATTTTATGACAGTAACGTGACATCTAACATGGATAACCAGGGTCGGACTTCTTTCAGTTATTATTTGCCTTGCTGTTGGCATCGCGACGATTTTCACGTTCAATATCGGTCTCATTATCTTCTCCGCTGTCTGCATGTATGTCAACCTCTGCATATATAGTCTCCTCCTTACGTGGTGGATATATTCTAACAGCATAATAGTGCTACCGGTCTCACCTTGATCTTCGTTGAAGTTCCATTCCTCCTTCGCATATGCCCTATCTCCCAGAGATTCGATGACTTTGTGAGAAGGTTCAACAACAATCTCCCTCGAGCCGGTTTCTACTTGATGTAAGATCATAATTTTATACTAGTACCACAGGTAGTGGCTTGCGAGTGATGCTGACGATACAGCTTGGCCCTCGTCCAGTGGTTCACGCTCTTTGTCCGCGGCTCGTCTCTCATTGTTGCCGCTGTGTTCCTCACAATTGCATCCTCATGCTACGCTATTGCAGCCCTGAAGAAGCAGGAATTCACGTCCTCTAACGCACTCGGAGGCCAAGGTCTTGCTCAGCAAATTATATAAGATAAGCAAGATACCACGAAGTACGGAGTTCACAAAACAGTGGTAGTGAGAGCACAATCTGCTGAGTGTAGTAATGGTGAAGAAGAATAACTTCATATTTTCTCCTTGTGTAAATTTGTTTGGGATGCGGGTTGATCAAAGGCTATTTTATGATTGTTGAGCAAGAAAAACGACGAAATCGATTGTACTGTTTAGGAAGAAGTATCTTTGTGATCTGAATCACGCTTATATGTTATCCATTAATATTCTTCGTTAGCTAGGGAATGTAATAAATTGATGGGATCTTGGTATTTAGAATGGCCAGTTCGCGGGGTGTACCGATCATGATGACGTAAATTGTGCCACAGAACTACTGCATTGGCTTGTAAAGTCGTACTTCAATGTAAAGTAGAAATACTACATGAGCGTCTATTAAATGATAGAGTCCATAATTAGACAGAAATATTGTTTCAGTTTTAGTTGCGAGTAGTAGAGAGTTTTCCGCATTGGGACAATCTTTTTTACGACCTCGTCGCCAATGCAATCCCTCTCCACCCTCACTTCCACCTCTGTCGTCAAAATTATTATCGATCCCATGGCCATACCAGACAAAATCTACTTCATTACCTGACAATCTAACCGAGACGATGCCGCCACGCCATTTTGCTCCGAGGAACGGCGTAAGTATGAAGCGCAAAGTCTCCACACACAATCCTGCTAATTCAGTCTTTCTTATGCTCGCAGCCTCAACAACTTCCTGGTGGGGGATACTCGGTAACTAGTCACAATAGACCGTACTCGCATAGTTCTGGGGGGAGTAAGTCTTCGTTTGAGAGGGCAAAAGAGGCAGAGGAAGCGAAACGACTGAAGGAAGAGGAGGAAACGAGGGCCGCTTACGAAGATTTTGTGAAAAGCTTCCAAGGGGAGGTTAGTAGTGATATCAGCTTCGTTCCGGGCGAATCATCAGGTATGCAGATCATTGTTATTGGACCACAAATATCAAGATATTAACACGCTTACAGGTGCCCGAAGTGGCTTCAGAGATTCGTTTATTCCACCGACTGGACCCAAGAGAAGATTTCAAGGCCCACCTACGTCATCCAGTGATATAGATGTGTGTAACTGATGATTCTGTATTAAGCTTAGCTTTACATATTGATTGAAAGGATAGAATCGGCTGTCGAAACGGCGACACATTGACCAGCTGGGAGAATTGAAACGACCGGATCAAGCGCGACTCGACAAGTTAGTTGCCCAAGAGTCGGATGCATTCTCAGACTCTCCAGATAATCCGTCCACTACAGCGCGTACATTATATCTTGGCGGTCTGCCACCTGCGTCGGCGACTGCATCCATTAAGAAGCTAGTATCAGAGTTTGGCGTTTTGAAGAGCATTACGATCAAGCCGCCTGATCCAAAACGGCGCGGTGTTAGTGCGTATGTCGTATTTGAAAGCTCAGACGAAGTGGAAAAAGCACGTGCGACATTGGATCGGAAATACTACGGCGAAGGATATTGGCTAAGTGCGTCGTTTTGCAAAGATGAGGGACCAACCGCTCGGCTGGATTCTAGAAGTGGATTTCCGTTCAACGCCCAACTGCCCTCTGATACAAATTGGAGCGCACCTGGACGAGCGTTCGGAAATGTTGCCCCGCCGGCATCACTTGGTTCATCCGGCGTGTCACAGCAGTTGTCCCGACTGCAAATCAAAGTCCAGTACCCAGATTCACTTCAGTCGTTGCGTCGAATCCACGCCATGGTAGAGAATGTAATTAAATTCGGGGCCGAATTCGAGGCAGTGATAATGCAGCGCGAAAGAAAAAATCCTGACTTCGCGTTCTTGTATGATTCAGATCTGTCAGAACATATATACTATAGGTGGAAGCTATGGAGTCTTGCAAGTGGTGAAGGAATGGAGAAATGGAGTACCCAGCCAGCTGAGATATTTGATGACAAGGTGTTATGGCTCCCGCCACGAATAGGAGATACTATTGATGAGGAGTTAGAAAGATTAGACAACCAGTTACTTGACGAAGACGAAGACGAACAGAAAAGTGGCGGACGAGATCAGGTGGAACCTTGGCTGGGTCCTATTCTACATCTGCATTTGACGTTGTTGCTGCAGCACATATCAATGCGCCGAGGTTCAATTGCGAGATTAATGGCGTTTGCGATCGATAATGCCTATGCCGCGGAGGAAATCACTAATGTGACTTGTCAAAGTATAATCAGCAAGACTGTGTCGACGCAGATGCGCGTCGCGAGATTATGGGCCGTTGGAGATATCCTTTATAACTCTGGAATGGGAATCGGCGGAGTTAACAAAGGCGTGTGGAAGTACCGTGGATTGTAAGTAGAGTTGAAGCTCGACTCTTCATAGGAAGGCACTTACAGATTTAGATTCCAAACAAAGCTGATACCTGTTTTTGCAAACCTGTATGAAGTATTTAAGGCATTTGACGGACGTATCCGTGCCGATAATTTTCGAAGGCAGATCATGTCTGTGCTGAATGTGTGGGAGGTCAGTGAGCATTCATTTAGGAGTTGCTTGAAATTGCAGTACTAAATTTCAATTAGGGATGGAATGTTTTCACTCATGATTCATTGACAGAAATGACAAACGAATTTCTCGGAAAAACGAAGGAAATGGCGGACTGGGCTCAGTGGGATAATGCTTCGCCTACAAATGCTGCCGACATGGTAACGGCGGCAGCAGCCGAAGCTCCGATCAAAAAAGTTGCGGCGAGTCGATGGAAGAAGGTAGAGAAAAGTACTGGCTCACCTCAGGTAAGTCTGAGTAGGCTTGACAGTGATAAGCTTGATAGTCATCCCGAGACCACAAGACACCAAACCGCGAAGGAATCTAGGTCCAAAGAGTTCAATATTGAGGACTTGATCGATCCTGAATTAGATGGAGAGCCTCTGACTGATAGTGACGTTGATGAAGATACAGAAGATCCAGCTAAAGAAGTTCAAGGCGCAAATATGGATATTGATTATAAAACCGCGCCAGTGAACAGGAAGGAAAATGAATAGTTTTGGCAGTCTTGTTAATTTAGTCATGGGATAAGGTGTTATTATTTGGTACTTATATGAACGTTGTAATACGACTGAATTTGATTATACACGATGTGCATGATGCTATCTTTTACAATGCAATTATTCTAAATTATCTTTGGCTATGTACGTATGGCCCCAAGCGGATCAGCGATGGCTCAGTACGTTGAAGACCTTGTCCTCAAACTCAAAATGTGTAGCATCACACAGCCTGCGCAATAGTATATCCACGTTCTATCCACAATGTCAAATAATGGCAGCACTGCCGCATCGCTGAATGACATCCTTCGTCTCTTAACCACTTCTTGCAAGTTGCCCCTTGCCAGCTCGCTTCCGATTGCGTCGGCTCTAGCCAAGAACGGGCTCACAACGTAAGCATTACAGCTTGCACTGTTCTAATTCTGTCTAATCTGTTTTATAGGAAAGAGCTAGTTGGAGCAAAATCCCAAGAAGAATTACACAAAATATGTCCGTCTTTAAATCAACAACAACTGAACAAGTTGCGCGCTGTATGCTCGTCTTCTGCACGGAAGCGCGCTGCGACATCATCAACGGGGTCACCTGCCGTGGTCAAACGCGGACGCAAATACGCCGTCAAAGATAAAGATGCACCAATCGATGACACTGAGCTAGAGCTACCAATTGTCCTTGATGAAGAGATTATCGAAAAAACAGTAACCAGCGTTAATAGGGCGCCTTTGATGATGCTGTTTGCGGCAAGTGTGCTGAAGCATCAATATCCTACATATGGAGCTGGATCGCATTTGTCCCTAGCATCGGCAGCTGCTGCTAGTGCTGCTCGGAAAAAAGCAAAAAGTATTGGAATCTCACATAGTACTGCCGGGGCTAAAGGTGACGAGGATGGTCGTGAAGTGCCAGAAGGATATCGTACACTACGTGCATTCGGAACGATTGACGTGGCCATTATTCGGCGTGGAGATAAGGAAGGATATTGGGGCTTAGATATTGACGCCATGGAAAGGCAAGTTGAGGCTGGGAATGCGGATCCGGAAGTAAAGTGGATTCACCCAGCCCAAGTTCGGGCATATCTTGTACGCGCATTCGGGGAGAAGAACCTGGCGATTGTGAACGGCGCCATCGAGCTACTTATTCGATCATGGGAGGAACGCGAACCGGACTGTTGGAGCCAGAGAGCTTGGGGTTGGTATCTCGGTGTCAGGCCTGAAATTGCGTACGGGCGAGAAGGGTGGGGCCAAAGAGGGGCGGTGAGCTGCAAGGATATTTTAAATTGCCGAGTAAATCCAGTGGCTACTAACTAACGTGATTACGTTACGAAATTTCCTATTCGCACACGCTTGATTCTCGATGGTCGAGGCGGCTAGTCGCGAGAAGGATTCTGCTCTAAAGATTGCAGCACTTCAGACATAGCAGAAGACACGTTTCCTGGTCACAATGGCTACTACCATGAACTAAGGCAGCAGGTGGTAACGTCTCAGTTATGAATACTAGCCTAGGATGAGCATAGCATGTATTTGCTCTAACTGAGAAGATGAAAGTGGCTCGCAAATCAAATAGATTTGAATGAGTTGTGTCAGCGCAACCTGGTGTTATTAGTTTAGGTTCGCACCACGCCGAACGACGCGTCTATACTCGCAGTTCCAGGAACCAGTGGAGTTGTATCCATAACAGTCCTTGTCACCCGTGAGGGATGCTCTTACTGAAATGAGTACTGAGAACCTCAAGTTTACTGGGCAGATGGCTTTGGCAGAGGTATATGTGCTGAAGGTATCCTTGTGAGGTCGCAGTGGCTTTCGGTATCTTAATCTCTCTGCATTGTCGCTTGAGTATGTCTATTTGTCTACTGTTGTATTAGCTATTGATTTGGAACTGGACTTATAAAGGACTTAAATAATCATTTAAATTATCTGGTATTTTTTTTATATTTTTAAGGTAAATAGTTAAAGATAATTTTAGGAAAAAATTTTAGTTATTAAAAACTTATTAATCCCTGTGTCTTCAGCTCTCATTTTAAAATGTTCTTCATGATAGCAGTTAGATATCTATTTGTAGAAAACAGATGTATGCTCTGCTGGTCGCCTGAAGGTAGAGGGATGGAAGCCTGGTGAGAGCGTTCGATGATAAACGCATGTACTGATACAAACTAAGCTTGCCGTTTTCCTTAGTCTCGACGTTTGCAACTTCAGATCACCAGCTGATCCAAGACAAGACAACCATTAAGTTTAGTTATATAATATATTTTACAGCAAATGAACGAAAACAAAGACAAACTCTGGCATACATTTAACTTGCCAACCGCTAGCAATCTTAAACTACAAGCCACCGAAGAGTTCATACTTTTAATATACATGATCAAAAGAGAAGCCGAGACGGTAACGGAACACATGACTGGTAAACAGGAACGAAATCAATGATTAACTACTGTAGCAGCACTCCAAAATATCACCGCTAGTTACCTCTAGTTGTGGATATCAAGACCGTTCTGGATAGCAAACAATTTTGATGAAACAACGGAGCTGTATTCTTCTATTTGGTTGCAATATTGGTCTAAGAGAATTAGCAGCAATTAAGAGGAAACGAACTTCGATAGACCATACTAATCTGAGCAGAAATAAGAAGGTTATCTAGTCTCGATGGCTCAGTTGGCAACTTGAAGTGCTTCTGCCAATCATCCTCCGAAACCGTCGGCAGATTAGCCCGCTCACGAAGGGAATTCTCGGACCGCTATATAATAGATTAGCATTGAATCATCACGCTGCTATAACAATTCAATATATACCGTCTTCTGGATCCACTGCTGAATTTTCGACTGTTCTCTGGCAAGTTGGCGTTGGAAGTAATTGAAAGTCCCCTGTTCTGCATAGTAGTCATCAACCGACTCGAGCAGAAACTCAACATTCTTTTCGAGATACGGATCAATAGCGAGATCGAGGCTGTCAAAGTTTGGTGCCAATGCTGAAGTCGAAACGAACGAGGTGGGATCGCCCTTTCTCGTGAATGCGGGCGAATCAAGGTGCTGTAGTAGGGCAGTGGCAAGATGTGAGTTCTTTATTGAGATAGGGAGCTCTTCCAAAATGTCAAGGTAAGTCAAGTTATTCTTCACAACGGCCTCGCTGGAAAACTTGCCGCCGGAAGCCTTATTAGTGGCCAAGAATTGGGCTGAAAGACGATATGCTTTGAGAGAAACACTGCTTTGTGACGAACGGGTGACGTCGTGAACCAAAACAATAGAATTTGGGTTAGCAGCTTGAAAAGCAACAAGATTGTCAACAAGAGCCTGGCTAAAGAACCCTCCGAGGTATGACGACATGTAGTATCCAACAGGATTGGCTTCTATATTGACCTCTTTTAATAACCGGATCATGTCAGCCTGATATCGTATATTGGCCTTTGACCGCGGAGCAGATGCGTCGTCGTTGCTAGAAGACGTTCCGGAGCCTTCTGATGGCGGGAATGGGAACGCATGTGTGACTTGCAGAACGGAATTCGCATCAAGACCCAGGAGGAGTCCGCAGACAGCAGCAGGAAACGCCTCAGATGTGTGCTTTGTGAGCTTCAATAAAACCTGCAATCATTTAGAGACTTTAGCAAGTCAAGACGTAAAATATTTTCTTACACCTGAATCTATGACAGCCGAATAGACCGGCGTAGTAAGTTCTGGTAACCTATTCGCAATTCGGTTAGACAAGACATCTACAGCTCTACCGCGCGGTGAAGTCGATGTTCAAACCTACACTGTAACTGGAAATGCCATTTTAATCTTTGATGCACGAGCTAGATCAATCTAGTATTTTATCAATCTAGTATGAATGAATCTGCGATAAATATTGCGCGGTTGCCCTACGTCGTCAAATTTATTGAGCAGGTTTAACGGCGTCTAATTTTTTTTGGAGGAAGGCATATGTGGTACCGCTGAGTAGACTGTGGCATATCAATATTTTGGTGCAGTCACTACAGACAATAACCCTTATCTAATAGGCCTACCCCTTTCACGTGACATTAATTTCGAGCCGCACAAAAAAATTCGCGGTTCTCTGTTCTGCTATATCCAATTCATCATTCTTGACATTTTGCATGTATACTTCAAATTGGCGTACTGGTACGATGTCCTCCAATTACAATAAGGGGCTATCTACATCAGCGTCTCAGCTAAGGTCTTGTTTAACAACTTTGCTATCTCCAAATCATGAAACTTTGCTCCCAAGACACCTCGGTGCTGCAGCTGCTTGCCTCGGGTCTTCTGCTGCTATAAAGTCCTCAGAGCCTCAAATCCTCCACAGAGTTCGAGTACGACTGTCCGCCCTTTTGCAATCACATTCTTCTCAGGTGCGTCTGTGCGGTGCGGAACTAATATATACTCTGGTTGGAGTCGATTGGGAATCGCTAGCATCTCATGGTGCGACATGGATCAAGCTACTTCTCATAATCTTAGAGGTATGGGCCATACTGATATCTGTGGCAACGCTAAGCTAATCATATACTAGAAGCGGAATGATAACTTCGCGACATTGCGTGCCGTTATTCGAGCGTTGTGCAAGCTGTTTGCTTTGACGAGAGGGAAGCCAACACTAACGCGGGAACTGACCACACCAAACATTCCTCCATTTGCGACCTTTCTGTTAACGTTATCCTCGTCAGCAGGTCAGCCAGATCTGCGTGCGCTGCCAATGACTTTACCAGCATTGTTGGCGATCCTACGCGACCATCCGACAACATTCAGACCATTCGCATCCAAGCTCTTGAATAATATTCTCTATCCTATCTTGAATTTATCGAGCCATACAGGGAAGGCGATTGCTTGTGACATAGAGCTTTTGACCAGAAAGTTATATGTTTCAATGTATCTTGCGGTGCCTAAGGATCAACTTCTGGAGTGGAGAATCGCGATTTTAAAAGTCGTTGGAGAAACGCATAAGGTTGTTTCGCAGACCTTCGACATTATTGATGGTGCGTATGCTATTGCAGTCTACAGCATAGCGTAATACTGACAAAGTTCAACAGAAAACGCTTTTAATGAGAATGTCCCCTCTGGATGGGATCCTACCGTGGACATTCGGGACTCGTTTGTTGGAATCTTGAGGATAGAAATGCTGTTGCGAACCCTGGAGACCTTTTTAAACACTGCCACGCAATCGGAAGTACAGTTGCCGATCTCCAGCGTCGTGCGATTAGTCGATAGGCTGCTATCTCTCGATCCAGAGAATTTGCAGTTTAAAGATGCCTCAGATAGAATTAAGCAGGATTTCATACTTTCTGTCCTTCCTACAGTGCATGCGAATGTTTATGGGTTTTTGACGACTTTGGTTAAAACGTAAGCGATGTGTTTTTAAGTCTATGTGGTTTATGTTCTGACAGTTGCACTCAGTGCTGGGCAGTCGCTGTTACCCCACGCGTACACTATCTTGTCACATGTTGCGACTATTCCTGCTTCCCGCAATTCGTAAGTATCGCCAAATAGATGAATTTTGTGTCCACTGATCAATATAGTCTATACAATATTCCGGTCTACACCTTTTTATCGGAATTCCTTTCAGTGATGGCCTTTGTGCCGACCAGTCTCAACTCGGAAATCAATCACGCGGTTGAACTTGCTCTGTCGAACTTGTCTTCTATACAGCATGCACCGAGCAGTTTCCCTGACTTCGCAAGCCATCCTCAATCATTTATTAGCCAGCCACCGTCACAAATAACGATTCCGGCCATCAAATTTTTAACTGCAGTAGTAGGTACTGCGCCAGATCTTCCGGCAACTACGAGGTCCCTTATTGATCGGTTCAGCATCGTACGATCTCATGTTGGTTGGGCGGAGGAAAGGCTGCTACTCGAAGGTGTCCTGCAGCCTGGTCGAAATATTCGGTGGAGCATTCTGCCAATGGCAACGCGCAAACTTCCCAAGAGCCGAGATATGGGTGGTATCTTGCATCCACGATTTCCGCCGGTACCAATGCGAAGTGAAGATACTTTGGGTAGCCTTTCTGCCGCTGATTTGGAATACTTGGCTGATAAGCACAAGAAGGAGGCTGAAAATGGTGAAGATGAGCCGTCAGAAGCGGCTTTGGACAAACCAGCAGTTACTGCCGCGAGGCTGACATCTAATTCCGTGGGCGCCGGCGCGGTTAGCAGTGCTGAAACGTCGAGTCTATTACCGGGCGTCCCCCAAGTCTCCGAAAAAGCAAATCCGCCGGGGAGTGAACATTTAGGTGAACGCACGTCAGTGGAAGAAGTCGAACCAGCACAGCCACATGCGACTCCAAGTAGTTCAGGACTGCGATCCTCGACATCCTCAGTAACTGGTTTGCCTACTTTAACAGCATCAGCGATATCGCATATTTCGACTGGGCGGGAACAGTCGTTCTCGACGCCGTCGGATACAGCTCAACAGGTGTCGCCGAACATGAACCATTCAAACTTTAAGATTGTCGTTCCAATCGTTCCACCTCCAGAAACTTCCCAGGTTGTTCCGGTTTCTGTCGAGTTGTTCGGCCCCGCGAACGTCGGAAACGAGATGGCGGATCGCAAGCGGTCCCGAGAGGGTACTACCTTGGAAGAATCTAAACGCCCAAAATTTCCGGAATCTACGACGGATGGAGGATTAGATTCCAGTTCTGACCGGGCTGGATATAGGCAAATCTCGCCAAAGGCGTCTCCAGTTATCTCTGCTTCCAATCTTGCGTTGTCCGTCGAAGTTACACCTAATGATGGAGTTGTTCAAACGCCAGATGATTCAGGCAATGTAATTGATTTAGGCGGAATTACGACTGTGTCGGAGAGAGGTAGCGCCAAACAGACAAATGAGAGCCACCCCTCTTCCGAACAAGATATCGCTCGCATACCAGATGAAGCTAAAGATCTAACAAGTGGGGATGAAGGCTTCGACAATATCGATGAATTTGTCATACCACCAATAGATACGGAATGGTCTTCAGATGAGAACTAGGGGATATGTAAGAGCTATTGTATATTATGCTTCCTGTGAAATACTTTTCAATTATAAGCGTTTATTGGATAATTTCCATTTCTTTGTCCCCTATATCTAGATCTTTGATCGCATCCCAAATGCAAGTCGCTACAGCATCCAGTTCTTGGCTTGCATCAATGGTAATAACCTTGCCCATTCGTAAAGCACCTGGATTAGCATCATCGCCGAGTATTGTCTTGAAACTCTCACGGACTTTCGCCTGAAACTCGCTTACTTCGTATCTTTCTCTGCCAAAGTCGGCCCTTGCTGTTTGGAGCTTCGCATTGTCCGGATCGACATCGAGAAATATTGTCACATCAGGCTGCGGGAGTCCTCGATCTGGTGCTAGACACCATTCGAGTGACATATCAGGGATCCCTTTTGCCAGCGAGTAAGCCACGCCAGACGGCACGTATCGGTCTAAAATAACTGTTTGGCCGGCTACCAATGAAGACAATATTGACTCACGCAGCTCCCATCTATTTGCTGAGAACAATAGATGGATAGCTTGGTCAGGGAGGTGGGTCTGCGAGACGAGATACGCGTTGATGGCCTGCCCTATTTGAGTAGAGCGATCTTTTTTAGAACCGTTAGTACCCTGTGGAATTAAACACACACATGCATCTAGAAAGGAATACCTGGAACTTTCTGCACTCTTACTCTGCCAGCACCAAGTCTCTTTGCAAGTTTCTCGTACAGTAGCTGGCACTGGGTGGTCTTGCCAGCCCGATCGAGACCTTCGAAAACAACTAATAACCCCCGGCTACTCTTTGGATTTTCAGCTGTCATATTGACAGAGCTTTCACTAACTATCGTAGGCCAATAAATGTGAACAATAATATCAGATAGTTGTATGATAAAGCTGGGGCCCGGCAGCGCCGGGCAGCGCAAGTGCAATATTGGTTGCGCGCCGGCGACGCGTTGTTTCCCCTCGCCGCACGCAGACAGACCAGCTAACGAATCGAAATACGATTCACCCAATGCGTTGCAGACTTGCAGTCTATTAAGCTATCTAACCCGTCATTTGTACAACTTTAGCCAATGGCGGGCAACTTTCTGCTGATCTACTACTTGTCTATGTACTAACACCGATGAGAGCAATGTGCTCCATTATAGAGCAGCTTTTGCCCTAACCCGATTAGGAAAGCGACACAGTTATGCAGCTGTATCGCCTACCCCTGAAACCAGGGCGATAAAGGACATACAGACATATCTAATGCTTCGACGCCGAGATATTAACTGCTAGATCGTGACTTAATAATTGAATATTAACAGTTCGGAGTTTGTCTCATGGTTTGGACATCTACTGTAGGTTCAAGAATTGGGAGATATACACAAGATGCAAGACTAATGCGCCGTAAAGCTCACGCAGCTACTACACATACGTCGGGCAGACCCGCAGACACACAACACTTAGACGAGGTTGTTTTCGTATGGGATATCCCCAAGTTCACAAGTCTTACATTTCTTTGTAAGATAGCCTTGCTGTATTCAGGGCAGAATACTATAGATAATTTTATATGCCTCGGACTGTTGGATTCCAATTTCTTAAACCGCTGATTGCCGGTTCAATATACCCGGCGACGGCAACTCGCTGCACGTCTACTTATCCCAGACGATGTCTCGATAGCATACAGTCGCCCAGCATGTCCTTCGTGCCTTCTATGATTCCGAGATGTTGTATACCAACGTCCGGGTCATGCCGGTTATTTTCAAGAACTGTTGTGAGACGTCATGGTCATATTCACGACCCGAAGCCTGGCGAAGAGTATGTCATATCGTCGCATCAACTGTCTGTCGGCCGGAAGGACTACTGACTTGTGATCTAAGGATACATGTAACATTTATTACTCGAGAAGGCGACCAGGTTCATATAGATGCCGCAGAGGGCGATAACTTATTGGATATTGCCCAAGCGCACGATTTGGATATGGAAGGTATATCAAAATTTTCTGATATGCGGAAAGCAGAATGGAGCTAACGGATCATAGGAGCATGTGGCGGTTCTTGCGCGTGCTCGACTTGCCACGTAATTGTCGACCCAGAATTTTACGATTTAATACCAGAGCCTGATGATGACGAGAATGATATGTTGGATCTCGCGTTCGGACTAACAGAAACGTGGGTGCAGTTTGTATTTACATATTCTGCGTGGAACTTTTCTAATATTTTCTTCCAGCTCTCGTCTTGGATGTCAAGTGAAACTTACTAAAGAACTTGACGGTCTACGAGTTGCATTGCCTCAGATGACTCGTAATCTACAGGCAAAAGATTTCGAGAAACGATGAACGACTACGATAATGACTGAGATAAAGTACAAAGTTTACAGCTGTGAGCATATGCATTATTGTGATCTTTTTCGCAATCTTGTCTCATATCATGGGAACATATAGACTTAACAAATATTCGCTTAGAATTTGACTTGGGGTTATTTTGGAAATCAATGCTCATTTTCATCTTGTATATAACATCTCAAGAATATATTGTACAAATAGCATAATTATTTGACATTCAAGACTAATAAATGGAAACTTTGATATCCAAACTCCTAAATTCCTGATTTAATCCACTTCATCAATTAGACTGCAAGGGCATCCGTGGCCTTCTTCTGCGCCTCGATAACGGTGTTAAACAATTTGACCACTGCAATTCAGCGTTAGCTATGAGCACTGTGCAAATTCGATAATGTTCATTCTGACCTCCCCTCTTAGCTGTTTTCTTCAGCATTCTTTCGCGCTCTGTAGTCTTTTGCACTGCATCAGGATTCGGTGTCTCTCCTTCACGAATTCCAGTAATCACGTCTTTAATACGCTCCTTATCGAGGAATTGTTTCTTCTCCAGTCGTAGTTCTCGTCGCGCTTTTGCTTCCAACTTGGACTCTTCGATCGCCTTTGCTGCTTGCTTAGAACGCACCAAAACAGGATCTTTCCGATCATATGCCTTAAGATGAGATGACAAAATAGCCGTCATAGCGGAGGAGAAAGCCTCTGGGTCAGTTCTCTTCTTCTCTGCATAAATTGTTAGATGAGTGCACGCTAAAATTGCAATAGATGTGACTTTACGTTTTGTCCACTTCTCGTTGGCGGCGGCGTTTATGTTCTCAATTTCTTCATCGTCATCAAGTTCCGACTCTGCCTCATCATCACCTTCAGCGTCATCATCATCTTCTTCTTGGACCTCCGCCTCTTCCTCGTCGTTATCGTCAGAAACTTTCTCTTCGTCGTTAGAGTCGCTCCGAGGATCGTCTCCATCTGCGGAGTTGTCTTCGTATATGTGTTGTTCCTCTCCTCGTGAGACGCCTGCTACATCAAATTTGTGGTGAACAATCTCTTCGTCGTCAGAGCGCTCGTCAAATGATTCTGCGTATTCTTTCTCCGTAAGCTCCAGTCCATATTTAATACATAAGATAAGCACCCGGGTATATCACTTACCGTAGTTACTGCTAGCACCTTCTTCGACTAGCTTTCGCTTTTTGTTGAAATATGAGCCCTTCTCCTTCGGATGTAGGTTTTTGCTCGATCTGCCCTTGCTAGAGACTGTCTTAGACTTTGACTCTTTTTGATTCGTTACTACAACAGGATAAGCTTTTCGCTTCTTTCCGTCCAGCCTAGTTGATCCGGGCATTGTCGATATCTGTTGTTGGAACGTATTTCGGATAAGGCTGGTATTAAAGAGTTCGCGGCGAATTGTGAGAAAAGTTTCTGAAGGAAGTGGTCGGAGTGCCCAGTTCAGAACTCCCAACGGCCTTAGCGTAAAGCTTCTGGACCTCCCAAGTTTCTTGCAAAACCGAAGAGCTCACCGTTGTTTCGGACAATACTTATTGCACCCACTCTTTTGAGTCAAAAGTTGACTCGGCACGGTTTTTATAATTGAAAAGCAGCGTAATTATTTGATCGATAATTTTGCGACAGATTTAGTTGCAATGGCAACTAGCACAGGACCAATGAGCCCATTGCGACCGTACTATCAACGACCAGAACTCGTGTTTCAAAATGGTGTGCCGGATCTCGCGATTACGAAAGCTGGAAATGGAACGTCAAGTAGTACGTCAGGCTTTGGTAGTGGCGGGCTTTTGGGTCTGAGCTCTTCGCAAGCCGATTCTATCCTTGCCGATCTCGACTATGCTGATTACCTCGAACTTCCAAATACAAGCGAATTAGTTCGCGGTCTCACGAATGCCATGTTGACGCGATATTCATCGACTTTCTTAGCACAGCCTTTTGAGGTTGCCAAAATGGTACTCCAGTGTGGGAGATATGAGCGACCGCGAACACGCATAGGGAGTTCACCTTTGCCAGGTCCAGGCTTGATTTCTACAAAGAAAGGTTCATCACAGAAAAGAGGCCGCAGAGGTCAGATCGACGATATTGACACGTTTGAAATTGATAATCTCGACGACGAAGACGTTGAAGTTCAATACTTTTCGACTCCAGGTGAGTCATCGTCACGGCAAACTGCGAAGCATAAGCGTGTAGAAAGCGTATCGTCTTCTGGATCCGCAAAGTCGTCATCAAGTCATGGGAGCACCTCCAAAAGAAGTAATGCTGGACGCGGCATGCATCGAAATACGTCAGAACCAGTAGCTGAGATATATCGGATTGGACCGCATCGGCCCTACATCCTGGGAGCAATGGGAGCGCTCTGGACGAAAGACGGTCCTTGGGGAGTATGGAGAGGTAAGCCGTGGTTGAGTTTAATTAATCATACCTTTTTGGATCTGTCTGATATTTGCTCTTCGATATCTAGGAACTAATGCAACGTTCGTTCAAAACATCATGTTTACAACCCTTGAGTCATGGCTATCGGCATTTTTTTCAGCAGTATTTAGTCTACCCGATCCGTCATCATTAGAGATTGCGGATAGCAGCCACCCTATAATATCTCTTATTGCGTCCGTCACAGCAACCACATTGACCGCCCTAGTATTGTCCCCTCTCGATATTGTTCGCACAAAGCTCATCTTAACGCCGTCCGATGCGCAACCTCGATCTATTGTAGCATCTCTTCAATGCCTTCCGACTCTCACTTGCCCCTCAAATCTTGTCCTTCCAACGGCATTATTGGCCGCCGTTCCTCGAGTTATCTCGCGGGGAACACCTTATTTCCTCCGAACCAGATGGGGAATCGAACCTTACACGTCCCCCATGCTATTCAGCATTTTGTCACTAGCCTCCTCCGCCACAGAATTATTTGTCAGACTTCCTCTGGAAACAGCGTTACGACGAGGCCAGCTTGCATACGTTGGCGTCCAAAGAGCAATGGTTCCAGTTGGCCAATACAACGGAATGCTTGGAACAATATGGGATATAATTTCAAGCGAAGATAACGGCGACTCTGGTCTCGAAGGTTTATGGCGCGGCTGGCGAGTAGGAATGCTAGGAATTTTTGGAACCTGGGGTTTTGGCGGACTGAGATCGCGAACGCTGGCTTATAATGGTCGAGAGGAACGGTTTTAAGAACCACTTTGAGGACCTAGTAGTGGCATAATCCAAATCACGGTTATTTAATACTCAGACATTCGCTGTAAATTACTTACAATTTTTTATAAGATTTAGCATATTTGGAATTGAGATTGGCTTATGGTGTTGATAGTCTTTCTGTGATTGACGTTGCTTTTGAATTCGCGTATATATTAAAGATTCTCTCAACTTACCCATCAATTTCGTCACGAATTGCATCATTGTACTGATATTATTGCCACCACTGCTACGAAAGCAAATAATCTGGCGCAACTTTACCTAGTGATCACGCATTTCTAGTATCATCCCGGAGAGAAATGTAGGTAAGATACAATGGTGATGGCGTACCACGTAGGAAAATATGTAAAAGGTACCCTAGTCAGGGCTCGTGTGGTCTCTACAGTCTCTACTGACCCCGACAATCGCTCTCCACCCTATTATTGGCGTATAGCCTGTCACACACCAACTGCGAAGGCTCTGGCGCAATACTGCCTTTAAACACTTCGACCGTGTTAGATATAGGTCAATATTTAGCTACATCGTGAAGGAGTTTGTGGCGTAGTGGCTGCCTGATGCTTGACCGATAACATGGCGCTTGGAGATACGTTTTCAGAGCGGGAACAGGATTTAGACAGTCCGTTTCTAAAATACAAAAGACAGAGGCAAAAACCAAACAGGCTGAAGATTTTGGTGGTCATAGTGACCCTGATATTCTTTGGCATGAGCATTCTTTTATGGTCCACGACTCCTGCCAAGGTGAAAAAGGCAGACGAAGCCAAATTGCAGAGAAAAGTCAGCATGGAGCCATTACATCGGAGACAGCGAAAAATCCACTGTGATCCCGATCCACTGCGCCAAAATGCGACGCTGATGATGCTTGTGCGGTATGATTCTATTTGGCGGAGCGCGAGTTGCAAGATATAAATGCTGATAAAGCAACAGAAACTTCGAGATTAACGATGCTCTTAGCAGCATGCGACAAATTGAGGACAGGTTTAATCGACGGTATCGTTATCCGTGGACGTTCTTGAATGACGAAGAGTTCACGCAAGAGGTATTCATAACTGTGTAAACATGATATTGCATGAGCTTACGATACCTGCAGTTCATACAACTGACGAGTGGAATGGCATCTGGCGATACCGAATACGGTGCGTCTTAACTGACCGTTTTGTTCGAGATCCATTTAACTGACTACGTGTCAGGTCTCGTCCCAAAGGAAGAGTGGTCATGGCCGGATCATATCGACCGCCAGAAATCTCGCGCCAGTATGAAAAAGATGGAAGACGATGAAGTTATTTACGGTGGGTCGTTGACATACAGGTATGTCGTATACTTCCTCAATATGTGGTATCTCTCTGACACGTGTTCAGGCATATGTGCAGATATAACTCGGGCTTTTTCTTCAATCACCCTTTGTTACTGAAATATGATTGGTATTGGCGTGTGGAGCCCAGTATTGAATTCTATTGCGATATGAATTAGTAAGTATCTCCTCGTTCTGATATAATATGGTTCGATATTAACTATTTTGTGAAGTGATCCGTTCAAGTTAATGAAAGATAATAACAAGACATATTCCTTCGTGATCGCAATACCGGAATATCCTAAGACAATCCCTACTCTATGGGACGCTACGCAGCGATTTGCGGAGAGATATCCAAAGTACATAGCCAAAGACAATGCCATTGATTTTATCGTTGACGATCAAAAAGGGATTAAGGGGCCCTATAACTTTTGTCACTTTTGGAGTAACTTCGAAATTGCAGACTTGAACTTTTGGAGAAGTGAGGCATACACGAAATATTTTCAATGGCTGGATGAAGAGGGTGGATTTTATTACGAGCGATGGGTAGCTTGCCAAATTTTGTCAGCTTAGTTTGTTAAGTCTGCTAAAGCTCACAATAGGGAGACGCGCCGGTGCATTCCATTGCGGCTTCATTACTCCTGTCCAAAGAGAGAATACACCACTTCGCTGATATTGGATACAAGCACACCCCATGGTATGTTGCAGCGAAAGTAGTAACTATTGATTTTGCCTGCTGACAGCTACGGATAGGTTGCGCTGCCCAACAGATGACGAGTCCTATTTTTCAGGCAGATGTCTGTGCAACCGACACGAAAACTTTGATGAACATGTATATAGTTGCCTTCCTAAATGGTTCCAGATTGCTGGTAAGTAAAAGTATTAAGTAATAGGTGATCTTGTGCAAGATATTGATTAGCGTCTATAGGACGTGCTCGTGGGTCACAGGCATATAGACCGCATCTTTATTAAATGGGTTAGATTTTTTTGTGTCTTTCGATTGTTTTCTGGGACCTCTTGGACATTTGGATGGAGTTGTACATATCCTGTGACATTTCGTGATCTTGGAGTCAAAAAGTTTACATGCAAGACAATCTCTCTCTACCAAGTATTACTCAAAGGTCAACTAAGGGGCCGTAACTGGAGAGCTCTGAACAAAAGACCTTAGTTGTCCTCCGCGTCCTTGACATAGAAAAATGTCCGCTCCATATGTTGCCTTATAGATGCTTTGTCTCTCACCGTTTGCAAGAGCTCGTTTTCCTCGACTTGCACATCTTCCCATTTCAATTCCGGCCAATCTTCACCAATCCTATTGAGCGGCTCCACTCCTTCTGTATCCACATCCTGTACATGATCTACAAACACAAGCTGCCGTTGCAAATCCGAGAGCATCTTCCCCTCCTCCTCGTCATCTTTTGGGAATTGGAGTCCCGACCGTCGCAGTAGGTCTCGCAATGACTGCGGATTTATATCTTCATGGCGATTTTCAGGTGTTGATTCAGGCAGCAACGATTGTATAGCCCATGTTGGTTTTGATAGAAGGGATTCCAATTCCGCATCTGTCTCGATCCTCCTAGTTCGAATTGCTGGCCTTACTGTGGACGAATTTCGACGCCATCGTTCATCTCGGCGAATACGCCTACACCACTTTGCGCTGGTATGTTCTGCCATTAGGCTACCAAATCGTGGACCTAGTAAGCGAATTCTCATTCCTTGTGGTTGATCAGAGTACTCTATAATTGCCGAGATATTCACTTAAATTCAGGAAAGGATGACAGTCGCGGCAGCGACAAAAGCGTGAGATACAGAGCGTATTCAAAGTGTTAACTGTGTGTGTCAAGCCTTTCGCATCACCACCAAATCGCCCACTATGCCTGCGGCTCAGAACTAGGACGCGTTGTGAGCGTGTACCCGCTACAACAACGCGCTTCTATTCAAAATTGTCAATCTATATCGGCATTTAGTTAATCGTCCGCATTGACAGTTATAAATCTTGTTTGTTTTATCTACAGGCGGATGAGGCTGACTGCCTGTATTCATGCCTCAGTCCCAAGGATACGTGTCAGACTCTGAAGACAGTGGCAGCTTCAGTCCGTCAGAGTTTCTGGCGGTCGACAGGGATGAGCTTGAATTCCTCCCTTTTGTGTCTATCTCTACGGTAAGTGGGAAAGATACAATAACTGTACCTGCTAATTAGTATAGAATTCCAAGCAGGGATACAGCCAGACTTCACAGGTACCGACATTGGATATTGTACGTATCGGCAAGGCAAGGGGTTTACGCTGAGCTAACATTTCTTCGACGAAGGCTAAGGTGTTAGATGTATCTCAGTCACAAGTCGAAGCTGAACAAGTCATTCCGAGTGCGCAGCAGGTTCCCAGTAGTCAAGAAAGAAGCATTGGCGATGAGGAATCCGGACTGCTGCCCGATCCGGGAGGGCACGATCGTGATGGATCTATTTCAGGGGCCAAAGCGATGGCTTCATTAAGAGTATGCAAAGCTATGGTATGGAAGACTTAAGCATACTGACTGGTAGACATGTAGGATCCACTTCGCGACAATCCGGAGTCGGGATCGTCCACCCCACAGACTGCTGGCATGCATTACTCATCATTTACATCTCCCCTCTCGAGTCCTCTGTCTGAATTATCATCACCCCCTGACTTGAATGACCTATTGGCAGATTTTCTAAACGATAATCGCGAAGTTACGTCACCAACAAAGGCTGCAGGCAGCGACGCCGTGCTGCAAGAGAAGACAAGAACATCGGAGCCTCCGGCCCCCCCGGTTATCAACTGGGAACAGGAGAATATTGATCCTAGCCAATACCACGCACGTCAAACTCATCACTTCTTCCGGAAACGAACAGCGCGACAAATTAATCCGTACCTGTTTGATCGGCAGATGTATGAGATTGCTTTGAAAAGACGTGGAATCAAACCTATACGCATTTCGGTCGAAAAGCGGATGAGCACCGATAATAATTCTGATGACTCTCAATTTACGCCTCCTTCTGACTCTCTTTCAAGCCAGTCTGCCAGTAGAATCTTGACGCAAGAGTCAAGGATTACGGAGGACAGCCTTGTGCAACCACTGCCAACGGACAGTTTCATGTCGAGACAGTTATCATCTCACAGCAGTCAGCGTACATCTAACTCGGAGACCACACACAGGCGACGCCTAGGGGAACAATCTCTCAGGAGGGCTAGGAATGGCCCTTTAAACAACCCCCGAGACATATATGATTTCCCGACGTCGCCACCTCGGGGTACACAGTCACCACATGATATGCGTCGGAGAGTGGCGTCAACATATTCTCGCAGGAGGCAGTCGCCAACTCAGCCTACACAGTGGCAACGAGCAAGTGAGGGCACTGGTGGAGTCACTTCTGATCTTGACCAGCAGTCTCTCTCTTCTAAGACGCGTGTTACTCCTTCGCGAAACGGTTCGCATCGTAGCGAGGACCGTAATACGAATTCTGTTGTTGAAGAATTGCAATCGATTGACAACTCACGAGGTAGTCTGTCACGAGGGGAACGACAACTCACTGGTGCTTTATCCGTTGCGGCCAACTCTGACACTGGTAACAGGAGTATAAGCGGATCAGACTCCGATAGTGAGGACGACTCTTCCGAGCTTGAGTTGGAGAAACTGAAAAGGCGCGTCAGAGGTGTCTTACCGCCATCATTCTTGACGTTGGACAATAGCCTTCGACAGGAACGCGAGAAAGTCTCCAATCGGCAACGGTCTACGCAGTACGCAGAGCCGAGGAAAGGCGTCGCTAGACGAAAGATTGGAACATCCCGACTACGTGAAGAGACACGGAATGAGTTTCTTGGAGATCCCGAGTCGGATTCGGATGTGCCTGTAATACGAAGCCAAAGTGTCTTACCTTTAAAGCAGCAAGAGCAATCTTTTTCATCCCAACAAGGCCATAGTTACCTTATAAGCGACAGTGATTCAGACATGGAAGTAGATACTCACGTTGATCGAATGATTTCGCGAGAAACTAGAGCCCGTCGCACTACGCCTTCTTCAATCGCGAGTCATAGGCCAAGGGAATGGGGATCTCAGAAGGGCGGAAATCTTCGTCAGACTCGATTAGATAGCAGAGGCAAAATGAAGAAACGGAGGCTGCACAAGTCGTCAAAGCATAGACAGGCTTGGTCGGGAAGCAAATTACCAAAGATAGGAATTCTCGACGCCTACATGACAGAGAAAAATGTGCAGAGCTTTGTTCCGCAATTTCTTAAGGTCGCTGTGCGGGAAGCTGCAAGTCGTGAAGGATTTGGTCGAGATTCTCCGTCACGGAAATCTTTCTACTTCGACGATGACGAGGACAACGAGAATGTATCAGAGGTGCTGCGGCAATGGAGGGAAGGCACTCATGAAGCATTTGAGACGTCATCCTTGTCGTTCGCTAGACCTTGTCCAGTTGCAGATCCGACTCGGACAGAAAGCGGCGAAGCTCCTCCAGAAGCAATTCAAAGGACCAGGCGACGGTTACCGACTGGTGTCATTGCAGTTGTTCCTCCTCCACGAGGGGTCGTCCAAGTAATGGCGCCACCTCCCGTTGCTCAACGAAACAGACTGTTGGAATACGTTGAAGTCGAAAGCGGTGAATACGTAGTCAGACGGCAGCCTGTGAAAATTGATCATCTTTTTGAGAGTAGGCATCAAATACCAGAAGCAGTTTTACAGAGGCACAACAGACTACATGGATCAATTGGACAGGTGATAGATAGTGACTCGGTCAAAGCACCGCGTCCTGCTCGCCAATCAACTAGAAAGTCTCGCAAAGAGGTCTTTATGCACCCTCGTCAGTATATTAGACCGGAACCAACACCATCATTCAATCATATACCAGACGGTGACTACAAACGAGATGCCAGGACAGACCTTAAAGATAATCCACACCAATTCGGGACGAAAGCACTACCATACGTACCTCAGCCACCAACAGTAAGGCCTATCCAACCTCAAGCTGAAGATTCACAAGTTATTAGCGAGTTCAGCTTTCCACTTTTAAATTTCTCAGTAACATTTGATGTCATTCCTCTGCGGCACGACACTCGATTCCGGCCGTCCACTTTCATCGGCAGAGGTGCTCTCGATGCGGCCCTTCATACCCCACCAGCAGTTGAAGATAAGGGTGGCGCTAATATGTCAATCTTTCATTTTGAAGAACGTGAAGTGACATTTTTATGGAAGGAAGTTAATTCACAACTACTGGAGGAGGTTGATACAGGATTCAGTATCTTGTTCGATTGGGCGTTAAGCGAGCAACACAATGCGGACCGGGTGAACGAAGAACGAAGAGATCAGTCATATGAATTCTGCGTCTTCCTTTCCAATTATATTAGAAATTCTCTGACTCACAAAAGCTATGAAAATATCATGATATTTGCAGCCGCAATAAAGAGGCTTAGTATCCGAGTTGGCGAGCTGTTTACTCAGTTCCACGGTCGCATCACTAGCTTCTCAAGGTTGTCTTTCTACATGCTAGGATTCCAGTTGCTCTATATTTATGAAATATCCTCGATGTTGCAGAATCACATTGCCGATTATTCACATCTAGCGCTGGATCGGGAATTTATGACCATCGGACGACTTCTTATTCAAGTTTTGCTAAAGTACGGCATCGACGATTTATATCAATTTTTGAGGACATATCGAAATCGGGTAGGTCTTCAAATTGACAGAGAGTCGTGCTTTATGGAGATTTGGGTTATGACGATTCATGTATTTGATCGTGCAAGCAAGCTAGCTGCATCGACTATATCGAGTTTTTGGGAGAGTTTGTACGAAGTCATAGAGTACAATGCACTTTCGAAGACAGTTAGTATCGACAAATTTGAGCAGGTGTGGTACGCGACATTCAGCATGTGTCCTCTGTACCAGTTTGACTCACAAGGTGTGTCCGACATTGGTAAACATAACGCCTATTGGAATGCTGTGGACGCTATGATGGAGAGGCTCCTGAGCACACCAGCACAGTACTCTAAAAGTCGCGAGTTTGGATCGTACTGCCGTGCGTGTTTCTCTCGATGTTTGACTCTAACCCTGACTTGGAAGTGGCCGGGGACGAAGTCGTTAGCTATGAAAATGTATCGGTTCTTTGCACAGAGAAAGTTGGAAAACTTGGAGAGTGATATCGGTACCGGATTTCCCGACTTCTTGCAGGATCACAATAACATGCTTGAATTATCTACATCCGATACAGTGTTCCACATTTTCCTGAAGTATTTAGCCAAGCTGATTCGGGACACGAGCGAAAAACCTGAATCACGAAAGATTCTTCCTGGGATGATTGGTCTCGTCACGCCATTGAACGGCCGAATTTATCCGCGAACGGCGGAGCTTAGGCTGACTGACCTGGAAGCGTTGGAGAACAACTACAGCTTGCTATTGACTTTGTTTTGGGCGGCACCGCCAGAACTGCGACCTCCAATTGGCCACCTTCGAGACGTTATTATTTTGGGTCAGTCTCATTCTCAAGCACGAATTCTGAGTGTCAAATCTTGGTATTATCTTACACGACTTGAGCTGCGGAGGAACAGCGACCTTCTAGAATCTGGCGAATGGTATCAAGATCTCCTCAAGTACAGTCTTGACGATTACATGCAGCTTGAAAAGGTCGTCACTGGTATATCTCAGGATGAAATTATGCGTCGGAGAGCAAACTTGAAAGGCTATGAGAGTCTCTTGAAAGACTCGCTAAAGTATGTCAGGATGATCATATGCGCGCCGAATTTGATTCAGAGTCCGGATCAAGCGGTTCAAATTTTGCAACATTGTATGTTTGACCCCTGCGGTTCAGCTGACAGAAGTGTACTGATTCATGTAGCTCGTCTTGGTGATGTTTTGAACAACGGCCTATGTCTGCCGGAAAAGGTCATACTGGAGGCCATTCAGATTATTCACGACTTTGTCGATCTCTCGAAGCGTATCATTAAAGGCACCAGTGATCTATTTACTCCTATTGTACAGCAGTCCGATAGTCAAGACAGTCTTTATGGTGATGACAGTTTGGTACAGCATTTGGTAGATGATGAAAATCGCAAATGGACACAGGAGAATAGAGAACTTCTTGCTAGGGTATGTCATTAATGTGGTCATGCCATGCGATGTGGGTCACTGACTATCGACAAGGCACTCATGGACACTATCTTCAATCCTCTGTATCAGTTATTGTCTAACTTCATTGGAGTCACTGAAGAGGATGAGCGGGTTTCAGATGAGCTTGTAGTGAAAGCAATCGAAACATGGGCGTTACTAGCGGAGTTTTTGATTTCCGCGAGGTCCAAGGTAAGTTTCCATGTCGAAATTTTGAGGCCCACCAGATTCTGACAACTTGGCTAGGACTGGAACTACTTCCTCGAAGGTCGCGGGGCCTGGAAATGGTTTGCTGAAACCCGTAGAAAAGCGAGATACGAAGGTTTTTGGCTCTCACAGGTGAAATTTTTACAATTAAATCTCGAAAATGAATCGACATGGTGAAATTGTAAATATTCTGCATAATATTGTATTCTTAGTGTAGTTCTATTGTTTACATGCATATGGTAATGGTCTGACTGTGCATAGTTTGCTTGTATATAGACTGTGATTGATTGGTGTGGTGTAATGAACCGTTTAACGTTGCTTTGCATTGGGAGTTAGGGCTGGGCTGTTCGCGGCACGCGTCGAAGACGGACGAACAACAAACTAAATCTCGTGAATAGAGACTAAAAAAGTGCGTTTTTACGCGTCGCACGGCCCAAAGTACCAGTCATGGTTGGAACGATCTCTGTACCAGATCAAATCATGCTGTAACTGTACACAATATTGTATAAAGACGGACCTACCGGGAACAGACAGCACTAAATATCTATAGTCAACTGAGCGTAATGTCGACGAACCGAGATATTGAGGACCTGCAGTCTAAGCTGCGCATCCTCGAGCGCAAACGCGCTGAAGACCGAGACAGACTTCTCGATCTAGAACGGCTTAAGCAAGAGCGGGAGAAGCTAGAACGGATTATCTCGAGGCTGGAAGCGAAGATTAAGCCTATGTTTGATACGCAGCAGGAATTGCGAACACGTGTGCGGGAATTAGAGGCGGAAAAGCATGAGATTGAGCAAGTTTTGAAAGAGCGTACGGAGCAGTTTGAAATTATTACGCTGGATAGGGAGGTTGCTGAGGAGCAGGAGGAGAGATTGAGGGATGAACTAAGTAGTGTGAAGGCACAGCTTGAGGAGGCGCTGTTGGAAGCGGAAATATTGAAGGAGGAGAATGCGGGTTTTAAGAGAGGATCTGGAATGGGAGAGCGAGATTCTAGTGTGTTCATACATCTTGAGGAACAGAATGAGAGGCTTAAAGAGGCATTGATTAGGCTTAGGGATCAAACAGCTGCGGACGAAGCGGAGTCAAGAGCTGAGATCAAACGACTACAAAGAGATTTAGAAACGTATACGCAACTGCAGAGCAAATATGAGATGGCTATTACACAGCTTCGGCAAACGGAAGAAATAGCAGATAATTTAAGACAGCAGTTGGATATAGCTTTTGGAGCTGATCAGATTCTTGACGAGTTGACTGTTAAAAATCTGGCTTTGAGTGAGCAGATCGAGGAGATGAGAATTACAATACAAGATTTGGAGACATTGAAAGAGATCAATGACGAAATTGAAGCGAATCATCTCGAGGCAGCGAAACAAATGCGTGAAGAAATTGGTACGTTTTCGAATTAAACCGCAGGGTTATACACCAGCTAATGACAACAGATTACCGAGAAATTTTATTACGAGAACAAGCGGGACGGATGTCTCAATTTGAGGACACAACTGCCGACTATGAATATACAGTAGGGCGATTTCGTGACCTCGTGGCGTCGTTGCAGAGGTAATTTGTCTCTATTTTGTACGAAGTCATAGTCTAACGCTTTTCAGTGACTTGGACCAGTTACGAACAGAAAAGTCCATGAGTGAGGCCGAATCTGCTGAGATCAGTCGCAGGACTCGCGAAATGTATGACCTAAACCAGAAGTTGCAAGCTTCGGCCCTGAAGACTCAGGTTAAGACGATTGATCTAGAGTTACGGAAACTCGAGGCACAGGAAGCTGTGGAGCATCTATCTATTGTTAAAGTATGATCTGCGAACGAATGTCACAAACATCAACTAAAGTATTTAGACATATATCCCGAATTCATTAGCTACGATGAGAGAAGCAATCAAGACACTACTAACATTCCGGCGGATCAGCTTCAAATCAAACCTCGTTGTTTCAGTTTTACGAGACAATATACAATCTGCTTCAGAAACCTTCGTGACTCTCGCTCTCGGTACCGAGATCTGCGATAAACTCATCTGCCTATTGGCTCTATGCTCGCGGTTTGAAGCCGCGATAGCTGTATGTGATGTTTCCGAATTTGAGAATTATGGCCCGTTGTTGGAGGATATTATCCCGGTTGAAGAGTTATTGGATAAGGCGATCAACGGTCTCCGCAACTACGAACTCAATGAGAATGAGTTATTGAGTAGTTTACAGGAGAGTCTTGGAGTTCTTGAGGTCTTAGGGGCTGCAAAACTGGAGGTGCGTACCGGCGAGATGCGGACGCAGGAGTGCTGTGGGCAATTACTCTGCATTCAGAGCTATGTCGACAGTGCAATTATCATTGCTCAATGTATTCTCAGGACCGTGACCGGAGAACTCGGTGGAGATTCGGAAAATTGTAAGAGAATGACATATGAAGCAGACTTGGCACATACTTTCCAGAGTCAGGGAGAGGCACTTGTTTTACAAGCCAAGAGTGTCAAAGCTCTCACGAGTAAAGCGCAGGCGATTATGGAAGACTGGAAAAGTTCTTTGCGAGCACCGACAGATGACACAGATAGTATATTGTCAGCTATTTGTGCACGTTCTAGTTCGTCTTGCTCGTATCTCCGCAATGTAAGTTACTTTATGTAGGGTAATTAATTTCGTTTCTCACAACACATAGGTCTATTTCAGTATCACGTTAGCGTTCAGCAAAGACGTCGAATCATACAAGCAGATCGGCTATAGCCAGATCCAAGAGATCATGTTGAAAGAAGAGGAGAATGGTGGCGACGCTGGAACATTTTTCGCATCCGTCACGGCCACGGTGAAGTGTATGATGACCGTGATGCGTGATTTGGTCGCGAAGATAACTGGGCCCAATGGCAGCTCAATATGTAAGTCGTATCAGTGCTAATTTGCAATTCTGTTTTGCTAACGATTCGATAGATAAGAAAGCACGCTCGCCCTGGCTTGTTAAGGTTGAACAACTCAGGGAACAGGACGCTGTCAACAAAGATGCACGGATAAAGGTAGTTCAATTAAATGAGGACGTAAAACAACTTGCAACGCAGATTCGCCTCAAAGACAAGGAACTTGAGGAGTCCGCGATTAAGATCAACGTTCTTCACTCTAGGTTTCAGAAAAGCATGTATCGATTAGAGCGCTTTGGTGAGATTGAGAGGGAGCTGACTGAGAGAGTCGCAAGCGAAAATTTGCTCAAAATTACGGTGCAGTCCTTGCGCAGGGAAATGAAGGAACTTGAACATGAAGCAGATGAGCTCAGGAAGTTGGCTGCAGTCAATGAATCTGCATCCAAGGACCTGAAGAAGCTTGAAGGTCAGGTACAGGAAAACAGTTTGGAAGAAATTGATACTTTAAACAAACAGGTTGGTGATCTGGAATTAGGATTTCGAAAGCTGATTAACAAGCATGGACAGATTGCGGCCCTGCAAGCGACGGTACGATATTTACAGGACCAAGCAGGCAAACCTAGCAACTCGTCCTGGACCGACACGGTCGTAGCATTTCTCAATACCAAGATCGATGGAAGGGATAGAATGCCAGCTGCACTTGGAAACACGGCGGCAAACAAGGTGTTTGACAAAATGATCGATCTTGCACTTACGTCAGACCTGGTGTTTGTAGAACGTGACCGCCAAAAGGGATGGAAGCCTCTGCGCAACAAGGCGCGGTATATCGCGGCCACACAGATGGAGCAGTATCGGAATTTGGCAGGTTATGCGCGAACCGTCTCGCTAGCTTCGTGACAAAGCGGGGAAGCAATGACGTTGGTGAAGATCTGAAATAAACTTGTGCGGCTGACATCAGACCGCAGACCCCAATGCCGCTTCGAGTAAGTTATCGCGTCAGCGTGCTCTGCAGCATTTAGAACGCAGTAGCGGTGAAGGAGAGCATTGATTACTATCTGGCGATCGTCAATGACAGATTCATTATAAGCATGTAAGAAGTGGGCAAGGTGATGAGGTACATACACAGTGGGTTGGGGTTTGTTTTGGCGTCGGCCGACGTAAACTTTGCGGTTACAAGTTTCACGAGTGGCCTTAAGAAGCGTCCAAAGATTCGTTAGAGACCAGGTGACCCAACCAGTCCCATGTGCCTGTCGATGGCGACTCACGTGTAGGGGCTGATTAGTACAAGCAATCACGTGCGAGATTGGCAGTGCGGGGATTGATGTCGTTGTAGCAAAACTATGGAGAGGCGCGAGTGTCCCCACAGTAAATGCACGAAAAGCAAGTAATATTACTCCACAGAAAATAGTGAGTTCTTCAGGTGGCAGTTAAGCCCAGTTGGCGATGGTCGGGTGAGATGGAAGTCTGGTGCATGCGCGTCTTGTTTTGGGCATAAGTAAACAGAGCTGTCAGCTGCGGGGATGAAAAATTTGGTGGGCGCAGGCAGGCGCCTTTCGTTAATCAAAAACCTTGCCCCAAATGTACAACTCGTGGACCCAATAAATATAACACCGGCCATACCGGCTATAGCATAGCTCTCTAATGCAGTTGGCGGTTCTTCCTAGTCGATAGTCGCGAGATCGAACACAATTACTAGCACTACCTCCGCGCTCCGCTTTCCGCTTGACTGTGGAAGTGGCTACAGCACAGACACACATTTAATTGAAGTGTCTTTCGGCATATGCTGGATTAACTCCACTATACAGAGCACCTGCACATTATACAGCTGTCTTAATAGTCGGGATCGATCAGCGAGTATCTTGACTATTGTCGAGGATGGACGTGGATCAGTCTTCCAACATAACGCAGCCAACTCCGCCGCACGCTCTATATACTCCGCACTTCACCTTTCCTGACTCGCTCTCGTCGCCAGCGCAGTCGATAAAACGCACTCGATCATCCCGTTCATTGTCGTCGTCGCCTACGAATACGCCGTCAGAGCAGGGATTTAATAATCCGCGGTCGAATCCGCGGTCGAATCCGCTGTCTCCTGCAGTGGCGTGCACATCTGGATCAGCGACTCCAACAAGATCAGCTTCGCCGGTCCGCAAACGCTCTCGACCTCAAATCATGACCGAGGTAGCGCCGTCATACGTCAAGAAGTCACAAGATGCGCAGATATTCAATCCGGGTGACTACCTAGGGATTTTTGCATTCTTACCAGGATCTACAGTGTCTTTTAGGGTGTCCATGTACTCTCTATTACGGCAGTCTTGTGGACCCAAGATATTTGCATTCTATGGCCAGGGCCATGACCACCATATTCGTGCTCTGAGGTGAGCCACCAATGGGCTATCTTTTAATTTCTTGTTGCTAACATACTGTAGTGAGCTATCTGGTTTCTTTAGACAAGAATATGACGCTTCAATATACGCAGTCTGCGTCACACCACCTGATCTCAGCAACGGGTACGGAATTCCGATAATCTTCGACCCCAAGACAAGTCTGACGCGATATTGCCGTGCGTTACATCCTATCGCTGGTGGTCGGCATGCAATGAATGTTATAATCATTGTCGACGATTTTGGGAAGAAAAGGTGCTTCCTCCCCGTGGGATACGGCGGTTATATAGCAAGACCGGTTGCGATTGAGGATCTGGACTGGGTTGTTGGAGATGCGCTGCGGTATCTGCGGTATGAGCAGCATCATGTTCAGCCAGGCGCGCAGGACGAGGATGAGGAATTGAGTGACGATGAAGAGAACTGATGAAAAGAAAAGTTGTACCAAATTGGGATATGCGGGTGGATTGTTTGGTTAGGTGGCGTTTTGACATTTGTTGTATTGGAATGGTTAAATAGCGATATATATCGGGTATGTTTGACTTTATGGTGGTGGTCATTCGTTGTCACACAGTCGGGCTAATTTAGCTTTTTCAGTGCTTGCTTGTATACAATTTATAAATACTAATAGTACGAGAGTTATATTACCAAATCATCTGATAACGACATTTCCCAACGAGGTAGTCTATTTTCATGCCAATGTACTCCATTTAACGCCGTCAGAATCCCACACACAGCTCAGCGTACAACATTTTTGCGAAAACTAACGTTGACTTCTTTCCGTCCTGTAGGTCATCGTCAACTGTATCTTTTCCTTCTCGTCGAATATATTCACGCCAGCCGTGACCGCATCACCGAGAATTCGTAAATACTCTGCCTGATCATTCACATCTTCTTCGATCTTCTTCAACTCCTCTCTGAAGTCACTCGTTACAAAACTTCTGAAGTAGTTCCTCATATCCTCTTCGTTCGCTTTTTCTAATTCTGGAAGTAGATTCATTGTTGTCCGTGCGTTGGGCTAGATGTGTTAGATTTCCGTCATTGAGTTCTCCGGTCACTTAAAGGGCATACCATCAACATTGAAGCGGCAGCGTCCTCGTGCTGAGCACCAGATTCATCGTCATCACCGGACGACGAGCCTGCGTCCAGCATAGTCTATTTTCGTGAGACACATTATCAGATTCTCAATCAAGCTTAAGCTTACCTCGTCTTCCTCAGGTTCAGCAGCATCACGCTCCTCCATGTCTTGCTCTTCGACTTGATCTCCCGTATCACTATCGGACGGCGAAGAATCCGAAAAGTCTGTTCTACCATTAATAACGTCCATGTCCACTATTTCGCAGAATTTCATGAGCGATCGCACCTTCTGTCCTCGACTTGCGTTGGCGCTTTCGTCTATGTCTCCTAGCTCCCACATACTTTGGAGGCATGACAGTTGATTTGCGACTAGATGCAATTTAATGCGAAGTTCGAGCGAATTTGACCGTGGAATTAAAGAATTATAGAAATCAAATGATTTTTTAATAATTGAATATGACTTTATTCGTCTCCTACGACTAAAATTCTTGAGAGCCGCGCGGAGCCAACTTACCCTGGCGGTCCGGGTAACCAACCAGTTTAATGAGGAATACCGTCGGGTAACAGGCAAAATTTAATTCGGTAAGACAGAGTCTAAAGAGCCCCCGGAAAGTCCAAATTCAAAATGTGCGAGACGGGTACTCTATCAATTATTAGTCTTCGTTTAGCAGTACGCAACAAGCCATTCTTCGATATGACGCATTGCAATTGGCGATAATTCGCACCTTATACGAATATTACTGCGACTAAGGTACTAAATCACGAGAAAGTGGTGTTTAAACGAAGCGGGAATTAAAGTAGTTGGGAGTGGGATTCTAGAATGGATTTGGCCACTATCGCTGCCGCCGTGTAAGTCGGGAGGTTTACGTTTTGTCGGCTATTATGCCACGCCTATTTGGCACTCAATTACGGAAGGGGAGGTCTTAGTTACTGAGATTATGAGTGTTAACTCGGAGGCTTACTATAGTGCTGGTGCTGTTGGTAGCCGTGTCGCGTTTCATCCATGTGAGTGTTCTCGTACGGCAGTCACTATTCTTTGATTCTATGAGCGAAGGCGAAGTAGGTGCTCCTTGGAATGGATCGCGTTCGGACAGTGTCTTCTTCCTACGCTACTTACTCGGCAATATTATTTGTCACTCAAGTTCGTCCTACTAATGCGCATGTCTTTAGTGGACACAATCAGAACGTTACAGCAAACCTCAGTTGCAACCGGTTACCGCCTCCCATTCGCGCAGTACTGGCGCGGCCTGCCAGCAGCTGTTGGGTTTACGACTCCTGCGTTTACGATATATCTGGTGTCATACCGACAAGCAAAGAAAGTTCTTGAACCGTACCTTGGAGCGGATACCGCTAATTATGTAGTCAGTGGGGCTATCGCGGAGGTTGGTTGACGCAGTGGAGTTAATGTTGCGAGGCATATGCTGATAGCTGTAGCTTACGAGTAGTGTGCTGTGGACGCCAATGGAAGTCGTCAAAGGCAACATGCAGCTGAAGTCAGAGTCAAAAGCTGGCGGTACATCGGCGATGATTAAGCACATGTACCAAACGCAGGGATTGAAAGGTTTCTACCGCGGCTACTGGGTGGTATGCTTATTTGTTGGATATGCGATGTTATAAGAGGTGATGCTTACGAATGGTGCAGGGTCTAGCTGTTTTCACTCCTCATTCTATCGTCTGGTGGTACACTTATGTAAGTATGTCGAGGATGAAGATAAAGGACAAGGTAGCTGACTCGAGTTACAGGAGAAAATGAAAACGTACCTTAAAAGCACAAACGCGCTCAACACATCGATCATCAACTCCAGAGCCACTCCACAAGACCTAACTGTCTCGCAATACGCCATCGCGTCCGCCGTCGCCGGTACTGCATCCGGGACAGCCTCTAACTTCCTCGATGTCCTCAAAACTCGACAGCAGCTAGCAATAGCCGAGGAAGTCAGTCGTCTCCGTCCAGACGATCAAAAGGGACTCTGGAAAGTTGCGAAAAACTTGATAAGCGAGGTCGGCATGATGAGAGCTATGTTTAAGGGGTTGCACGTCCGGCTAATGTATTCCTTGCCTTCGGGGATTTTGTCTATGGTAATCGTCGAAAGATTGAAACCGGAGGCGTAAGCTTTATTTTTGTTTAACTACGTTAGATTTTCGGATCATGTTCGGCGTTTGTGTTGCAACTATGATTTGTATTTGTACTATAGGGTTAGCTGTTATGCGGGACTGCGAAATTTGTTATACAAATTATCGATACAGTATTTATCTTAATAATTTTTTTTGAATTGTGGCTATAATTTAATTGACAATATAATTGCCCGCCTAGGAATTATTGCGTGGTTCGCCCATTTAAAGTTTATACAATTCCGATATCAAGAAAATAGATCTCGAGCCGCACGTTCGTCTCGGGAACCAGAAGGCTTCGAGGTCCACCAGATATAGGACCTGACGCTGTCCGAATACGGAAAGACGGACGAGCACCCCCGGGCAGCTGACTGAATTATTGTACCCTGTTGACTCGAATTCCCGGATAAATTTTCGGCAGGGCCACGCGGAAAGATGGATTTCGCTACTGTTGCCGCTGCTGTGTAAGTCCCCGCCATATATCCTCAATATAGCAACGAAGACAAGTTCTGACTTCTTGGCAGTGCTGCTTCGGTTGGCAGCGCAGTAGTATTTCATCCATGTACATTCTTCTCTCATTCTTCTTTCAATGTACCTGCTTACTAACAATGGATAGTCGACACACTGCTCACACTCCGACAGACATCTATGTCCGCAAGCTGCATCCTCCCATTCCAGCAATACTGGCGCGGCGTAAACATTTCAGTATTGATGAGTACTCCCGCATTCACATTATACCTCGTATCATACCGCCATGCAAAGAAGGTATTTGCGCCGTATTTTGGCGCAGATTCGGGATTGAATTATATTGCGTCTGGCGTGGCAGCAGAGGTAAATATTTCTTGTTTACGCACTGAGCTACGTGAATGGCAGAGTCGCTGAAATGATGTAGATTACGAGTAGTGTATTATTTACGCCAATGGAGAATATCAAGGGTCGCTTGCAACTGAAGAACGGGCCCGGTATTGAGTCGACGAGGGAATTGATCATGAACATTTACAAGAAAGAGGGCTTCCGGAGTTTCTTCAGGGGATACTGGATGGTACACTGCGTTCACAAACTTACCGGGGTACGGCTACTAACGGAGTGTGTAGGGTCTCCTGATATATACTCCGAATTCGGTGTGCTATTGGTATATCTATGTATGCAATTCTGTGCCCTTTTGAGCACAGCGAGCTAACCATAGCAGGAAAATCTCAAGACATTTATGCGCCAACGAAACATTGAGCAATGCCGAGACGACATCGCATCATACAACTCAGCGTCCTCAATATCGCCGTCTCGAGAACTGACAGCGACACAATACGCGCTCGCATCCTCTATCGCCAGCTTGGGCGGCGAAACATCCTGCAATTTCTTGGACATCGTGAGAACACGACAGCAACTCGCACTCGCAGACGAGATCAAACGCGTACGACCAGACGACCAACAGGGCATTGTCACCGTCGCCAGAAATCTGATAAAGGAGAACGGAATAGTGAGAGCATTGTTCAAGGGGTTGCATATTCGATTGATGTATGCCTTGCCGGTGGGCGTGTTGTCTATGGTTATTGTGGAGAAGATCAAACCTGACATTGACGATGATGATGAATTATAAGACAGTTAGATTAGAGTCTTTATTATGATGGACATTTTAGTGTAGGTATAAATACCTACACTGACATAAAAATACAGGAAGCGAAACAAGAACATCATAAACAAATCAATCTAATAAAACATACCAGATATACCCAACAAATAAACCGTATGTGCCCTGTGAATATCCAATAAAACGCGCTTGGCATGAAAGCGTCAAGCATGCGCTGTAGAAGCAAAATACTAACTTTTCCATAGCCACCCAAACTCATCCGACTCCTGTAAAACAAGCACTAATCCTACAAAGCACCTCTATACTACAAAGCAAAAGGTCGATAAGGCAAAAAGATAAGCTGGAACTCAGGACGACAAATCCTGTCGGACGGCCTGGTCGCAATACTCGTCCAAAATCTCATGTAACTGCTCCCGCTTAATTGGCTTCGTGAGGAAGTTATTCATGCCGGCGTCCATGCATTCCTTGACGTTTGAGTCGTCAGCATAAGCGGTTAACGCTACAATGGGGTACCGGTAGTCCAGTTCCTGGCGGATCACCCTGGTAGCTTGTAGACCGTCCAGGTTTGGCATCTAATCATCGTCAGTACCATATCTCAATGCGGTGAAACTGGCCGGGAACATACCTGAATGTCCATAAAAACAATATCAAAATACTTCCCCACATCGCGTGACGTTTTCACCTTCTCAATAGCTTCATATCCATCCTTGGCAAAAACGACGCTCTTAATCTTCTCCAAGCGCAACATACGTAGGACGACCTGCTGATTCACTCTATTATCCTCGGCAACCAAAATATGTATCTGCTTGCGTTCCTTCGGGACCAAATTCGCCACGTCGCCATTAGCCACGACGGTCTGTACGTCGTTGACGAGGACCGTTAAGCTGGCGGCTAACGATCGGATTGATGATGCTGTGGAGATTATACTGCCCACGTCGTCATTGTCACAGGCCAAGGAATTACCGTTCGTCTTGCTCAAGAAATACGAACTGGAGCCCAGTCCCGCCAGCGATCCGCCATGCGTACCGGCCGAATCTACCTGCGTCGTGCTTTCCGGAGACTGTACCACTGTAGTGGACTCGGAGGAGAACTCCTGGTCCGTAATAGACAGCGCGATGTCCTTGACGTACGGCAAGCGAACCCTGAATGTAAAAGTCGATCCGATACATTCGACGGACTCTAATTCGATAGTACCGCCCATCAGCTCTGCGAGCTGCTTGCATATCGACAGACCCAGTCCAGCACCGCCGTATTTCTTTGAAAGCGCTTGATCACCCTGGATGAATGGCTCGAAGATACGTTGCTGTAGATGGTCAGGAATACCGGGCCCGTTGTCCTCGACTTGAAATTCGAAGAGAAGCTGTTGCCCAGACAAATCACCGTCGAGAACATTAGCTGATAGCTGCGGCGTAAGTGGTGACGCGGACCGCGGCGAGAGTGATTCGCTGTGCGCGGTAGCATGGAAATTCCCCACGAGAGCAGAGTCTGGAGTCGCGTGTTGTCGAATAGATTGAGAAAGGTGCAGACTGTGACCAATTCGGCGGAGTGACGACAGACTTCCGCCACCTCCAGACCCTGCCAATCCGTTGGAGGGCGTAACGGTCGCGAGACTTGCCTGTTTGCCAGTTCGCGCGGTTCGAATAGGTGACGTACTCTCAGACTTTGGATCACAAGGTAAAATACCGATACTCAGTTGCCGCTTCGGCCGCGAGAATCGGGGTGCCTCGGAAGCTGCGAAGGAGGACGCGGACGACTCGATTTTCTTGTCATCGGACGTCGTCACTGGCGATGACTGTCGTTCTTGCTCTGAGATATTCGCGTACTTTTTGCTGCTGATGTTAGTATTCGACGGAACCGACACATCCAAAATCTCAAAATCGTCGACGGTGCCGGACGCACGCTTCTCGTTCAAAACAGAGGAGTCATGGTCCGCGCTGGCATTGTTGTTAACGCGCCGTGTGCTGGCGCTCGCTTTCAAATTGGAAATAGCAGAGTTATCAGCAGCGGGGCCCAGACATATTATTCGCACATGAATAGCACCATTTTCCTTTGTGAACTTGAGACCGTTGGATACCAGGTTGATAATGATTTGCAGTATGCGGTTGGCATCACCCCAAAAAACCATCGTTTCTATCCGCGGTGGCATCAAGTCGATTGTAAGATCGACTCTTACGGAGGAGGCCTGCTTCTGGAAGATAGCTTTGAGTTGAGAGACAATCTCCATCAACCTGAATTCTTTCTCCTCAAGAGGCATCTTGCCGAGCTGGTTCCGCGAGAAAATAAGCAGATCGGTAAGAAGATGCAGTAGTAATTCGCCAGATTTATGAATAATATTCAAGCTCTTTTGTATCCTATGCGGATTCGTCTCCGTGAGCGAGACAGCGGTCATGCCAAGAATGCCATTCAAAGGCGTCCGCAGCTCGTGTGTGATATTCGCAATAAACACAGACTTTGCCTCATTCGCCGCCTCAGCTTGCATTTTCGCGGCTTCTAGTTCCTGCGTTCGCTCGCGGACCCGATCTTCAAGATGTTCATACTGCTTCCGCAACTCTTCCGTCATTTCGTTAAACGTCGTCGTCAGCTCGGTCAATTCATCCGCGAAAAGAGGCTTCCGCTTCTGCGGAACCATGCCCGGAATCCGGAAGCTTGACACTCGGAACCCTGAGTCCGTGCCATGGCTTGGTTCCCGACGTCTGTAGACAGAGCCGTCGCCGCTACCACGGCCATCTCCATGAGGACCAGGGGAATATGTGAGGCTCTGGTGACTTCCAGAGTCATGGTAATACGGCGCGGTTGTTTGTTCTGTTGCAGCGCGGAGCCGAACTATTGGACGCACGGCGAAATGCGCGATCGGAAGTGTTATGATACACATGAATATTGCCAAACTGAACGCAGTGGCCAGCGCAATGTTGCGAAGGTGATTGATCGGTGTGTAAACGTCAGAGCTGTAAACCTCGACTGTAATGGCCCACATGTCAAATAAGGCGTCCACGGTGGCGTAACCGACTGAGATGTTCGATGCCACCTGATTTTGTGAATCGATCATCGCACCTGTCGAATTATGAAGCAGAACTTGTTGGACAGCTGGATAGGAGTCGAATGAAAAAGTCTGGCGAAAAAGGCCCTTGTCGTATGTGGGTGGAAGAAGATACACGAAGGATGTCGGATCTACAGCGGAATCGGGATATGCTCCCAATACTGAATATTGAGCCCATTCGTTGAGACTAGAGGTGTCGTTGACGATTGAGACGAGTGGCGCGGCATTATATACCACAGTCATGTAGCCAGATGCCCCTTCATCAATGGTGCTGTCCTTCGTCGTGTTGAGGACAGGGATTGTGATGGACATGACGATTTCGTCAGCGGAGGGATATGGCCCTCGGATGATCCCGCCAAGCTGAGTGAGGCTGCCGGATGCAGTCTGGTTTTGGTGCAGCGGATACAGAGCAGTAGGCAAGCTTTGGACGACGGCCGTGTCGGTATAATTGTTAGTCGCATTGATCAGGCTGACGAAATCGGTACTGTACAGAGCAGCCGCAATGAAAGTGTCTTCGGAGTTTAAAGAAACCTGGAACGACGCGAGCGTGGCGTCCCAGTTGGACTGCGAGTGGTTTCCGGCGATATACCGGCCAAGCGAAGATTGGATCGTATTGCGGGTCGTAATGGAGACACCTTGGACCCAATAGAAGCCGATTGCCTGGACGATCTGGGCGGACTTGAGCTCGGCAACGAGCTGGAGGCGCTCCGCCCGCAGACGCAGCACATAATTCTGGGTAACGACGGACTGGTGGTAGGGTTAGTACGACAATATCGGCGGTGAAAACGAACACATACGAGTACGACGGCGAGAACCACCAAGGACAGCATAACGCAGAAGTACACGAGAGCAGAGAGCTGCCGACGAATCGGGATACGAAAGGTCTTCATGCCTGTCGTCAGGGGTGGAGGCGGAGCGGCTCAGTGGCGGCTAGGTAAGCTACTAGAGCTAGGCAATAGCTAGAAAGTTTGGGGGCGGCGAAATAACAACGATGTGGTAATTGAAGTTCCCAGACTTGATGATTCGTTTTTGGGGTGGGATCGTCAGGGCAACGTTGGATCCAATCTTGAAGGGGGCTTGGACCTCATAAGCCTCGACACAGAACACCGCCACACAGACAAGGTTACACATTCGCTAAACTTTATTAGCTGGGTCCTGCGATCATCAAGACACTGCACGTGATCTGCATACATCTGGTCGTCACTGGGAACAGGCAATGAGTGACAAGCAGCTTCAATAATAGAACAGGTTTACGTTATCGTAATCGCGATGGAATGAAGTCGATGCCTGTTATTTGCACTCAGTCTGTGGTATCGAGCGGTTGACAGCTGACTGGGACAGAAAGTCAAAATTCCCAGTCAGATATACAAACAATATCCGCACTGACAGCATTCCATCTGACGACTCTCGTCAATCCCAAGATGGTCCTCTGATCTACACACCGAGAAATTCTTTATCTGATAACAGATGTCGGCAATCTTCAGCGTAGCTTGTACTGTGTGGCCTCATTCCTCGCGGTGTCGCCGACTAACTCGTTATCGGCTCCCAACTCTATTTTAAGGTTTTAGATGCTAATCGGCTCACTGACGGTTTGGCTACTTTTTATATTAACTACCCGCAGCACACTCATCTTCGGCGCCTAGAGAACCTCTTTCCATTTTTATTCCGCATTTTCAGTCGCTTGAAGTTTTGTGATACGCCTCCCGCTCTCCGTGTGGATCCTCGCTTCCTATTCGCAACATCACTATCTTGCTCGCCAGCATTTTTGGCGCCAATATCCACCTCGCTATCAGACCAACTTGGTTCCTCGTGGTCATCTGCACTGGACGCTGCTTCTTCCATTAGATCCTGCTCCTGTTTATCCGCAATTTCAGCGATTGGCTTTGTGGGTCGCACTGGAAATTATCAGTCCTGTTTCTACAAATTGCAATTCTGTAAACTTACATAAGGCTCTCCTCGTAGTTCTCTTCTGAGTTTTCGATTTCTTGTACTTGGTCTTTTCCATCATGGCCGCTCTCTCCTTTGACTCCTTGAGAATCGTCACCGCGTCTCCTTCCTTTATCTCTCCCAAATGATATCCGACATCTTCGAGACCAACCACATTCTCCGCTCCCTCCAAACTGACATCAGCATGAACCTTCGCGTTTTTTATCTCCGGCATAACCACCTCCATGTCGCGCATGATACTCTCTTGGTAGTCAAGTTCTTCATCTTGCATCTGCCGCAATTCAGCAAGTATAGCCGTAAGCCCTCTCGACACCGTCTTTGGCTTCAGCGGTGACGGTGTCATGTATATCTTATTCGTATTCAACGGCCTAAAATAAGACGGCGTGACTGACTGCGGCGTTCGTCTGATATTACTCGTAGACGGCGTCGTTAAATTAGAAGAAGTCTTCGTTGGCGTCGACATCCGCATCGTCATCGACGCCGGAGACGGCGAAGCCGACAGTATCATTTGTGCCTGCTGCGATTGAGACAAATAGTCAGGGCTATTCGTTATATCAAATATTCCCAACACCCGTCCCTCTGCTTGTGGAGTCGGTCCAATCTCTGTAATGCTTTGTTGACGAGCCAGATTTCCAATATACGGGGAGTCATACTCCACTTCCGACACACTTTTCGTAGGATTAAAACTGAGATGATGTTGCTGTTCGTGTTTGACCCGTTTTGGAGTGTGATACGAGTCGGGTAATGGCGGCCCTTCACTCTCATTGTGAGACCGATGAGGATGACTGCTGCCGGGACGGCGGCCTCGATTGCGATCACGACGCGAATGACTTTCACTCTCTTCAATATTCTCTTTCGATCCTGCCGTCGCGCGCTTGGCTTTATGATATTCTTTGTACTTGGCGGCTGTCAAGAATTACTTAATGTACGACACCAGCGCGCTTCAAAGACAAATAAATACCTATATCAGGATTTTGCTTGATATCCTGTTTGTCTGGTTGTCGCCCACATCTATTCTTGAACTCATGTTCCCAGTTCTTAATGTCAATTTTCAACTGATCGAGCGAGGATGCGGATTCCACTAGATCTGTTTTCGTCATGGCGCTTTGTGGCATATATATCGGACATATAAATGGCTAATATACTGATCGTAAATAAAGACGGACTATGGTGGAGATGCATTCGATGTGTCCGCTTATTACGGTAAATTGATTACCACGATTGTATGTTCGCAAATTGCAATACGATAGCTGACGTGGTAGTACGGAGACGCGACAGAGGGTTGAGTCGTTGAAGCTTTTGGCGCGTAAATCAAGTCCGGGTAATAATTAGAACGCGCTTGAGACGCGTTTCAACGTGTGCAACGAGCGAGCTGAGATTTAGATCTCCCATCTCTGTCTCCCGCTTATCATTACTTCATTTCCGCTAACCACAGACGATGCCACATTTTGAAGGCGATATCGATAAAGCGGCGATGGAGGAATCGAGCTCGCCACAGTCGTCGTCATCCGTGGTTCACGATTTGGAACCAGGACTAGCTGCTGCGTCTAGTCCGCCTGCTATCACCGCTCATGGAGTCCCCAGCTTGAATGGAATGTTTGACAATGATGACGGGCAATTTGAATTTGAAGAACTTACTGCAGAAGAAATACAGTGAGTAAACCTGACTCCATACGACGGACGGATAGTTGACTTTCTGCAGAGCTGCAACCTCCGTTCCTGAATTGGCACCATCAGTGAATATACCGCCGCCCAGTGCCATCCATTCATCCGGCCAGCACACAACTCCAGAACTAATGGAAATATTCTATCAACGCTTGTTCCCCTTCAAAGATTTATTTCAATGGCTCAATCACTTTCCGTCACCCACACCCTCCTTCACAAACCGGGAAATCGCGTTCACGCTCCAGAATGACGTGTACCTCCGGTACCAGTCGTTTCCAACCTACGACGCCATGAAAAAAGAGGTCATCAGACTCAATCCGTCTCGTTTCGAAGTTGGACCAGTCTACTCCGCAAATCCTCGTGATCGCAAAATCGTGCGAAAGGCCGCATTCAGACCGTTAGAAAAAGAACTTGTGTTTGATATCGACATGACTGATTATGATGAAATTCGCACGTGTTGCTCCGGTACCAAGATTTGCAGCAAGTGCTGGACTTTCATCACCGTGGCGATTAAGGTGTTGGATGTTGCCTTGCGGGATGATTTCGGTTTTAAGCATATTTTGTGGGTGTTTTCCGGTCGCCGTGGTGCGCACGCTTGGGTTTGCGATAGGAGAGCTAGAGAGCTGGATGATGTGAAGAGACGAGCTGTTGCGTCGTATTTGGAGATAGTGAGGGGTGGTGCGCAGACTACAAAGAAGGTCAATTTGAAGCGGCCACTGCATCCTTTGGTAACGTAAGTAAAAGTAACGCTGTTGAACGTTAGTACTGTCCCTGACGGTTGTCTAGTCGGAGCTTGAACATTCTCCGAGACAGTTTTTCATCGGCAATTCTTGTTGACCAGGATCCATGGAGAGAGCCAGAACAAGAGGATAAGCTGTTGAAGCTCCTTCCGGACAAAGTGCTTAACCAAGAATTGAAGAAAACGTGGGAAGCATTGCCGGATCAGTCTAGTACCAGCAAATGGGCTTATATCGATAGCTTGGCCAAACAAGGCGTCTCAAAGGTGTGATATCCGTTTTCCTACTTTCCATATTGCTAACAATGAGCCAGTCTCTCGACGCCAAAGAATTGATGGAAGCTAAGCAAGACGTTGTCTTGGAATATTTGTACCCTCGACTTGATGCTGAGGTCTCGAAGCATTTAAATCATTTACTGAAGTCGCCATTCTGTATTCATCCCGGCACCGGTCGCGTTTGTGTGCCTATCAACTCTGCACGCCCGGAGACATTTGATCCCATGGACGTTCCTACCGTCTCACAGCTCATCGATGAAATCGACGAATATGATGCCACGCACAAAGCGAATGAATCTTCAGAAAAGCTGGCTGGTTAGTTTGAATTGTGCTCTCGTGTGATATATGTATATTAATGTGCTGCAGATTACGAGAAAACTTCGCTGAAACCATACGTCGAGTATTTCCATCGATTCGTGTCAGATCTCATGAAAGAGGAAATGAAAGAAAAACGACAGCGAGATCAGGAAAATGGGGAACCTTTAAATTTTTAATTGGTCGTATTCAGGCATACAAATTTTATGTATATTACATGTATACTGTACAGGACGTCAAGCTAGTTGTTCACACTAGACAAATAATATCATCACCATCACTCATCTACTACCTCTTTTGAAACTTCATCGTGCTCGTCTTCCCCATCACTTCCAGAATCTTCCTTTTGCAAACCACCCTGTCGTTTCCGCTTCTGTCGTGCACTTTCGAATCCTTCCTGTTTCCGAGGCGGAATCACGAGCTCAAACGCTTTCTTCCAGTCATGTAACTCGATCCATTTCAGCATGATTTCGACGACATGGTTGGTTGTCAAGACCTTTCTTCCTGAAATTTTGATGAATTCTGAAATTGGCAGCTTTGCGGTTCTAATCTTTTGACTATTCGCTTTGTTGAGACAGAGACTCTGTGAAATACATTAGCGCGCTACCATCCGCAATCAAAACGATCATACCTTATATCTTCCTTTATCGACAATACCACCGACAATATAGATCCTATTATCCTCCAGTACGGTAAGAGTTTCGTCCGAGTCTGACGATAGATAAATAATCCGACTCCGCTCCTCGCCTGATTCTGGTACTTCGTATTCCGTCGGCGAAAATGATATTCCTTTCCAATGCTTATATTGCTCCTTTAATGCAGTGTTGAATCGTTCTAGCAACCGGCCGTTGAATGAAGTTATTCGCATATTGACCGGGACAACAGCGCGTCGATTCTCGGAGTAGCATCGTGTGATCTGTGAAGAGAGCGACAGATTTTCCTGTTTGTCAAATTGTTAGCGTTTGAAGAACGCGCCATCGGGGTGTTTGGAACACCTTTTCAGTCATCAAATCGTCGAATCCACAATCAATCAAAATCGTAATCGGCGCACGCACCGCCATATCATTCCTGCCCTTCTTCGCCACATCCACGGATCTAATATTACCCTCCGCCTTCTCATTGGTTTCATCGTAACCGCGTTCCGGCTGTGATGATTGCTGCTCCTTCTTCTCAATCTCCTTCTGCTTCTTCTTTTCTTTCTTGTACTTATTCCGCGCGTCTTTTTGCTCTAACCACTTCTGTTTCTTTTGATCCCGCTTCCATGCATTGCGCGACATGCCTTCAGGTAATGGTGGCCGGTGCGGACGAGATGTGGGGTCGACTGTGGACGATTCCCTCTCGGGAGTTGTTAGGTGTGACTGGTCCACTGCTTCGCCTGTCATGGCTGTCCTACTGGCACTGGCCCTATGATTGTATGAATAACTTTAACTGTCGTGCTCTTGCTCAGCGGACGAACGATATGGTTCTGTACGATCTGCACTTGTGGTGAAATAATCCCAGCGGTAAAATATTTGAGTAGCATAATGGCAAAATAAAGTTTATTTACATCTAAGCCGCAGACAGTTAGCTCGTGACAATCACGGTGACAATTCTGTCAAAATTCATATTCGTTCGTCTAGTCAATCACCTGATTACACCTCTGCCTAAATCTCATGCCCGTGATTGGTTAATGTAGTGTTACTGCGCTAACACACCGACGACTTTGAACAATCCCAATACAAGACTGCCCGGGTTTACAACCGCAAGATTAATTTACTCTCGGGTTATTTAGATATTAGAATGGTCACTTCACAGGATCTCCCGCCAAAGGGTGGGTATGACGCCATTCAATGGAAGGTATGTTCCTATCGGCACATCGCTTGTTTTCGCAACCGTTTGGGTTCTCTTGCACGAGGACGATGGTATGAATAAGAATTGCGATAGAAATGCTAATTGGGTGGAATAATAGCGCAATCTTCCATCTCGGGGATTCCGCCCTTCGATTTATCTTGGTATTATGGGCGCAATAAGTGTATTTGGTTTCTGGAGACTTTCAATCACTATGCGCATGGCTCGGTACGTCCACCTTCTCAAATTCTTCAGTTCCACTACAAATCAGATAGCAAATCTCATCTTGCAAAAAACTTTGGTGCTAATATATGTATTACGAACAGAGAAGAAAAGCGGGAAAAGACTTGGGCGAGAATACATATTCTCCCCGCTTTACAAGCCGAAGCCGACCGCGACACTGTCAGACGATACTACGCTACTTTGGAGAGAGAAAAGGCGATTATGAAAGATCATCCTGACTGGGTTGATGGTAAGCCTGTGTACCATGATGGAAGGTCCGTTCAGTTTGATTTATTTGTCGTTGGCGAGGGAGTGTGCGTTCTGACTGGATATAGCTTGCATTCGCCTACCTTTGTTATCCTAGAGGACACTAAGAGCGCTCGCTAAATAGTACGATCGACCCTTACAAATAAACACTCACCAAATTTGTTATATACAGCGGCGCGTATAGACCAGGGAGGCATCAATTCACAGTCACAACACACTAAGGTCTGGAAGGCTTGTACGGCTAGAGGAAATTGTAGATGTCGTTATATAGGAGCAGCTTCGTGAGATTGTTTGTAATGAAGCAATCAACATTTATTATGATCCTTGTGATGATAATGCGTGATAACCAACTTAAATATCCATCAGGCCCGCCGATATACTCCTAGTGATTCCCGACCAAACACCATCCGTACGTGGACATAATACCAAAACAGACGGGACAAGATCCATTACCAATAAAAAACACGATAGCAACACGAATCTAACTCTACGAACAGACGGCACAGAATTCACCATAAGAATTCTTCTCCGACTTCATTGTCTGACCCCCTCTAATTCCAATTATCTTGATTGTCTGCTTACCACCATCATGCCACCATCGGAGAATTTGGTTGGGTCTATCGAGCTCCCACCGTCCCGACGAGACTTCAACTTGAAGGTCTCCATTCGGGTAATGAAAATCCGGAACATGAATCTCCGACGGTACAAGCTTGGACGCGACTTCCTCATCCGCATAGAGTTCCATAGTGAACACGGCATTATTAATATCAAATCCGTATTCCTGAGGAACACCGACCGTAACGAGCGGGAACGGACGACTAAATGCTTCTATTGCTCGCGATCCCACTGTATCTGTGATCTGCGATTCGTCTGAAAAAGAATACTGCTTTCCCGCCATTAAACTAGAATCGGACGGGGCGAGCGAGTACGAATATTGTGAGCCACTGATTCGGTGCTTAACATCAGATGGACTCCAAAGGCTGAGATCCTCACCGTTCCAATGGTCGCCCCATTTGTGAGAGTTCCAGGAGGCGTACACCCAGTAAGTATGATGCAGTTTCGCGCCTTCCAAAGCAAATATATTAGCATCTAGTGCTCGAATTTGGGCCGTGTAATCACCGTCGACATAGGCTTTCTTTTCATTCATGTCGTAAGGAATGCCGATCTCGCTCATCAGGCAAGGGACACCAATCCCGAAACTTTCGACCCCTTCATATTTCAAAGTTTTCAACTGGTCACGAAGACAGTTCCTGATAGAAGTCTCGCCAAATCTGAGCGCAAAGACGGGGCTCCAGTATTTACCTCTCAACACGCCAATGACGTCAATGTTCCAGAATCTACTCCAGTGCTTGCGGATAAGCGTCAGCCCGTCGTAAAAGTGAGGAGTAAACACCATGCGAGATCTCAAGGCACCAAGTTCCACAAAATTAGGCGGCACAGCCAAAACCGGAGTCTGGCAAAACAGCATTGTCTCCGGACGGACCGATCGGATAGTATCGGCAAATTTATTCCAGTGGTCAATGAAGTACGTCTCTGCCCACGATTCGCCGTCAAGTCGCGTGCCGTCTGGAGCATCTAGAAAGTAATCGGGACGTAAGATACTATCCATCTCTGGATCCCACACGCCGTGCTGCGCCCAGACACACTCGCCAAGCTTCCACTCAGGACTGCGCTTCCATCCGTACCGTGAATCGTCATAATCTTTGGGAAGCCATGCTGAATATCCGTCAACATTAACGACCTGAGTGCCAACTTTATAAGCTCCAAGGAACCCGAAATCGTAAACTGCGATATCAAGTGTTCGGCCGGCGCCTAACAAAATGGCTTGGAATGGCGTAGGGGATGTGTACTTCTGAAGTTTCTGGTACTCGGGATACACTGTGAGATTTCTGTTTCCGAGAAAACCACGGAAAGGCTCATTAATTGACTCCCACCCAAGAATGAAGTCGTCGCCCAAATCACCACCTTCATACACCTGCTGCGCAAAGTACTTAATAGCGTCAATGAAGTGACACTGCAAATAATCCTGAATATTTTGTCCGTCAATTATACATTTCGGAGCAAAATCCTTTCCGGCCCAAAACATTGTAAAAATCGTAAGGCACGCAAGTCTGTCGTAATTAGTTGCCCAGGTCATTCGTGGAAAAGTGGCAGGATCTGGCCAAGTATTTTGGACGACAGCCGCCTCGGTCTGGGCGAATGCTTTTGGATCCAATCCCGCAGCATACAAAGTCCACATAGGCGCACCGGACCCTCCAGAAAACCGACTCCACTGAACCGAGTTAGCGTCTCTACCTATGACTGTGTAGAAAACAGGCAAAGCATACCACATCCTGATGGGGATCCATGAACACGTAGAATCCACAGTCCTTTATTTTTCTCAAAAATGCAATTGTGCTCTGAATAAACTCATCATCATATTTTCCACTAAATAATGAGAACGAGGAGTTAATATACGTCCTAAGCTCGAGAAGTCCACAACACAGCTTACGGTCCCGCATGCTCTAGTGCCTCCCAAGTATAAATATAGCGAATAACGTTAAACCCCCAGCTCTTTATCCTTGCAAGATGTACATCTGCCTCGTTTAAAGGAAACGGACGTCCGACAAATGACACATTATCACCATCGAAAAAGTTCTCCGAAACATGCGATGGTGTTGATGGACTAGCCGGCAACTTGGAGTCGGCGGCGAGATTGATACCGCGTAGAGTAATGACTCGGTTCTCGTTATCGCGGAAATTTCCGAACGAGTCAATCTCCACTTTGAACGCCATATTTCCCTTCAGGATCCCGTTGTATCGGCAAGGATGCAAAGTGGACAGGGTGGAGCGGGTGCGCCGATGTGGGAGTGGGAGTAGGACAGTCGGTCAGTCGGTTAACGGGTGTGAAGGAGGAGATATTTTCTTAAATTATGGCCTGCTGTGAAACGCAACCGAGATCACGAATACGAATCGACACCCGAGCAAAATTCCCCAGCCCCATTTATAGCGTGATTTCAGTAAGCCGCACAATGGGAGTGCGCCACATCAGCCACTGTGGCGCAATGTGGCGCACTATGTAATGCCTCGATGTCTACGGCTTAACATCTACTATTGATGTCTTGAGATGATCCTATTCGGCCAGGGATTGTAATGCAATTTCCATTGAGATCATCTAAATGCAATGTCCACACTTAAGAAGTATCTTGCCACGGCGAAGATCGCGATAGACAAGAAGGATTTTGAAACCGGACGCGAACATTGCCTCTCGGCACTGGAGCAGGACCCGAAGTCATTCAATGCGTATGAATTTGTTGTCGGCAGATTTCAGTCCTATCTAACGTCTTTTGAGGTTGATTCTTTTGGGTTTTTGCGAAACCGGACTGTCTTCTCTTAATGCGGCAGAGAAGGCCTATCTTGAAGCCACTGCGATCAAGCCCGAATCGTCATTTGGATGGCAAGGATTGCTGAACGTTTACGAGAAGGTCGAGCGAGTTCCTGAATATCTCGACGTTGTCAAAAGATTAATTACTATTTACAAAAATGAGTGAGTTGATGCTTCGTCTAATTGTACTAGGAACTAGTGGTAACGATTTTAGGGACGACATTATTAGATGTGCTTCTATGGCCAACAAGATGCGTACTTTCATATCAGATAAAGGATCCCGGCAAGACGTATGTGCAAAACCCTGACTTTCATACTCTCATAGGTCAATCTAATGGTGGATTTCGGGTAGAAAATTGAAATGCTGAAATTCCTGCTGCCGGACAGCACAGTCTTCTCATTCTTAGAAGGCCGAATTCCCCATCCTGCTGAGACATTGCAAAACCTTAAAGAGCTTATAGAGAGTCAAGAAAAAGAGACCATTCAGAATGCAATAAACAAGAATCGCAACAAGATAGGTGTGAACCATGCTGAGGTTGCGAGCAAGATAAAACTGAAGGTATATGAGTCTTCTGAGGTAAGTGAGGGTTGGCCCCATAGAGCATAAACGATTTCGTGCTAATATTTCCATTGCAGCTGGAATATTACTATAGACAATTGCTCAACTGGTCGGATGATGAGAACCAGCGCCGCGAAATCGAAGGAAAACTATTAGAATTTCTGTACAACAAGCTATTGTCCGTTCCATATGGTTCCAAAGATCCAATTCGAGGGAAGATATTTGAGTTGGCGACTGGAATGCTTGTTGTCAAATCACCTGTAGAACAAGCTTGGATTATCGCGTTGGAATGGCAAGACTTGAGTGATCTAAGTCAACTTGACCACAATAGATTACGAGACTATATCGCTTTATTTCCGGACTCCGGTTTATCAAAAGTCATCCAGGCATTTTTGAAGTCCGACATATCCCCATTTCAGCAGTCGTACACGACGGACACCGAGAATGGAGAGGATTATATTGTAAGCGAGGCATGGGACGAAACAGAAATATTGGGAAATTTTATAGTATGGCTTTTCCAGACTCCTGAACATGTTGGGGGGGGGACAGCTAAACACTGACTGTTTTTGAATAGGACGGGTATGAAATGAGGCCAGATTCAGTATTGGCTAATAGGATACTTGGCCATTATTATATCCATCTGGGAGAGTACGAAAATGCAGCAGAGTTGGCTCTTGCTGGTCTTAAGCTGCTGGATAGCTTATATAGGGAAACGGGACTTGATCTGCAGCTGTATGTGAACTCTAGGCAATATGTAGTAATTGAGGGTCTCTAATCGCCTTTTAGATACAAAGACGCGATTTCGGTCACCTTGGGCACTGCATACATCTACTATCAAGCACCACGGCATTTTAACGAGGCTTTAGGCATATTTAATGAGGTTCTGAAACACAGTCCGGGGAATAATCAAGCGTTAATTGGCATGGCGTTGATTTATGAAGAGAGCGGTAACGTGAAGGACTCGCTCATCCTACTTACTAGAATCGTCCAAGAGGATCCTGACAACGTTCAGGCACTACTGGAAGCGTCTTGGTGCCGCATACTACTGGGAGATCACATTGATGGACGAAATGGACTCCAAAAGTGCCTGAAACTTATTACTAGAGATGACCCATCGTCACAGAATCTTCGCGCCAAAATTTGGTGGAGGATAGGCAAGAGCTTATGGGACGACCATGGTACTATATGTTTCTGTTTTTGATACGCAAAAATTTCTAATTCGAGGTAGTGAGCAAACGAGGAGATCGGTCAGGTGCCTACAATGCTTTTATTACGAGTTTAGAATATAATCCGAATTATGCGGCTTCATACACAAGTCTCGGCATCTTTTACGCTGATGTTGAGCAAGATGAAGACCGAGCCGGCAAATGTTTCCATAAATCTTTCGAACTTGATGCGACTGAAGGTGAAGCCGCCCGGAGATTAGTCGAAACATTTGCGGATAGTCAAGAATGGGATTTGGTTGAAGTAATTGCTGCACGTTTTGCGGATGCCGAGAGAAAACGAAATGTCCCTGGCAAGGAAGCACCATGGCCGTATCGAGTCCTTGGTGTTGCCTATGCGGTATGTCCTGAATTGAGACTGAACTGTTCGCAATTCAACCTAACATGATATCACTGTAGCATTCGCACGATCTGGTTAGGGCCATTCAGTCTTTCCAATCTGCTCTTCGCATTAACGACCAAGATGCCAATTCTTGGACTGGTCTAGGAGAAGCATATGCTGAATCTGGACGATACGTTGCCTCGTCGAAGGCATTTACTAGAGCATGCAACATTGACCCTGACAACTGGTACTCCAGATTCTTGCTCGGCATGGTGCATCGTCAAATCCTCAGCTATGATGAAGCGAAGAAGACGTTTCGGTCAGTTCTGGAGGTCCATTCTGACGAGGTAGTCGTGTTGGAACACTTGTGTGAGACGTTGGTGGCTTCAGCTCGCGATAATATCAACAGGAATTATTATGGACAAGCTATTGACGATGCAATTGAGGCACTGGATATGTCCGCGAAACTTGCAAAAATACATCCGAATTCCTTTAACATGTGGAAAAACGTTGGAGATGCTATACAAGTCTTCTTGAAGATTAAATCCCAACTCGGTCGTCTACCGATTAAAGTTCTTATTGAGTTGTTTGCCGCAGATATTGAAAACAATGATGCTAGCGTTTTGGAGGCAGTCAATGAACTGGACTGTATATCGTTGAATGCCTTGACATTTCTGGACACGACAGATGTATATCTAATGGCGTCTCTTTTCCATCTCCTAGCATATAAGTTTTCGCTATTGTCAACATATAAAAATGTGCGAAGCCGCGGAGCTGGCTGGTTTAACATAGGATGTGCCGAGTTAAGAGTTTATCTACATGTGGAACGGAACATCCGGTATCGTGACGCGGCGATCGACTGTTTCAAGCATGCTATTAGGTTGGAGCCAAAGAATGCAGAATGTTGGAACGCTTACGGAATCGCTACGGCTGATTATGTTCCCCTGGTATCCCAACACGCGTTCATTCGATCTCTTGTTATAGATTATCGACAAGCTTCCACATGGGCTAATCTTGGTGTCCTGTACTTAACTCAAGGTGACATGGAACTCGCAAATTTATCATTCAATCGAGCACAGTCGTCGGATCCCGATTTCCTTACATCCTGGATCGGTCAGGGTATTGTCGCCGCGGCTGTTGGAGAGGACGAGGAGGCCCGAGAATTATTTGAACATTCCTTCGCGATTTCCAATGGCAGCAGTGTAAGTGATTCTCTAAGTTTACTGACAGCATGATTCTCTAACGTCGAGTAGAAACTTGCCAAGCTCCTTTACGCAGCGAGTGCATTCGCGCTTCTTGCTTCAAGATCAGAGTCGTTACTCACTCCTATGCATGTTGAGATTCCAATCTTTGCGTTAGAGAAAGTTTTGCAGCTTGAACCGGACTTTGTTCCGGCCATGCATTATGAAGGACTGATGCTGGAACGACAAGGAAACTATGAAATTGCGATTGACAGATTAAACAAGGCATCGGACATATTGGAACAGCAATATGAAGATCTGGAGTCTTTTGAACCGCTAAAGGAATTCGTATCAGTCAAGGCACAACTGGCAAGGCTCTATCTCTCGCAGAAAAGTTTCAATGAATCGCTTGAAACCTCGCTCACGGTCATAGACCTCTCCGAGGGCGAGGAGCGGTTACGACTAGCTCGTCTTTCTGCTCTGATTGCTGCAGGCTTATCGTACTACTCTCTGCAGAATTTCACGAACGCCTTGAAGATGTTTAGACTGGCGAGTGCGGATTCAGAAAGGGATCCGGATATTACAGTGTTATTGTCACAGGTTCTTTATGCTCTTGGTGGCGCTAATCGAGAAACTGCCCAAGATGAGCTCTTCCGGAATATTGAAGAGCATCCACAACATTTGAAATCTCTTTTGCTTCTCGGTACTATTGGAATTGTTGATGTGAATGAAGAAGTTGTGGACGCCATTGAGGCCGAGATTAATGAATTCGCGATTGAGCAACGGATCAGCACTAGTAATGACCGATCAATTGAGCTGCTGTTATCTGGGTTGGAGGGAAGTAGGACTGGCCAGCCGTCCCTTCGTCCTTGGCTGCAGTCATCTATGCTCAAGCCCTCAGACTTCAAGATCTGGAAGTATCTGGATAAAAAAATTGCCATTGAAACGGCTTTGTTGGATCCTTCAATACCTGCTAAGGATTTGAGCGATGTCTATGCATCTATTGGGAAATTCAACGATTCTCTTAAGGCAATCTTTATATCTCCGGGCAATAAGAATGCGTGGACTAGCCTTGATCTGTGTATTAGTGATAAGTTGGAGAGTGATTTTACGTCGTTGCGAATCTAAACGCGGGAATTCATTACTAGCATGCTTCTTGTACATACTTATTACTTGTAATTCTTTGTATGTAGAATAATGCAGCATTACGCTGAAAGCCAGACGGCAATAAAATTGACGATATGCGCAAGTCCGCACAAGGAGTTATTCGACTTCTGCACTGTGCAATAAATATGAAACTAATACAAATATACGAACACGAAAAGGCTTGTCCGAATACCAAGCTATATGCAATATGGTGCAATTATCCATTTTCCGCACTCGCCGCAGTCTGTTCCTTGGTGACACTCTAACCACGGATTCCTAGTACTGTCGGATGGCAATCGTAGACGCATAATGTAAAACACATAATATTATTATTAATCTATTTATGACTAAGAATTCTGAATCATGAATTTCGCGGCACAGTTATGATATCACAGTTTTAATTTGATTCAATAGTCAAAGCTTTTAATACGTGTGTTCACGAGAGCATCACTTCCATCAGAATACCGGTTCGTTCGCACCACCTCAATGACTGCCTGGCAGACTTCGTCAAATCAAATATACCCACTTGCGACACTAATGGGCCGAACTCGGGAAATTCTGCAATAGCATTTTGCTATCGCAAAGTTTCTTAAATGTATACACCCATCTACCTGTTCTCAATCTCGGCCAAGGCCCGTAATAAACTTTATTGTCGAGTATATGCCCAACACTTCGCCGCCCCGCGCGATCAACATCACCCTTCAGCAGTCAGCCTTTTCACCTACAAGCGTCGATGACCACCGAATGCGGCCAATGTGCGATATGCCTCTATCCGATTGACTCCTCCAAGCTCGTACACACGTCGCCATGTAACCACAAGTGGGACTTGTCCTGTATTTCCCAGTGGCTGGAAGTTAGTGCCGACAAGTCATGTCCGCTCTGCAAGACCCCCGTAAAGACTATCGTGTTTGCATACGCGGGATTGGGCGAAGGTGTTAGCATCCCGACAAGCGCATTCGAGGGCACCCGGCCATCTGACAATTTTGTCGGATCAGACGATCGGGAACGGTCTAGTCGTGTAGAGACACTGATCGCTCGCGACGATTATATCGACAGGACATACCGAATTGCCCTTGAACGGCGGAAATATGTCTACCGGAACCGTTTACGGGCGTGCTATATAGGTCACGGTAAGTACACGCGTTTCAAGAACTTCGGCCCCGGGAGACAATTTACGATGGACATGCGAATGCGGGCGCGGTCGTTTATTAGGCGTGAACTGGCGATTTTCCCGGTCCTCTTGAGCAGCGATCCCTATAACTTCAGTAACGATTCCAGTAATTGCATTGATGCAGAGTCAAAGGGGGTATTGGCTACATCTAAAGAAATAGAGTTCTTGACGCTGTACATTACATCAATGCTACAGCTCATAGACGTACAGACAGCTAAAGGGGCACGAGTTGCTTTGAATATATTGTCTGACTACTTGGGCACGGCAAACGCCAGTATTTTCTTGCATGAGCTCTGCTCGTTTCTACGGAGCCCGTATAAGACCGTGGCCGAGTATGATCGGACAGTGCAATACGAGATGGTGGATTCTTTGCGAAGACGGAAACAAGAGGGGGAGTATGGTCGATCTTTAGCCGAGGTCAGCGAAGAAGATATTAAGCGAAATCTGCAGGATCTGGGAACAGATGTATTAGTTCAGGTACCCAGAGCATACGCTATGAGGCGGCAGAGATATAGACGATTGTAGTTTGTATTGCACGGAATCGTGGGATTCTTTTGGCGTGGAATAAAATTCTTAATATCGTGACATCAAAATTATACACTTTCCTATCATACATGGTATACCAATGCTTCACAAATTTCAGTCGTCCCGCACGTAACGACAATAATCAGCGACCGATAACTGCCTCCAACTCTCTGTTTTCAATCGTAATACTCTTAGTCATTTGATTAACCTTATAAATACCCACCAACTGCTTCGCCAATTCAAACATATTATTACGCAACGAAATGACCACAAATTGCGCGTTTTTCGTTCGTTCCTTAATATAATTTGCGACAATGGAGACATTTCTAAAGTCCAACGCGGCATCAATTTCGTCCATGACATAGAGCGGCGTTGGCTTGAAATGATGCAAAGCAAAGACGAGCGCCAACGAACTCAACGTCTTTTCACCACCAGACAAGTTGCTAATGTTCTTCCAGCTCTTCTTAGGTGGCATGACACTAAACAGAATTCCTTCTGAAAACGGATCAAGGCTGTCGACAAGTTCAAGCTCCGCGTTGCCCCCCATGGTGATCATCTGATACATTTCTTTAAGCTTGAGTGAGATTTGACTGAAGCCGTCCATAAATTCTTCCAAGCGACGCTTGCGCAAGTCTTCATAACGGTGCTTGACCGCGTCTCTTTTGGACACGGCATCCTTGAGATCGGCATTTCTGGTTTCGAATTCTTGTTCGCGACGTCGATACTCCTTCAAGACGGTCAAGTCAATTTGAACATTATCAGATTTTTCTGTCACACTGTCAGACTAGTACAATATACTGTATTCCATGCATACCTTCTAAAAGCGCAATCTCTGCCTTGAGTACGTCCTTGTCCATATCACTAAGCTCGTCCTCGCTGTACACCGGTAAGTCAAGCGGCTGTCCATCACTGCAAACTATTAGCTCGAAGATTCCGTTCACAAGACAACTACAAATCATACCCAACATCATGAAGCGACAGCGCGGTCAGTTTCTCAGACCAATGTTTCAGTCGCGTCTTGTTCTCACGGAGCTCTTTCTCATGCGCCTCAACCTTATTCCGAATCTCAATTTCAGACTTCCTGAAAGCATTAATCTCTTTCATCCTCGCGTCCAAATCCTCCTTCATCTCTTTCAATTTCTCCTGTCGTTCCTCCACGATGAATGCAGCTTGATTAGACGCGTGTTCATTCTCCCGAGCGGCATTCTCCACGTTTACTAGGTCCACCTGGACAGACCTTAACTCGACCTCAACTTCCGCCAGTTCTTTCTCTGCATTCGTGACAGATGTTCTCTCCTTAGCAGACTCTTTCTCAGTCTTTGCTTTCGCCATCTCCGCGATCGAGATCCGGTCGTTGCGAATTTCTATCTGCTGCAATATGCCATCTACTTTAGCCTTTTGCAGCCGCAGCTTGATACCGCCGATTTCCATAATCCTCTCTTCAAGATCCTTGATCTCGTTCTCAATAGTAGAGCTCTTCCCACGAAGCTGTACGATCTCTTTCTCAATCCCAGCAAGCTTCTTCTCAAGACCCTTGGCCACTTTATCGTTGGCAGAATTAGACTCGAGGTCCGCTTTAAGATCGCTCAACATCTTCTTCGCGTCAACCAAATGCGTCCCAAGCGCCTGAATTTCCAGTTCCGTTTTCGAAATTGAGAGTTCTAATTTCGGTTTCCGTTTCTTTAAATTCTTCAAAGAATCTTCCATGTCATTGACATTCTCCTGAGCTTTTGCAAACTCCTGTTCGCTCTCGGCATACTTAGCTTCGATTTCCTGCAGCGCAATTTCCGAGACCTCTTGCACGAGTTTATTCCTCATTAATCTTTTCGACATTTTCGACCCGCCGCCGCTCATGGTACCCGACGCATCAATAAGTTTACCATCGAGCGTAACAACGCGCCATCGTTTCTTGCCAAACGCAATACGATTCGCCTGTGCCATATCGTTCGCGGCCAAAGTATCATGAAGAACACTGTAAAACGCCTGCGCAAATTTTTGATCTTTAGGCTTAACCAGATCGAACAATCTCGGTGCATTCTCCGGAGTTTGAATCTCCGAGAGATCGCGCTGTGGCAACTTGTCCAAGAGAATAAACATTGCTCGACCGAGGTTGTTCTTGCGGAGATATTCAATGCATGCTTGTCCAGTCTCGACATTATCGACGACGAGGTTATTCAATGCGGGGCAAGCCGTGGAGATAGCCACGTCGAATCGTTCGTCGATCGTTCCGAGATTGCCCAGGCGGCCGTAGAATCCGCTGATACGGCCAGAATCGTTCAATCGCATAAGACTCGAGAGAACGTTTCCTTGGCTCTGAGATTCCGCAAATTTTTGTCTGGCGTCTTCGGCTTTCTGTCTTATGATAGACAGACGTTCTCTTGTGCTTTCTAGCGTTGAAACCGCTTCCGCGCTCTCAACCTCGCCAAGTCGAGTCTCTTCCTCAACATGCTTCAATTCCGCTTTGAATTCCTCCAAATCCTTCTCCTTTGAGCGTCCATTGGACATCACTGTTTTGATCTTCTCTTCTTGTTCCGAGATCGCCTGTTCGTTAGCCGCTCGTTTATCGTACAAAATTCTCAGCTCGCTCCTCGTGACATCGAGCTCCGAAACTTTCATATTGATCTTCTGATTCCACGGCTCAAGAAGCTTTTTCTTCTTCTCGATCTCATCCGAGATACCCCGCGTCTTGCCCTCCAAGCCTGTTTTAATCTCCTCAAACGTCGCTTCCTCAGCCGCCAAATTCTTCTTCAAGGCATCAATCTCACCAGTCAGTTTCTCCATTTCCTCATCATAATTCGTCAGCCACCCAGAAGAACTACTAATGGAGAGCTTCGCGCTCACAATCAACTTCGAAAGTTTTTCTTGTTTGGCAACGACATGTCTCTTCCTTTCCGTCAATTGGACGGCGTCTCGCTCCAGTTTCGATTGTGTCTTTGCTGCGGCCTTGGACTGGATTTCGAGAGTATCCAGCTCTTTGGCGGCTTCTTTGTATCGGTTGTTGAGGTTCTCGATCTCGTCTTCGTTCCCCTTGTTATTCTTGAGTTCCTTCTCAAGTTGTGCGGCAAGGTCGGCCTAATCCGTAATCAGTATTTCAATACAGCAGAATTGTGAGGCAATACGTACAAGAAGCTCATCAGTAATATGGATGTTCTCGTGACAGTTCGCCACGTAAAGCTGATATAGGGCAGATTTATTCATCGTAAGCTCATTCTCATTGCGGACGTACTTCAAGGCAGCATTACGAGCGTCCTAAACAATTAGTCTTAAGAAGGCTATTCATGAGTCCAAACCGACGAAATACCTCCAAGCTAGATTTCTCCTTCTGCACAATGTCCAAGCGTCCAAATTTCTCATGACAAATCTCATTCAGGGCCTCGACCTCCTGTGCGGACTCCTCGATCGGCTTCTTATACTTTGACGTCCCAATAATATCCTCCAAATACTCTAACAACCCGTCATCGTTCTCGTTCTGCGCCATGGGTTTCATTTGGGCGATACTCTCTACTTCACCCTGCAGGATCAAGAAACGCTTGTGGTCGAGATCGATGCCACGTTCGCGAAGAAGGGAAGTCACTTCGCCGTAGTTGCTGTCCCGATCGTTAATGCTGTATTTGGAAGTATTGTTTTTGTAGGCGCGGCGACACACCACGAGTTTAGAGTCCGGAACTGCTGTCGTCGTGGCGTTCTCCTATACAAATTAGTCACTTGGCATACCTCTACGAAACAGTCTTAGCACACGTACATTATCAACAACATCCTGAAAGTGAACTTCAACACTGCAGGATGCTAAATCAGGATGTTGCGCTGAATTATGGATCAAAGCCGAAATCTTCGCCTGCCGCATTTTACTAGCGCGGAATCCAAACACAAATAGCAGGGAATCGATTACATTCGATTTCCCAGACCCGTTAGGCCCCACCACTGCAGAAAATGACTGTACCGTGTTAGCCGCCATCATCCGTCAAATCCATTTCCCGATTGGAAATTACGTACACTGTGAAATGGCCCAATTTCCTGACGACCAGCATAGGACTTGAAATTATTCAGCACCAAATGCGTAATCACAAGGCGTCGCTTGGGACTTTCTGGTGGCACAGGCAGATCTTCCTTCGTAGTAGTGTCAGCGACAGGATTAATATCATCCTTCGCAATCATGTCGATAGGTTCGTCCTGCACCGGGTTCAACCCCACAACCGAAACGTTTTGCCTTGACATCGACACGTCCCCTAAGGGCGACGGCTTTGGCATGGCAGCAACGTCAAATGGCTTCGGAGTCGTCTGCACTGGCGTGTTCTCCCGCTGTGGAGACTGTAATGTCAGTTTCCGCAGCGAATTCTGGACGCTGTTCTGAGGGGACCTAATCTCGCTCGCAAGATTGCCGTTCAATGGCATATTCTCGTGATTCGCCGCCGGCGAAGAAGGTAACTTTGGTGTTCCAGCAATTGATTTATTGGACTGGTCGTAACTCGCCACACTTTCATGCTCATCGTCCTCGCTTTCGTCAACCTGCTGTCTCCGGCGTGGCCGCGCTCGACCACCAGGAGCAGCTTTCGTCCGCGTCGCGCGGGAAACAGATGTCATCGACGCTTCAGACGCGACCACTGATGATCGTTGCCGTGCTCTGGTTGTCCGCGGTACCATGGCGTTATGTGATGTTGGTCGTGGGAAGCTGGATGGATAGACGTTAGCTCAAGCGCGCAAGGCTAAGCCGACGCGGAGAGGGTAAAAACACGAATGGTTGCCAGAACAACCAACTGCTGGGAAAACACATCAACAAACCCCTGTCGGGTTAGGTCAGAGACGTTTCGGTTGCCAAACGACTTCATGAGCATGAACTTATGCGATACCGGCAATTAATTTTTGTAGGATACATTCCAATTTATAAGTTACCAACTGTTAAGATTTTGTAACTCAAAAAACTCAAAAGAAATTCTACACGACCTAACTAAACGGTTCAAAAATATGCTCACATGCCAAAACGAAATCTTAAGTTTGAGTACATCAGCTTCATATAAAACACCACGCCTCAAAATTCGCGGATCGGAGCAGCACGCCGTATGATTCAGTAGCAGCGTCGTGGTCAACAAATACGCCTTTGTCCGGCATCACTGCTTGCTTATACAGATCAACGGAGATTTGGTCTAGGGGTGCGGTATAGGTAGTGCTTGATGATGTTACTGAGGACGAAAGCGGTGATGGTGCTGGCGACGATGTGTCACTTGATGAATCAGACACAGACGGCGAGGCGGTTCCTGCTTGCCTTGGGTGTTCTGATGAGGAGAGTAGCGTCATGCTTCCGAATATGGAAGAGAGATAATGATTATCTAGTCGCGCACTATCATTGATATGTAAAGCAACGCCGGCGGAAGTACTTCCCGTGGCCTGTTTCAAGTTATACATAAACTCGGCATACGAAAACTGTTTCGGCGACATCTGCGCGACGAACAAGTACCGTTTTATTGGCGCCAATATCTTGGCAGTCAAATTCGCAAAGTACAACCGGATGTACTTGTCAATCTTCACACAGCTAACATTGTCCGCCAGCATCTGTCTGAGAGTTTTCAGAAAATGCTTGTCCCTTGCCAAATATCGTCGTTTCGTCGACAAGGAGGAAGACTTGCGGATACCGACAGTGTGGAACACTTTCCGTATGGACCGACGCTGCCAATCCACCGTCGCAGTTACCGGATACAATAGATCGAGAGTCATCGGTTGTGGTGCAGTCGAGACCGGCATCAAATCCGGTAAAATCGGAAGGAGACTTACATTCAGCGACGGCGACCGTTTCATCTTCTGTTGCGTAGAAATGTCAACCAAACTGACGTCTCCACCGCACTCTTGCACCATTTGCGCCAAGAATGGGTTCGTAAACCCAATCACGCCTGGTACGGGATGCGCGGACATAATATTCAACGAGTCGATATCGGAATGCATAGTGATATAGTCCCTCACCAACCCCGTGTATGGAATCGGCTTAATCAGGTCCACGACGTTCGACACAAATCTGCTGCACATTGACGGAGTATTCGCCAGCACCGCGACCGACTGGCCCAGTAAAATCAGCTCGTATATCGTATACAACTCCGCGACGTCCTGGAGCTGCTTTGCAATTACGCCCCATGAGCCAATTTTGCCGAATAAATAAACTTCAGAGTCATTATCGACGAAATCCGCCAACGGCAACAACGAGCCCGAGGACACTAATACTCTGATTTTATCCCCCAAATACGCTAATTCCAGACTCTTACGTTTCCCCGTACCCGCATTGTATTTCGTCATCACGGCGACAGGATCCGGCCAGCATGCAATTTGGCCGGCAGCGGTCTGCAGCGTCTGGACCAAGGCTGGACCGAAACAGTATTTCGCTGCTTTCCGGACGACGACCTCGAAGAGCGCGGGAAATTCAAACGGAGATACCAATGCCAGACTTTTCTGCGAGTAATGCCGGGCGCGGGAAGTATCTTTGCGTTGCTGGAATAAGACGTACCCATAAAGATACCGCTCATTCGGGAATGGTGATTGTGCAAGTATAGGCGAGGACGCGGAGCTGGGGAAGCGGATGTCGGAAGTCGCTTTGAATCGGAACGTATGAAAAGCGTCGGCGGTGTCCGGATAGCTTTGTTCGGGGAAGGACGAGAAGCAACTAGGCTAAGTTAGCAATTGTACTTAGATATGTGATTACGCCACTTACATGGTTTTCAAATCTTGCTCAGAAAAATTTATCGGAGGATAAATACACTCGAATTCTACGTCAATTAGCAATATATTCATAGAATCTTTCGGAAACAACAACTCACCCGGCCCAATGTCGACATTAAAATCCAGCGCGCAAAAACACATTATCCACTTTCGTAAGTCCCGAGCACGAAACGGTAGCACCCCAAACACATCTGGCTGCTCCAAATACAGTCCCGCGACAGCCTCCGAAAACGAGCGCACATGAAGCGGCGATGGTCTCCTATTCTTCATGGGAGAGTCTTTGCGAGGGCACACATTCGTGCTCGAGGACGCGGCGGCGTCGGCTGGAATGACGATCGCGGAGACGTGTCGCTGGTGAATGGCTTTATCTGCTACTATCGCGTTCGCCATAATAAGACCATCCGAGAAGATATCGTTCTTGTTGATCCACAATCGAAGTTACTATTACTGGCCACACCTTGAATGCCATATTCTCAATTCTAAAAAAAAAAACTAAAATTCCATATTTCCGTAACGCGAAACTAACTATTGCTGTCGCCCAACTCTTAGTAGAACAATAGTCCGTGTGGGAAGAGCGAAGCGTAAACACTTGCCTGCCTAATCTGAGACAATAAAAGACAAAGTTGGGGCGGCTGTTCCGACGTCCGAGACCCGCCGCAGCCGCAGTAGCCGCAGCAGCAAGTCCATACTCTAGCCATGCTTGGGTGCTTTACACGGTTTGCATACACTTCATATAATAGTTGACAAAATTTTTATTAAAATTCCTCTAATTTTGAAACTAAGAAGTCCCATTCCTAGATGCATGCACACTAACACCATGACGAAAGCAAGAGAAGACACAAAGCAAACTCCACCCATCTCGAATACAATATACATATATAGCACTTAGACAAAAGTAGAGGCGAGCGCCAAATCATCGGCATTCAAAAGATCCGAACCGATTTCGATTATCTGTCTATAAAGCGCGTCCCGACGTACAACAGGCCACCATGGCACGTCCCAGAATCGGGTAGCGATTCCCATATCATGCGCCTCCGTAACCAGCTTCTTGACTTTCGTGTACTGCGCCGAGTCCAATCCATTCGGCCCAATCTTGGCCTCGACAACACTCTGGAGCGAGCCGGATGCGATTGGGTTGACGTAGGCCGGGTACGCAGTCGTGTTCAGGGTGGCGATCGGCCCGTCGAAGAAATAGAAGCGCTCATTCTGGGCAACGACATAGTCATAGGGCGTGTTACCGGTGCCGATAACGGTGACGGGGCCGTATGTGATTTGAGAGCCATTAACGGTCGTGAGCCAGCCCTTCTCGAGAAGTGGCTGAAGGGCGGTCTCGACATAGGGCCAGGTGAGGTTGCCATCGGTTTTGACGTCAATGAAGAGGTAGAGAGTTTGGCCGGAGTTGGTGTCGAAGACGCCGTTAGGAGAGGTCTGGTTTACCGTGAACTCGTTCTTAGGATTGGCAGCAGTCAGGATGTCGAGCAGAGGGTCGACGTAGAGGGACCCTAGCGTTCGCGCGGTGTTCAAGGCGGCAGTGTGGTGACCGACCTGCAGATCTGTTATTGACAGTCCAACAAGACGTAGGACAAAAGTGGATCATACATAGAGAGTGTCGTCGCCCTCAAAGTGCCAGACATCGGCTTCGACAGAGACGACGCCGTAGGACAGAGCACTGAACAACGGGACGTCGCGCCAGTAGTCGTTGTGAGAGTGAATGCCCTTGACCAAGACATTACTACGACCATTAGCAAATAGGGAATTTTCACAGAAATAAGCATCAATGTGGACGGATCATACCGCGTGAGATCGGAGTTGTAGAGCGTTCCTAAGGATCCCTTCAAGGAGAGGAGTTCCTTGTGGATGGGGACGGCCGAGGCGACGCCGGCAACGGCGATAGCGCCGGCGAGCTGGAACTTCATTTCTCGAAGCACGCAATATAAGGCAAGCGGGCGGAGACAAGTTTTGGACAAGTTCTGAAGCTAGAATTGGGTGGGGAGTTGATCTTATTTATACGACCATCATCGACGGGTGTGGAGCGATGGCAGAGCGTGTACACGTTGTCGCCTACATAGGTATCATTGGCCGTTCACTGACGCTCACAGCATTCGTCCACCGACTGTCGCGTAGTACAGAATCATGCAAGACTCAAACTACATCGGAAGCACATCATCGCCATGTTCAGAAAACTTGGCTCTGCGGCGGCGTAGTGGACAGCATGCAAAGCATCACCATCGAACGAACGAACGACGGGCGGCAGCGAGCACACGTTATCGGAGAAGGGTTCCTTAAGGCACACTCTAAAACGCGATGACATCATCATCGCAGTCCGGAATCAATTAGCTTCTCGAGGATGGCTTTTAGGGCAGGGGTACTTGCGCATAGTATCGTCCTCCAGCACGTGATGTCTAATAGGCAACTCGCTTGTTCCTGGACCCCGGAATCTTCATCTCTGCTTATTGATCGTCAAGGGCCTATAATCGGACCGCATGCAACGACAGCTATGGCTGACCACCGGCACCTGGCGTCCTTCTACTCAGTCCCAGTCTCGCCCAAGATCGACACCGGCTTTACACTGCATCTGCCGCCGACAACGCGGTCTCCTGTCCGCGATCTAGTCGTCGAGTCGGCTGACGGCCCCTCTTGGCACGGGCAAGTCCGGGATGACAAAGAGCAGCTGCTGACCGGCGAAAAACCATGTCCTGACTGCGGCCAGCTTACGCTTCGCAAATGCTTGATCCACGAGAACTTTGCTCTCGTCCTCTGTGTCGACAAAGCTGTACGTCTCAATTCCAGTCATCAGCATGCACACCTCGTCCATCCTGCTAATCAACTCCTATATATAGTGCGGGTATCCGTTCGCGGAAGACGATATTCGGGAACACATTGTCCGTGTGACGAGCCGCCAGACACTCGAAGCTGCAAGACGACGAATGCTGGATGCTGGTGTCGGCGAGGATACTGCCAAGAAGATTGTGCAGAGTAGGAAATTGGATGACGACTCTATAGAGACATAACAGAGCTCCGCTTCCTACCACGTGGCGGTGTCTGTCTCTCCCGGGATTCGGTTGGTATATCCAGCCAGGAAATGTTTACCTTTATGCTGATGCAGGTGCGATCCGGTTTGCCACGGTGGACTCGAGATCCTAACGCTAGCCGTTGCATGTTTTCCAATGCCCACGCTGCGATTGCCTCTCACCCGATCCGATTTCATTGCCCCGTTAGCAGTATTCCAGACGAATGCAACCTTTCATTTTCTACAATTACAGACATGCCACCAACCAATAACAACAAACAGGCGCAAGCAATGCCATCATGTATCAAAAATGTATACAAAAAAAAAATGACAACCGATTGACTCCCAGCAAGCAAGCAAGCCATCCCATAGCAAACAACAGTACCCCAAAAAACACGCCCATGTACCCAAATACAAGCCAAAGCAACAGAAATTTATGCAAATAAACAACCGCTAGATAGTGAGAACCTTGATCCAATACCACGCACGCTTTCCGCGGCCCCAGATCCCCTTCTCCATCATTCCGAGCTCAGCTGCCGTCTCAGCCTCATATTGATCCATCTCACGTCTTCCCAGATCCAAGTCGAGCTGCGAAAGCGGAACAATCCGCGTCGACCGCCAAAATTTGTACCCCAAAAAGCATAACAAAAATAGCACGAGAGACACGTAGGACGCGAAAAGGTACTGCCATTCAAATTGAATGAAAATCGTCATGTCATTGAAAATGACGAGGAGGACGCAGCCTATGAGTCCGAAATACGCGGTGTACGGCTGGAGTGGCGAACGGTACGGGTACGACGGCATGTCGCGTTGCACGATATCGGGCCGGAGTCGCAGGCCGTAGTAAAACCGGATGTAGCTCAGGCATATACCGGCCCACACCAGCGTTCCGGGCACGGACGTCAATCTTCGGATCCAGTAATAAACTGTGATCGACGTCGAGTTCGGAAACGACACCAAAAACACAGTCAGTGCGATCATGAACGTGAACAGGACAGATATAATCGGCACGCCCCGTTTCGTACACCGCCGGAACACCCGAGGGAACTTGCCCTGAACCGCCAAAGCGTACAGCGTCCGGCTTGACGCGTACAAAAACGAGTTTCCAGCAGACCATGCGCAAAATACGAACTATCCAAAACAAAATTGTGGTTAGCCTTAAGCAGAAACAACAAAAAAAATAACAATAACATACAAAGCACGTGACGACCGCGGCTCCTACACATTGACCGCCGTTTTGCAATGCGATGACCCACGGCGACGAGTTTGAATTTGAGAACCCTTTCATATTGACCGTGCCCGATATGCAGTTCCCGTCCTGGGACAGCCCGTACACCCACGAGACATTCTGTGAATCAAAGACCCTCCAGGGGGTAAAAAAACTCGGCAGCACATTGTCTCCAGCCGCAACATTCAAACCAATCGCAAAAACGCCAAGCATGTATAAAATGAATATGCGAAAAAAGATGAGAAGAGTGGCTCGAGGCAGTGACTTGCGCGGATGTCGCGCCTCACCGGCAGTCAGGGCGACTAGTTCAGTCCCGGAAAAGCAATACACGGACTGCACGACCGCCGTCCAGATCATAAGGAATGTACCAGTCGAGCCACCAATCAGTTGAGACGAAGTGACCTTAAACGCCGGTCGGAATGGTCCATAATCGGAGTAGTTCATGTCTGAGCGCCAGTCTAAAAAACGGTGTCAGTCTAACTACAGTCACAAAGAAATCAGAGTAAATTGCGTACACAAAAAGTCGACAGGGTATACCGTCGTCTTTCCGTTCTGTGGTGGTATGTGACCTCGATTGAGTACGCACATGACAATGATCAAACTCAGTAAGAATATCAGCTTGAGTTGACCAAACACGTATTCAACCTCTCCGTAGATCCTGACTTCGAGCGCATTGATCAAAATAATGACAAATAAGAACGAGACAGTCAGGGCAGCAGGGGGTATGTGCCACGGATCAAACGGCTCAAAGTAGGTTACGAGAATCGCCGCCGACGCGACCTGCGTGGGGATGGCTACCGCCAGCGAAAACCAGTAGCAAAAGCCGAGCGCGAAGCCGAGGGAGTCGTCGACGAAACGAGAGCCGAAAGCCGAGATGCCACCAGCGATGGGGATGAGGGCCACCATCTCACCAAAGGAGACCATGACGGAAAATACGATCGCGCCAGTTATAAGGAAGCCAAGGATCATGCCGAGTGGGCCAGAATTGCCGAGGATCTTGCCAGTACCGATAAACAACCCATTACCGAGTACGCCGCCGACGGCGATCATTTGAATATGACGGGTCGTAAGCGTACGACGGAGTTCGGTGTAGTGTTTGGGGAAATCAGGGCCGGGACCCACATCGTCGATGATGTGTGCGCCGCCGGTGCCAGAGGCAGCGTCGTCGATGATGAAGGTGCCTAGTGAGGACGGAATAGAGTGCGACGGCGTTAGTGAGCTCGGATACGGACGCAGCGAGATTCCACCTGTGGACTGGCCATGATATGGTGGATAGTTGTCGTAGTTTGGGTGCGTATTTATATTTCCGTACGCGATTGTGTTGCTGCCGAGCGCGATCGATTCGGGAAACAGATCGTCGATTGGGTCCTCGTCTGACACGGAGGAGACAGTCATGGATGGGTTGAGCTTCATGGCAAGCCCCGATTTGGTCCCCGGTGGAGAGTTCAGCGCGCGTGTGTTTCTGTGCTTGTGTGTAGGGTGCGACTCGAGAGATAGACGCGACGGTAACTGGGCCGGAGGAGGAAGAGACAATACAAGATAGGAGAGGCGTTGCGAGATCAAGGCCGAGGACGAGTTGCGGACGAAATGCAGTGGCACATCTAGCAGACGACGAACGAGTTCGAGCTCGACAGCGGCAGAACGGTGCGTGTGGTCGATTGGACTGCATTGTGTTTTTTTGCTGCGAGCATTCACGGGCACTCGAACTCGCCCGCTATCCTGGGGCGGGCAATAGTAGCTCAGAATGCATTCCACGAGTTTGCCCAGAAACGGAAGCTTTCAGCATTCTTGCGGTGCATGGCTCACTAGCAATCTCAGGGTTAGGATGTTTGTCTGAACCATTTGCACCGGAACAGCGTACAGCCACCGAAATCGGCCGGGATTTGATGGAAGTGTATCTCGCACCAAGATAATAGTTACTCAATAGTATAGCTTGGTAACTCTGTGCAGGGGAAAACGTCACCACAGTGGTTCTGGCCGCTGCCCGGCAATCGGGGGTTAAATTGGAAGTGTGACCGTTTACATAGAACAATCGAGTCTCCGTATCATCTGTATGCGGACACATTTGCAGCAGACATTGCTTAATTCTTCGAGTTCAATTGGCGTTGTCGCGTATTGGAAGTAGGCAAGGACTTTTCCTCCGGCTATCGGGCTATCAGCTTGTCTGACGGGCTCGCTACAGAATCGACATGTTACCCTTAACCTCCCCCGCCAGTACTAATTTACCAGGGTCAATTGTTAGTAGGGATGGTCTTAATCTCGGCTTGGCACGCGCATATAGATTAGGATCTATACATAAGTATTCGCTGTGGTAATCGACTATAATACTCATATTTCATAATGTCTATGTTTTATTATTACCTACCTATCGGTGCTTACTTGGATATGCCGAAAACTGACAGTATGACAGTCGTCGTTTGCAGACTTTCCCGAAGAGGACCTTGCGGAGCCATCGCTCTGTCACCCGGATTATTCGAATTCATTTCTCTGGTAAGCTCAAACTTTGAATCCCGTGGCTTTAATTTTTATCAAAGCTTATCCATCATCGATATGTTAGCAGGTCGAGCAGGAAGGTTGAGGCACTTCTTTGTGACCGATTGGCATTATTAGGGGTAGGATACGATTACGGTACCGCCAACATTTTAATACTTTCGTAAATTTAATCGCAAAAATGAGAGCTTAATCGTACAGTAATCGTATAGTCTACCGCAAAATCCTATTCCTCTTTAGGTATGGCAAGTAAAAATTTGACAACGCGCGGAACGCCGTCGTCTTACAAACATACTAAGAACGAACTATGTGGATCTGTTACTTATCGGCCTTGGATCTGTTTATCAGCCGCTCGCTTGACAAGTTAGAAAACATCGTTCCTCTTACGCGACCCCGCCGAAAGCAAGCGGTTGATTATTTATTATTGAATGATGGTTACGAAGGCGACGAGCCGATGGAGAACATCTTGCCAGCCACGGCCCAGTCGAGCATTGAGAGCTCCGTTGATCTGGGACCCGAGGATTCTATCAGCCAGATTGTCTCTCAGTCATCCTCTACAGCATTAACTGTGGAAGTTCACGATCTTGAACTCTCACCGATTTGGACAGCCTCCAATATCTCTCAACGCACTCGTGGGACGTACAGACAAGACAACCGTTCACTGTCATTGAGTCTCCAGCTTTTGTCAAACTCTTCAAAGACATTCCTGGCGTTGATTTACCATTTACCTCACGCAGACATTGAAACAAAGAATCTACTCCGAGTTTGAGATGTGCCGCGCGAACTTGAAGAGGGAACTGGATAGGAGTGTAACACGATAGCACTGTCCTTGGATGTTTGGACAAGCCAGAACCAGAAAGCAATCCTAGGAGTAATTGGGCATTGACTAACGGAAGACTTGGAATATGAAGAGAGTGTGCTAGAGTTGAAGAATTGGTTGGCTTTCATAGTGGCGACAACATGGCGCAGATGGTGTTCGACATGTTGAAAGAGTTGGATCTCACCGAACTTATCACTGTTACTACCGACAATGCAAGTAACACTGGCACCTTTGTCGAAACTCTCGGTTGAAGCTGAACGAGAAAACTGATGATGATATGCGATTTCAAGGTCGCGAGAGCTTTATCAGTTGCTTGGCGCATGCGCTTAACTTGATTGTAAAAGATATCCTTAAGGTGCTGAAGTCTGGAGATACGAACAGTGCTAACGAGGCATGCGATCGAATAGTTAGAGATAAGCCCATTGGATCTCACTCTGCTTTGCATAGGCTGAGAGATAAGAAACTGCCGGTCTGCGTGTGTAAGCTAGTGTCTTATTGCTCCTTTTGTTTTGCCTTTCTCATTCTGTTCTTCTGTTTTAATTTGTACCTGTGGGCATGTGCTCGCCTGCAGTTTGTTTCTGTCTACGCAATATTGGTGCTTGCCTTTCCTTGCTTTCTTCACATAACTATCGTGGATATGAATTTGCTACAAAATCCAGTATCTATCTTACCTGACTGTTGAGGTAGCATGTAGAAATGTCGGCGTTATAGATTTTATCCCTTTTCTTCGGAACTCACTCACACAGCTTGTGTGAGGAACTAGCAAGAGTGGCCACAATATATAATATGAGTTGCTCCGTTCTTGCGACTCATTCTACTGGATTGTTGGAGCCACTAGATCATAGATACTCGGTCTACCTGAATACGCCGAGTGTCGCTCAGGGGCAGATATGCGACTTGAGTAGGGTTTGGTTACCGTGTGAGTGGCTCAGTGAAGTTGCTGAAGCAACTCGCTTTAGACGAAGTGGCTCTGATGCTGTGTGTGAGTAGCGTCAGAAATGTTTCCTATAGGGAAGTCCCACGTACCTTCCGGGTATTACGTACACCGTTAGTGCAAATGTTATTTTGGAGACGGTATCACGGCTATCCGCTGGCACCAGGACCGCGTACACGCCGCATTTACAGCCTCTAATGTGTCTAAATGTAGCTAAATATGACCCTGTAAAACATTATGCTAACTTTGAGTAACCAAGTGTCATTTTTCATGTAAACTTGTTCACTTCCAGCCGAGTGCCTACTTATCTTGCCAGATTCGACTTCCACATCAATAACCATTCCTACTTCTGCTGATTGAACTCCTGTCTGGTGATTCACTGCAAGTGGCTCGATCAAGGCACCCAACAGCGCTGTTTGGCGGATTCAAAACTGAGCCAGAGTTCAGACTCGCTAATACTCTTTCTGTGCCCCAGAGTTCTCGTCATCTGTTATTCTCCGTCAGTCATCGCATAGGCTGTCTTCATACTTCTATCAAACGTCAACGCGCATTGGGCAGTACTGTTCTACTTGTGCTTGATCACTACAGATATTACTGCTCCTGTCAGACGATATCTGAATACAACACACAACTATATCCAACGCAATGAGCCATCTTAGTCCTAATATTTACGGTATGTCCAGTCAATCACGAAACATGACCTGTCGGCGTATGCTAACAGGTGCAGGCTCTGCTGTTCCATCCGCTGGAGCACCGCCACCTCCAAGCTACATGCGTTCGCCGCCCGACCACGCACGCCCCCAGCCTGAATCTCCACGAACAATCATCCTCTCAAACCTGCCACCAGATCAAGAAATCGATCTCGCGCTTCTTCATTCGCTCATTCGTGGCGGGAAAATCGAGTACTCCCACTATGACCCCGTCCGCCGCACGTTCGCCGTGCACTTCATGTACCCGAAAGACGCCGTCAACTACATATCCTGGGTCGCGTCGCAGGGCAACGTATATCTCAACGACAATGAGATTTTCTTCGATCTCGTACCCAGCCCGGCACCTGTGCCGTCAATATTTCTCACCCAGGGTAACGTGTCCCGAAAATTGTACCTGGGCGGTATTCCGTCTGAAATCAATGCGCGCGCTCTGTGCTCAATGTTTGAGCGCTACGGTGTAATCGAGTACGTCAAGATCGTGTGGGAGCGTAAGTGTGGGTGGGTCGCGTTCTGTCGGATCGCGGACGCGTTCGACGCCTTGAGATTCATCAGACAAGACGAGCCCGTGTTTCGGCGGTCGAGAATCGAGTACGGACGGGACGACTGCGACGGCGGCATGCAGGAGATTCTGGAAGGTGGGGGGGTTAGTATTAACGCGCGAAAGGACGTAGATATCGTGATTGGACGGTTCAAGCACCTCGGACGACGCAGTTCTGGTAGTGCGGTGGCGCCTCCACCGCCGCCTATGCACGACTCACGACCGCCTCTTGGATCGGCCATGCCCCTAGTTAGAGGCGAGAATCCACTGCCGAGCTATTTGCCGCCTCGGGCAAGACCTGGAGAACTTAGGACTCATTAAATATACCGATATACTTGTGCAGCCGGTAGAACTTGTATTATTCCTTGCTTGTGAGACTCTGGCTACGACGATTTCCGGATCCGTGTTTGTATATAGCATAACGCTACGGACAAGGAAAAAGTACGATGATTTAATAAAACTCTTGGATTCCAAATGCATGTCTAATTGAACACAAGTACAACACCCAAATACTCCAAATACCGAATACATCCGTCGAAACTTATTAGACATAAGTCCAGATGGGCCGTGGTACCTCATTGAATGGTTTATTCTCATCGACATTCAGGATGACGCACGGGATGTGTTTGTTGTCCACGATCTTGGCTGTTGTCACAAACAAACCAGTCAGCCAACGTTCATCAGATCAACTGTTGCAATTTTTAAAAAAAACCTACTTACTGTAACAAGAGATTCTATAATATTCGGCGATCTGGTACACAATCCACCGAGAAAATGCCTCTGCCCGGTCAGTATCCGGCTCAATCGTGATCTCCTTCTCAAGCAAAAACTGTTGTGTCAACTGGCTTTGTCCGTTCCTATTCCGCTCGGCATTGGTCACGACGGCCACGCGATCTCCTGCATGAGCGGATAACACAAACTCGCGAATATTTTCCTCTAGCCCCTTCAAATACGGTTGCGTGAGATGCCCCTTCTTTACGCGCTCTTTGAGTGTCTTTGGGATATGTGGCCTGCGGTCTCCACTCCGTCTGTTGTCGTCGTCGAGAAAAAGTGACATGACGTCCTCGGGGATTTTGGAGTGGAGAGTCGATAAGTAATCGGCAAGATTCTTGTCGATTCTGCGGACAGCGTATGTCGGTCTTGGCAGGTAGTCTTCTGGTTGTGGTGGGACAGCGTGCTGGTTATACAGCATTCGCGCTTGTTCAGTTTGTTAGCATCTCAATCAGGCATAACCCAGCATCATCAATTACAGTCCAAAGTAATAGCAAATTAAAAAAATCTCAGCTCACCATTTTCCAAGCGCCGTCGGTGACGTGTGCCCTGCACCGGTCGTCGTCCAGTAGTGCTCAACCTCGCTGCAGCCTGTCTGGCCGAGAAATTCACCACGCTGCCCTGTGGCGTCGAATCAATTGTGCTCGGCGGTACCGGGACCCGTTTCACGCCCGGAAGCACGTCAGTTGCGTCGGAGATGTCGAGAGAGTAGATATCTGAAGCGTTATCTCTGCGTGTACGTGACGTGCTGCGCGAGATGCTGATGCTGCTGTCGTCGATCGAACGCAGCAGTGCTTGGAGATTTTCTTCTGTTAGCGGAAATGGTTGTGACATTGTTGCGAGGTTGTTGAGTGCCATTGTGTATTGCTGCTGTCTTGTCGATGTATATATAATGTGAAGAGGACAGCTCTTATATATCGGCGGGGCCGACAGGGAGTTGTTCCGTCGCTTTGCACGTGATAGACTGCAACCGAAGTAACAGTGTGACTCAAATATAGCACGCCGCCATCACGTTGCAATACATTACTATACTAACTGCCTTATATTATATCAAGCTCCGCATATCAATTAATACAGCTTATCAGGAGTTCGGACCTATAAATTATGTGACTGTGCGCCGCATGAAGCTCTCTATTCGCTGACACCGATATGCTCGCATATCATGCCAAATACCACCATAAACGCGGTAGCATATTTCCAGGGGCTGCCGACCGTGATCGTCGTCTTTGAGCTATCGCATAACCGTCTCCTACACTCATTACACGAACCACCTTCGAAGTTTTTTGAGATTGTATCATACTATAGTTGCGGATTTTTTTTCACATTCGACCAACTAGTTTTGTCAATTGCTACTGTTTCTAGATTTTTCGGTCGGTGACATCCCTCGTCGGTAGCAATCATCAGTTCTAACAATCCGCAGAAGTTCCAGAGTGAATATTCCTTATCAGTCGTTCTTCCTAACGTCAATATCCACTGTCGACATATATACAAATAAGCCATGGTCGAAAAAACCTACCTCTCATACAATCACGTGCACAAGCTTTGCCAACGTTCCGCCGAGGAAATCAAGAAATTCAAACCAGATCTGATGGTCGCTATTGGCGGCGGCGGTTTCATTCCAGCCCGTATCCTGCGGACGTTCCTAAAAGCACCCGGGTCGAAGAACATCCCGATTCAAGCTATCGGGCTGTCCTTGTACGAGGAATATGTCTCGAATGCGATAGACCCCGCGGAGGGCGTCAGTCAGGCTGAGGAGGCTGGCGTCGAGGTTATTCGGACCCAGTGGTTGGACTTCAATACGTTGGAGTCGCATGCGTTGAGCTTAATTGGCAAGAATATTCTCGTTGTCGACGAGGTCGACGATACCCGTACCACACTGCACTACGCCATTTCCGAGCTCGAGAAGGACGTCAAAATTCAGGCCGAAAAGCTCGGCAGGGGCGACGAGGTCACCAAATTCTTCGTGTTTGTCTTGCATAATAAGGATAAGCCCAAGCGGGCGCAGCTCCCAGAAGAAATGATGACCGAGGGACGATACATAGCCGCCGAGACGGTTCCGGACGTGTGGATCGCGTATCCGTGGGAAGCTACCGACATTGACTTGCAGACGAAGCTGGCCGTCGAGCAAGGAAATATTTAAGTATGTTGCGTTTGGTAGACGACTTTGGGTTGCGTTTGCACCGGAGGCTTATACATCGTGTGATAAAAATTTGGATGGCGTGATGCGCTGGTTTTTTTTTAATTATCCGTTTGCATATGATATGTACTTATAACGATTTGTCTATTAATGCTTTTGGTATCTATGATCACCGCCATGGTGTAACTAATCACTCGTTAATGGTTGAGATCAAAAATTATCTTGTGAATGGTGTAGAAATCCTTCCGACGATAATATTACAAGTAAACCTTATACTATAAACACCTGCATTGCTAAAACACACAAAATATTTACAAAGTTTATCTATCTCATATCCTCAAAATACAGTGTTCAATAAATCACGCGCCCTCACGAAGTAATCGCCCTTGATAGCGATATGACGCGTCACTGGATTCACTGCTATACGTTCCGAAGTCAGTCCTAGAGCGGCCTGGATGTCATTCTTCAAAGCCTGCGTGATATTTAGTAAGGAAATTATAGTTGAACTACAGCTGCCGGGAGGGGGGGGGGGCAGGATACTTACGTGTGCATCACCTGTTATCCCCTTCACAATCGTAATCACAAGATTTCCACCATTCTTCAACTCCTTGTACACCGGCAAATTGCCCGCACTTGTGCGTTCGACGAAATAAAACCCATGCGTCGTATCCGGTCCAGAAGGGGAGTACTCGAATTTGAGAGGCGACGACCCGTCGTTCGGCTGCGACGGCAATTCCGGCTCCCGCGGTAAATTCTTAATCTTCTTCCTATCCTTCCGCGTCTTTATATCTCGCTTCGGAATCGATGCGTAAGGAACAACGACGTCGTTCGCTGAAAATATTGAATCACTAGTCGACCCCGTCGCCCGGATACTCGTGCTGAAATTGCTGGCGACAGACGGAAGAATGATCCGCGACAGGCAGTGACTTGTCGAGCCGCGGCACAGTTGTGCTGGTAGTCTGGAAACCCGTAGCAGTAGCATTGTGTATGTGTAATAGGACGAATTGCGGATATCAAGATTATGGAATGCTCCAAGAGTTTTTCGTTCCTCTACCTGGACAATCACGTGACTAAACTGCCCTATTCCTAGTCATTTGTACGCGCGCCCTAAGGACAAAAAGAAATTTTTATCAAACATTAACAGCACAAAAACGAACTGTGATATTCGTCACTGTCCACAGTCGATCCATTTTTTATACTATTCTAGTCGACTGTTGAAACATGCCATCGACAAATACGTCGTACGATCTCGTCCCGCGGATCCTGCCATACCTGGACCGCCTGCTCATCTTCGCGCTGCTTGAGCACCTGTCGGAGCAGAAGCTGTACCCTGCGGATGTGCTGCTACAGGCCAAGTACGATGTCATGAAAGATACAAATATGATGGATTACATCTCCGAGACGTACAAAGCTATACATGGCGAGGATGCGACTGTTCCACAGGAAATTACGGAGCGGCGAAAAGTCGTGTTGGAGAAGCTTGTTGAGTTTGAGAAGAAGGCAGAGAAGATGTTGGAGATCGTGCGGAATCCTGAGGTTGTTAATGCTCTGCGGTCAGATCCGGCACAGAATTTTAGCTACGTGAAGGATAATTATGGTGTATGTGTTCGAGTTAGTTAGGATGAGGGAATCGGTTGGCTGATTCGTCGTTAGGTTACTCCTGAGATGGTCGACATTCTGTACCATTACGGTAAATTCCAGTACAACTGCGGCAAGTACGCTGAAGCTGCTGACCATTTGTATCAATTCCGGACGCTGGTAAGTACGGATCTCAAGATCCTGAATAATCTCCGCTAATAGGACAACTAGTCAAACGACCCCGAGCTCGTGATTTCCGCGACCTGGGGTAAGCTCGCCGCCGAAATCATGACACTGCAGTGGGAAAATGCAGTCAGCGAGCTTGTCAAGCTTAAGGAACTCATCGACCAAAAGACCTTCACAGACTCACTAGTCCAACTCAACCACAGAACCTGGCTCATCCACTGGGCCCTCTTCTTCTTCTTCAACGGCGAGGCCGGTCGCGAAAAGCTTACAGACCTCTTCCTGTCGTCCGCATACCTGAACGCCATCCAAACCTCCTGCCCATGGATCCTACGATACGTGACCGTGACCGTCCTCACGTCCCGCAACGCACGCAAGACTGCCGCCGGGCGATCTTCGACATATGCCACATACCAGAAGCAAATCCGCGAACTCGTGCGCGTGATCAAGCAAGAGCGCTACGAATACTCTGACGCCGTCACAGATTTTGTCTACGCACTCTACGTCGACTTTGACTTTGAAGAAGCCCAGACCAAGCTCGCCGAGTCTGCCGATGTTGTCAAAACAGATCCGTTCCTGGTCGGTTCCGCGGACGAGTTTTTGGAGTCTGCGCGCCATCTCGTTTCCGAACTGTATTGCCAGATTCACCAAAGGATCGATATCCGGGATTTATCCGCGCGTTTGAACCTATCCGCCGAGGAAGGCGAGAAATGGATCGTCAATTTAATTCGGGACACGCGGGTCGACGCAAAGATTAATTTCTCAGAAGGGACTGTCATCATGAATCACCCACCACAGTCCGTCTACCAGCAGGTCATTGAGCGCACAAAGGGGCTTAGTTTCCGGACAAACCAGGTCCTCGCGCATATGCTCACCACTCGGAACGCGACTGCGGCCGTGAATGGAGCAGAAGGTGGCGAGGCTTAGGAGTAATGTGGAAGGCTGGAGAAGGTTCTTGGATTGTGTGTAGAGCGAACATCGGTGGTTTTCTTGTAATTTATAGTCATCTTTCTTGTTAATCACCAAATGGGGATCGCGCGGTGGAATATACTTCACGATCATGCATGAGGCGTCGAATACTATACATCGTATAAACACACACTTGCGTGGTTTCGTCGTGCTTGAACCTCTATGGTGCAACGAAACTCGGTACACGTTATATAAGCCGAACCTTTTCCAAAGTATGTACTCTCCAATGCCCTAATCTATTAAATACTCAATATCGGGAATTGATTCGACAATTTTGCGCACAATTTCATCCTCCCGCATCTTCGCATCCGTTAATTTCGGAGCTGTGGGCGAGAGCATCATAGTTCCGTGTCTGGAAACAGTACCTTCGACGTGGATAGTAGATCGTACATCAGTAGTTGACGACGCGGATGACGACGACGACGACGAGAGATACATTGATGATGCGGGTGACGATGGTTTTGGTGGTGGGATATATATTGCGGACATGTGCTTTGGTTGGTGGTGATGATGGTGAACGACGCGCGGATGCGTGTGTGCATGGACTTCGTGGTTGGAAGAATGGTGCGATGATGAGGATCGAGATGTTATCGATGGACGTAGCTCGGTTTCTTGGGTCGGCTGTGGGGCTTGCTCTGGCTGTGGAGCTCTGAGATCGTCATTGACGTCGGGAGTCGGTTCTTGGAGGCCAGGCACGGCTGGAGTTCCCATGATGACCCCCCAATCGTCGTTATCTTCGATAGTATCTACGGAAGATGTGGTTGGCGCTACATGCGTCGGCTGCAGTAGCTGGTCTGACGCAAACGTTGGCTGTCTTGGCCGCAGCGGCTCAATTGATAGTCCGTCTGTGGCAGTCTTTGTCGGACTGCCTAATTGAGATGACTTGTTCGGAGATTGTTGGGTTGGCTGCGCCGACGCGCTTCCGTTCATCACGGGCTTCGGGCCCCAGATATCGTCAGCGAAATCATCACCGAATGTCGTGGTCTCCGTATCGAGATGCAACTTTGGACGGTGAATCGGTATTGGCACACTCTCGAACTCCGTGAAATCACCCCAATCATCCACACTGTCATCCTCTTGAGTAATAGTGGCTGGACCTGACACCGACTGCGATGTCATAGTAGGTTGCAAAGCTGTCGACTCCATAGATGGCGTAATCGGAATCTGATTAAAAACGGGCTGTAGGGGTGCCTGTACTGGCGGAAAAGAAGACGATGTGGTAGCCCATACGCCACTACCAACATCGTCATGCCAGCTAAACCAAATATCAGGGGCCTCAGTTTTCGCCGACGCTGGACCAGAACTCGTCATCCGCTTCAACCTTGGAGACGCTAACGTAGGGCCATCATTTGGACCTCTATTCATTGCAGGGGCAGTAGTCATGGATTCAATGCCGACAAAATGTGTGGGACTACTGGGGCCTTGGACATCCGCGTTATCCCAATCGAACATCCCTCCAATGTCTTTCCGCTTGTTCTTCCATTCTCCCACTACGTTCTGGACTCGAGCTTGTATTTCTGTGTGCTTCCATTTCACACGAACGCCGTCATCGGCCGACTGCGAAGATACTGTGTTGATTGAGGACGCAGGAGAGGACGGGCGAGGAGGAGTAGATACGCGTGGAGTCGGGGTGAAGAATTGACGGGTCGGGCGCGTTAGCATGGCGCTCAATTTTCTCCTAAGCTTTAGTTAATAATAGTTCTATATAAATGTTAAACTGCGTTGTCATACGCCTTTCCAAAACTGAGTATGGTGGGCGCAACTTGCAAGTCCGAGAAGTAATTTGCTATACTATCACGCTCAATATCGATAACCGTAGGCATAGGAAAAATATATGGGAGCAATTCATTAGTCGACCGCGGCGCTTTCTCCGGTTCTGGCGCAAAAGGATTGGAGAACGCAAAATCATTAGAACTGTCAGCGCCAAGTCCATTTGGCTCCGCCAACAGTGAGACAGGCCGGCTTATATCTGGTGCGGTAATGACTCGAGATTGTGGCGTCTTCCACTCATCTTGTCGTTTAGAATCGGTGGGTCCATGCATGTTGTCTGGCACTTCGTCCTGGCGCTCGCTCAGAGTCTCGATAAGAGTGTGATCTGACGGATCATTTGGTTTAGCTGCAGTATCCGCATTCTCGTCAGCATTATCGCCCAAATCTTCCTCCGCCTTGGTTTCTTTGTATTTCACCTCTCCGTGGGCGCCAACTTCTGCATGGTCGTCACGCTCTCCACTTGAAGTTCCTGTCGTTTCTGTCACTTGCTGGGGTGCCATGCTCTCCCTGAGCCCTTCTGGAAGTTCTAACTCCGTTTCCTTGTCGCCTTTGGTATTCATGTCAGACTTCTGCTCTTCTAAAATGTTTGGGTGAATAGATTCCTCCACAACATTGTCCGTAGCTCCAGCGGAAGTGTTGATATCATGAGAAACTTGTTCAGGCGAGCTCTCCATCTGAATTGATATAATGTCGGCTACATGCTTCTCGTGTTTGGAAGCGTCGCCTATGGGCCTCCGGTGCAGTTTCTCGTCTTCCATAGCCACTTTGTTGACTTCGACTTGTCCAGGGATTGATTCGTTGAATGTCAGTGGCACATCTGGAACTTCCTTCTGCGGTGATATCTTTCGCTCCGGAGACACAATTGCCCTAAATGCGTCTGGAGGCGGCGACACCGCGGTTGCCCATGGATCGTTCTCATTATCCTCGACATCAGTCGGCTGGTTATCGTTCACCGAGGTCTGCACCCTCTTCACGTCAAGACCATTCCCCAAAACGCTCCGCGAATGAGCCGGAGTCGTATGAGACCAATCGGGAATCACATCGCCAAGAGCCCAAGCTGAAGTGGACGCCTGCTCGGGAGACGCGGACGACGCGAAGGAGCTCCATGGGTCCATGACGATGCTACCTTGCGCGTCGGGCCGGCCTATGAGTTGTTGTGCATCGGCGTCTGCTCAGAGATCAATCGCAACTGTGATCTCGCGTGCGACTCGCTTGGTTGCTATTATGATGAAAGTCAGATATATGTTATGTGTGGAGTGTGGTAGTCTCGAGATGCAGTGAGCTGGAGCCCCGGGTCCGCCCTGCACCACCAACCCCTTATATTCAGTTTGTAACCTACTAGACCCTTACAGGAACTGCGCTCGCCACGATGTCATTAGTAAATGAAATCTACACAAAAACTTTTAGTGTGTACGGTTTAATTCCTCCGCTGCTGCAATACTTGGTGCAATCTTGCTCTGAGTTAGAATGCCACTGACAAAGGCGCCAGAAGTTCAAGCCGGCGTGCCTACAGACCCAGACGCTCTCCTCGCGATGCTCTCGCTCAATCGAAAGGCTCGTATTACGACCGAGGGGCCCACGACAGACGACGAAGACGACGACATCGCACTCGTGGATGACATCGACGACGGGAGCGCAAGTGTCAGCGTCGTGTCTGCCTCCCAGCCCATGACGACTCCATCGTCACCTCTTGCCAGCGGCGGTTCAAAGTCCGCTGCACAGCATCTGGCATACACCCATCCTCACCTTGGCACAACATCTGCTGCGGCCGTGAAGATATCTCGTCCAGCATCGCCATATACACTGAATCCGCCAATTGACTTTGACGGCTTATCTTGGCCCTCGGTTGGAACTCGTGAAAGACTCGAAGCTACGCCAGTAGAGACGGCCGCAAAAATTGGTAGAATTGCCGATGCTGTTCGTATCATTCTCACCGAGATAGGGGAGGATCCCACGAGAGAGGGTTTGTTGTCTACGCCGGAGAGGTATGCAAAGGCAATCATGTTTTTCACCAAAGGCTACGAACAGAACATTCGAAACGTCATCAATCGCGCGGTATTCGAAGAAGACCACGATGAAATGGTCGTAGTAAAGGATATCCCGGTATTCTCGCTCTGCGAACATCACATGGTTCCATTCACCGGAACCATGTCCATTGGCTACATTCCCAATTCCCGCGTTCTCGGTCTCTCGAAGTTGGCGCGTATTGCGGAGATGTTTGCGCGTCGTCTGCAAGTACAAGAGCGCCTCACCAAACAAGTCGCACTCGCGGTCTGGGAAATTTTGAGACCTCAGGGTGTCGCTGTAGTTATGGAGGCATCCCATATGTGCATGGTTATGCGAGGCGTGCAAAAACCGGGAAGCACAACCGTCACTAGCTGCATGCTCGGTCGATTCCGAGAAGCACAAAAGACGCGAGAAGAGTTTTTCTCTCTGTTGGGCCGCAGGTAGTCTTTTAATCTGTGTAATTGTATTATTGCTGAATTTTGTTTTCTCTCAACTCTGTTTGCATTTTCATTGCAGCAAATTTTTTTTTTAGTTTGTCTTTTTTTTTGCTTATGGGTTCGGAAAATTGGGCTAAAAGGTCGGGAAGTCGAGCTTCAACAGCATTTGGTTTTGGGTCGTGATATTCATTCAACCGTGTATATTTACTGGTCTATTTATTGATTTGTTTATGCCTATTAGAGCGCTCAGTTTCAGGAATGCAATATGTGTATATGAGTACGGATATTAGTTAATGCAGAATAATGTATATATTTCTTTATCTCTTATTGAAGTTTGGACTCTAGCACTTAAGTTTGTGGCTATAGTCGCCAAACTTTATATTGTTAGATGGGCCATCTACTCCGGGATAGATAATCTGATAATGGTGCCGGATGGTTTCAGAACTCCCAAGCGCAGCATTTCATCTTCGTACTCAGTAGACACATATATATATTTGTACACTGTGCCTACGTACCAGGTTCAAATTCAGGATGCGTTATCCGCGGCTGCGAATCTACCGGTCAGTATTTCGCTCAGATCTTTTCGCGCCATCATGTTTACCACGCAACCCACCACAATTCCGATGCCAGTTCGCCCGCTACAGCCATGATTCCTCGCCATACGCGGATCCGGTCCCCAGTCCCGACGACTCCATATTCGTGGCAATGTCCGGCGGCGTGGATTCTTCCTTCGTGGCTCACCTTCTCGCAAGCAAATACACCAATGTCACGGGTGTGTACATGGCGAACTGGACACAACAGCGGACTCCAAGGCATGAAATCAAGAGACCAATTTCACATCGGATGAGCAAAAATCCCGAACAGCTCCGCCAGTACCGTGAGAAGGAAGAGCAGCGGAATAAAGACGCTATGGAAATAGGAGTGTCATGTACGGAGACGGAATGGAACGACGTGTGCGGTGTGTGCCAGGACCTGAAGATTCCCGCCATTCGTGTCAATCTTGAGAAGGAGTATTGGACGGACGTGTTTCAACCCATGATCGACAGATATTCAATCGGTCGGACGCCCAACCCGGACGTGGATTGTAATAGGTATATTAAGTTCGGAAAGCTGTACGATATAATCGAGAACACTGCGAATCAGCATGGCGCGTCGAAGTGGTGGCTAGCTACGGGGCACTATGCCAGAGCGGCGATTCACAAGGAGACTGGCCGAACGCACCTACTAAAACCGAAAGATCAGATCAAAGATCAGACATTTTATTTGGCCACTGTGTTACGGTCACGATTGGACAATGTTTTGTTTCCGATGCATCAGTACACAAAAAAGGAAGTCCGAGAGCTCGCAATCAAAATGAAAATCAGGACAGCGTATAAACCAGACTCACAAGGGCTATGTTTTGTACAGCCTACTGTGTCGGCCAAGGCTGCCAAGCAAGCTTTCCGGGAAGGCAGGAAGATTTCTAGCAGCACGAGCGGGTATCGGCATTTCAGAGATTTCCTGAGCGAATATATACCCGAGAAAGAAGGTCACATAGTGACATACAAGGGAGTTGTCGTAGGCAAACATCCCGGTCTTTGGTCAGCGACCATTGGCCAGAGAAATGGGATCACACCAGGCAAAATAAAGGGGCACGAAGAGGACGGTCCATGGTACGTCATCGAGAAGCGACAAGAGACGAATGAGATTGTTATCGCGCCTGGCCGTAATAATCGTTGGCTCTCGTCATCTGCTATGACCTGTGCCGAATGGTCCTGGCTTGTCGACGACGAGAAAATTTCAGAGGTCTACGAATTAGCCAAACATGGCCAACTCACAGTCCGATGCAGACCACTACAAAATCCTATGATAACAATAAAACAGATTGAGGATTTGGGAAATGGGAATATCAGACTCGAGTTTATTGGTAGTGCGCATGGAATCGCGCAGGATCAATACGGAGTATTGTATTATAGAGATATAGTGCTTGGCGGGGGGCGCACGGAATCCATCGAACTAGCATATAGAGAGAATTTACAACCAGCGGAAACGGAACAAGAGCCACATAGTGGCGTGGCTTGAATTGAGTTTGTATGCTAATGGATGTTCCATTGAATGCATTTAATGCAATGAATAGTACATAAATTTTCGGGCATTAACAGTAATATCATTGTCCGACCACCAACCTTTTCAAGCATTCAATATAATTAAGAACAAAAGCGACCGTTACAGACTCAAAGAAAAATTGTAGCAAAAATAACGCAAATGCAGCAAAAAAAATGCCTTGAAACGGATTCGAACCGATGATCTCAGCATTACTAGTGCTGCGCCTTACCAACTTGGCCATCAAGGCTTATTATGTACCTAACGACAGATTGAGAGCCACAATGCAAAGTCAGGGGTTAGGGTAATTGGCCTCCGTGAGGCGCCATACAAATTCGAGAGAGCCCATGATGTTCTATTTCGCTGCCAAAGAAGAGCTGGAGGCAAAATCGATCGAGGAGCAGCTTCTCTATTGTAATCGGAACAAACGCTATGCGAATATCAATTTGGTTTTTGGTTAGACTCATAACTGCATGCGATTTAGGCGGGATGTACGAAGGATCTGTACAACATTGTAGGACACTGCCGGTTCAGTTGGGCCCTGTCCAGTTCCCTATCCAGTCATTCACTTGAATTCGCTTCAATTTGCTTCGAAAAGCTCATCTAACACAACAGCAGCACTCTTTCTCCGCCTACACTAAAATATATAATGGACCGTATTACAGCAACAAGCTCAAAGTCAAAGAATGGATATGCTTGTACATGGCCTGGCATCACAACAGCATATTCATTGGTCTCGTATCTCTATAAAGTTAGCATCTAAACAATAATCTTCCAAAGAAAGGCTCTCGTCTATGCTCGTACTACTCCTGTCGCCCTAGCATATCTCTCAATGCCCGTGACAAAGCCTCGTACTGGGGTAGGCAAACTGTATCATGGGTTGTCTCTGGTACCACCTCGCTCTCGTAGAGCAGATATTTATGCTCGTTTCCGTCGCCGCTAGATCCCCCGTTGGTCTCGGAAAAACGCTCAAAGCATTTATTGAAGTATTCTTCGCCTCTTTTCTCAATCAAATTGTCCTTTTCCGCCCAGAACGTTTTGATCACGAAGGGATCGTTGGTTGGTGCTAAGTCACTTTGGCCGGTCTCCCGGCTCGTACCTGCCCCTGTTTCCCGGGAGAATGCTCGCATCTTAGCTTCCAGTGCGTCAGGGTACGTCTTATAATCATCGCACACACCCCACGCTCCGGCGGCCTCCTTCCGTAGTAAGAGGAGGACTTCGTGATTGGCACCGCTTGTGCTCTCTTCAAACGTAGCGCGCATATGTTCTTTGGACCTAGCCGAGTTTTCTGCAGCCGAAACTCCACAATACTTGCGGCAGACCTCATCTTGCTCATGTCTTGGCAGGGGCTTTCTCCTGCCACTGTCTCCCGAGCCACCACCCTCCTGGTCGGCCGTGAACGCCGACACCGCCCTAGATACCATACCCGAGAAGTGCACGGTGGGCATCATGGTGGTGTTGATGAAGCGGATGATGTTGTCGAACTTGTTGATGAGAGGTGAGGGCAGATACGAAGAGATGGACAACATCATCACGCCCGAGTGCTCTGGGCTGACCCAAGGTGAGAAGAGGTACAGCTTACGATTGGACGAGGGCAGGATCCATGGCAACTCGTATATGGTGTTAAGCGCATAGATGACACCACAGCTGTGAGCAGCAATGGACACGTGCTGTGCATTGATGCTGCGCATAAGAACGGGCACCGTTTCGAGCCAAACCGACAAGCGGAGCGATACATCGACCATTGTTGAGCCACCCATTCCCGGCCTACGTAGACCGTGGTAGTTAGCGATCCGATTTCCTCTTGAAAAGTTGCTTCTGAGTCCCGCTCTTACCTATCGGTCACAACAATTCTCATCCCAAGACTCTGCCCCACATGGTCGGCCATGCTGGCAAGGAATCTCCCACCAAACATGCCACCAATGAACAGCACAGTCGGCGCGGTGTCGCTGTCCACGCCGCCGACGGCATAGGTCACGGTGAGCTCGTCATGCGCGTCTGTTGCGGGAAGCGTGAATCTGCGATTGAACTTTTCTCGTGCGATAAATTCTCTGGCGCGAGACTTTAGTTCTTGCTGTTGTGGTGTTGGGGTTGTCGATGACGTAGCTGGTGCCGGTGCCAATCCTGCCTCGGCGACCAAGTCTGGCGTGGAAGTTCTTGCGGCAGCCATTATAGACTAAAGAAAAATAGATAAATAGTTTTGGAGCGAGAGTATTGGGCGGAATTGTTGATCTTAATCTTCACATTCACAGATTTAAATATTGTTTTCTAGACAGATTAATCATTGCCTAGCCAGGTGCATTCCGTATGCCTAGAGGAGCTCCAGGTTATTGCAAAACTTACTAATGATTTGGACAAGAAAATTGTGGGAGCTTCAAAGTGGAATACACGTATCTGACAGATATATTCTCTTGTTACGGCCGTTAATTCTGAGCCAGATCGAACTACGAAGTTGGGACATCGGCGTTTTGTAGCTCCCGAGACACCGCAATTGTAGGGAGTTCTCGGAAGAAAATTGTAGCCGATATTGCGGAATTCGGGGCGTTGCCATTTTGTTGCTGACAAGCTTCAGCCGCAAGACTAAAATATAAAGATATAGATCCCGTTTCTACGGAACTTTAAGAGGGAGATTGACAGCATAATTAGAGGGTTGAATATTTAGAGATACATATAGACGAAATTAAGTTGCCATGCCGGACTCGAGTATTGAGAAGAAGGTCGAAGCCAAAGTGGAGAAGGCGGCCCATGATATTGCCAGTGGAGAGGCACCAGAGAGTACGGAGTCGAACCTGCGATATGCAGCGTATGCGAATCGATTACGGGTATGCTTTGGACGTACTCCTTTATGTTGCTTTGCTGATTACTAAGACTTGGATTTAGACTGTATGAAACACCTACAAATCACGCTTGATTTGGGGACGACAGGCTGATTAGAGATAGATCGTGTTGGCTGCGCAAAGATATGTCGCATATACATCTGATATTGGTGAATCTTTCCGTCCCGTCGTCAATCCTGCGGTTGTGTCGGCTGCTTATGGTATCAGTTGGTGCTATGTTATGGGTGATATCGCGTATGAGGGGTACAAGGTACTCAGCTTAATTGTACTAGCCGTGAAAGCCGATACTAACGGCCGGTGCTGTGTAGGCCCACTTGAGAGAACAGAAATTCTTGGAGTCTAAAGCCCGAGGCGACGATTTGACTGGCAAAGAGAAGCCTAACTGGCAGTTGACTGTATTGCAGCGCGGTGTCTTCCAGAGCATAGCTAGTATGGGTCTGCCCGCATTTACAATTCATTCGGTGCGTCATATATTATGTGTCATTGTATTAATATGAGATTGACTGTGAGAACAGACGGTGAAGTATTCCGGAAGGGCGATGAAGAACGTCAAGAACGTCCGAATAAGGACATGGTCACCCGTTTTTTTGGGTCTCGCGGTCGTCCCTGGATTGCCGTACTTGTTCGACGAGCCAGTTGAGGAGGCCGTTGAATGGGTTTTCGAGCAAGGCAAGGCTGCATATAAAGACTTCAGTAAGAAGGATTTGTAACTGTGTTGTAATCACATAGATATATTTAGTCAGGATAGATGTGGAATCTGAAATATCATAGTCTTTCACGTTCATTGTGTTCTCGCAAGAATAATAACTATATCTCGACGATGCTATCATCAAAGTGTCCCGTTACTTACTTGATATGATGTAAGGCTCGTCAATGATATCAAGATCTACTACCCATGACTGGAGAGCTCATTGGTTGACCTTTTTTTGTTGGCGGATATCCGGGCCGCGAGCAAACGTAGCCTTATGAAGAGTACGATTTGCCTGAAAAAGCGTGTCATAACAAAACAAAGCTTTTATCATGCAGGATCAAAAGACACTGGTCTACAGAAAGCAAACAGAATTGACGTATACCTCGGTATCATAGGAACTAATTCCGCGGGAAACTTTGGATCGAGAAGTCATCATGTCCTACGCTGTGGTTGCGATTGCCGAATTTAGAGAGCCAGTCTGCACTGCAAGACCAGCCAAGCACTGTAATGATCAATCACAGTTTCCAATCGGACATAATGGATTGGATGAGTATATTTAAACAATATTTTCATGATATTGGGAACCTTAATGTGATCAGCAACATAAAACAGAACAAACCGAATCCCGGAAAACGATACAAACAAATTTTAATGAAATTCTCCACAACAATCTATCACAAACTATCGTACACCGCCAAGTTAAACTAAGACACAACTATGTGATACCATATTTGATCTAACCAGAGCACATCTCGCAAGCTTCCTTGTTCTCGATAGAGCACTGGAGAGCCTTGTCGTTGTAGATATCATATTCCTCGGCAGTCATTTCACCTTTGTCTACCTTCTCCGTCACCTCAGCACGCTTTCGGGACAGCAAACCACCAACAGGCTTCTTCAGAGCCGGAGACTCCTCGACTACATGAGTCGAAGGCGTGGTCTCTTCATCTTCGGATGAGACAGCAACGGTGACCTCCTCAGCTGGCTCAACCACGGGAAGGCCCTGGTTCATATAGTACGACGCAGGCGAGCGGCGGGCATTCTCACCAGTCATCTTGACGGGAGTGGATATCTTGTTGCCCTGTCTGAAAGTCTTGCGACCACCGAGAGAAGCAGTCTTAGCGATATTACTGTCAACGACCTTGAGAGCTTCCTGGTCGACGGTAAACTGGATTGGCGCGCTGGCGGCCATTGTGCGGAGATAGTACATGCCTGTCTTGAGACCCTTTTTCCAGCCGTAGAAATGCATGCTGGTGAGCTTACCCATAGTAGGGCTCTTGATATGGATGTTCAAACTCTGGCTCTGGTCAATGTACGGTGATCTGTCAGCAGCCATGTCAATAATGTGCTTCTGAGAAATCTCCCAGACTGTCTTGTAAAGAGCTTTGATGTCAACGGGGATGTTGGGGATGTTCTGGATCGAACCGTTGTCCGCGATTATACGGTTCTTCATGTTATCAGACCAGAGACCCATGTCGACTAGATCTCTCAACAGCCAAGGGTTCACAATTTGGAACTCGCCGGCGAGAACACGACGAGAGTAGATGTTCGAGGTGTATGGTTCGAAGCACTCGTTAAAGCCGAGAATTTGGGAAGTAGACGCAGTAGGCATCGGAGCGACGAGCAGCGAGTTGCGCATGCCGTACTGCGCGAGGTTGTCTTTGAGCTCGTCCCAGTCCCACAAATCAGACGGCGAGACATTCCACAGGTCGAACTGGAGCAAGCCCTTGGAAGCAGGAGATCCGGGGAAAGACTCATAGTGACCAAGCTCTTTGGCGAGTTCAATTGAAGCCTCGACTGCACCGTGGTAAATAGTCTCGAATATCTGGATATTGAGCTGTTTCGCACCAGGAGAGTCAAACGGAAGACGGAGAGCAAGGAAGGCATCAGCCAAACCTTGGACACCGACAGCAATAGGTCGATGCCTCATATTACTCCTTCGAGACTCGGGGACAGGGTACAAGTTAATGTCAATAATCTTGTTCAAATTGCGGACCACAACCTTTGTGACTTCATGAAGACGGTTAAAATTGTACCACGATCCCTCATTATCATGCTCAATGAAGGAAGGAAGAGCGAGTGAAGCAAGATTGCAGACAGCAACCTCATCAGGAGAAGAGTATTCGACGATCTCCGTGCAAAGGTTCGACGACTTAATGGTACCAAGGTTCTGTTGGTTGGACTTGCGGTTGCAGGCATCCTTGTAAAGCATGAATGGATTACCGGTCTCGGTCTGAGCCTCAAGGATAGAGTACCAGAGCTTCTGAGCCTTGATAACCTTTTTGGCACGACCCTCCTTCTCGTAGCGCTCATAAAGAGCCACAAATTCCTCGCCCCAGACGTCGGCCAGACCTGGAGCCTCGGCAGGACAGAACAAAGACCAATCCCCATTGGCCTCAACGCGCTGCATGAACAAGTCTGGGATCCAGAGAGCATAAAACAAATCACGCGCGCGACCTTCCTCTTTGCCATGGTTCTTGCGGAGATCGATAAATTCAAAGACGTCTGCATGCCATGGCTCAAGATAGATGGCGAACGCACCAGGACGCTTGTTGCCACCCTGATCAACATAACGAGCAGTGTTATTGAAAACACGAAGCATAGGAATGATACCATTTGAAGTGCCGTTAGTGCCCGCAATGTAAGAACCAGTGGCGCGGATGTTATGAATATTCAGACCAATCCCACCAGCGGTCTTGGAAATGAGTGCGCAGGTCTTGAGCGTATCATAGATACCGTCGATTGAGTCCTCCTTCATCGAAACTAAAAAGCAAGAAGACAGTTGCGGCTGGGGAGTACCGGCATTGTAGAGAGTAGGCGATCCGTGAGTGAAGTATCGCTGCGACATGAGGCTGTAGGTCTCAATGGCCTTCTCGATATCGTCACCATGGACACCAACGGCGACACGCATAATCATATGCTGGGGCCGCTCGGCAACCTTGCCGTTGATACGGAGAAGGTACGATCGCTCGAGTGTCTTGAATCCGAAATAGTTGTATTGGAAGTCTCGGTCGTAGACAATAGCAGAGTTAAGCTCGTCAGCATGCGCTTGAATGATATTAAAGATAGACTCCGAAATCATAGGCGAGTGTTTGCCATTCTTCGGGTTGATGTAGTGATAAAGATCTGATATGACATGCGAAAACTGCTTCGTGGTCTGCTTATGAAGATTGGAAATGGCAATACGCGCAGCAAGAACTGCATAGTCGGGATGTGCGGTAGTCAAGTATGCAGCAGTCTCTGCGGCCTAAAATATCAATTAACCACTGGCCGAGTGGACCTTTAAGACGCGTCAAATGGCGTCACCGCATCATAAATCTAACTTACCAAATTATCCAACTCAACAGTAGTAACACCCTGATACACGCCGGAGATAATCTTCTGAGTGATGGCGGCAGCATCGACGTGTTCTGTGTCAAGACCGTAGCACAGACGTGACACACGCGCCGTGATCTGTGGCCAAAAGTTAGCACCCCTTGCAACAGTACAGCACATAATTATTCACAACGCAATTCAGTTCCCAATATGTCACTTTAAGAACTGCGGGGACTGATAATGCGATCACATATGTGAGGTGGATGGTGCAGACATACCTTGTCAAACTGGACACGTTCCTTCCTTCCGTCTGAAAATTTAATCAGCACACGTTAAGCACGCGCGGGTCGACGATGCAGAACTTACCTCTCTTATACACGAACATGATATATTACTGCAAAGAAATGAGAATGCAAAATGGCCCTGATAGTGGCCGGCGATGGATAGGAGCAATGGGCAGTGGTGGAGGAAAAGACGAAGACGTAGTGGGAGAGGTGGGACGTGGGCTACAGATATTAGTTTTATACTACCGCGCGTGCTATTTAGTAAGCGGGTCTGCACGCGTCAGTCACGCGTCCGTCTCGCAAGAAACACGCTGCCGCCTGGGCCCCCTGCCCCCCAAACGCGTCAACAAAAGAGCCTGTTCCATATCCGAGTAATCCGCAGCCCTACAGCATACATTTCCACTTCCAGCTCTGTTGCTGGCTATTCATTGCTCTCATCCTTTCATCATTCTACTTTGCTCGATGGAGTTCACTTCATATCTCGCCTCTAAGCCAATTCCACGGGCTTTGCTAATTAAACTCTGGGTTTGAACGCGCTAACATCCCGTTCGTGCCGCGTTCACACACGCGTAAAAAGCCCGGGCCTAGTGCTGCATGCCACTCCTTTAACTTTTGAGATATATGATAGCAGATATCGTCATATTGCATAACTAACTAATAACTTGTTGCTTTTGTTCAAAACGATACGTCTTTAAATTAGTCATCGAGTGCTGTATAAAGTTGTACGAGCGCCATGGTATGATAACTAACCTACGCTATTTGACAGCTACGACTATGAGAAAAGTTTATTATAAGACGGTCACATTTACAATAAGTGTACATGTTGGAAAGCCACAAACATTAGAAGAATTGAAACCAAGATAAGAATAGAAACTGGAAATCATCATCAATCGCTATACATATATTAAACCAACCACATAATACAATACAAACCACTGAAATGTTGTTACATGATCGCCATCCGGTTATACTGCAAACACGTCTATCATTAGCATCACGCGCCACTCGGTAGGGCAATGTCGGCACCGTCGTCATCTAGCTCGCTGCCGCTTAATTCACCGATATCGCTTCCGCTTAGATGGTTATTATCGGACGCTCCACCCTTGTCGTCCAAGGACATATTCGAAAGCGAAGGATACTGCTGCAACAGCACCAGTGGCAGCCAACTAGTTTGCCCGTTACTCGGTGAATTGCCGACAGACAGCAGATTCCCGCTGGCCGAAGAGTATGGAGTTTGTCCGTACTGCGACTGCTGCTGCATCATCTGCATCGCCGCCGCTTGCCGTTCGCGTTGCTCTTCTTCTATTAATGGCCGAATACACTCCCGCCCTGCTTCACTTCTAAAATGCCGTCCCAAAGCGTCAGCACGCGCAAAGCGGCGACCACAGCCCCATGTGCCCTGACCGTCTGCCAGCTCGCCTTTGCACTCAAATTTCTTAATACCAGAGTGCAGACTCTCATGCCGCTTTCGATCATGCTGTCTCGCAAAAGCCTTCCCGCAGACTGAGCACTGGTATGGCCGTTCGTCAGTATGTGTGCGCAAGTGCGATCGCAGGTTATATGCCCGAGTGAATCGTTTCGGACATAGAGGGCACGCATGTGTAGACGGATTCTTTGCCACGCGCTTATCTCCACGGTTTTGTTGCGCCATAATGATGACTTGCTCCCTAGTGGTGGAGACTGAACCTCGACGTGATGACGTCGATGAAACTGAGACGCTTCTCCCGGTGCGGGTCGAGTTCCCAGACATCACGCTGCTGGCGTCATCGTCTAATTCTGCTCCGTCATCGTCGAAGTCTGACATTGCATCTGAGTATGGCGACGACATTGCTCGTGGGCCAGAATGTGAGCTGGACGGTCTACTCCGCGTCGGGCCACCGGCTTTTGGCTGCCGTCCTCTGCCTGGAGACGGAGGGAAGAGGTTATCTGCCGATGGCCATATATTGATACCGATACTGGTATTAGGTTCAAGTGAACTGTGGTTAACATTACCGGTGACAGAGGACTCGGAATGCGATCGACGACGCTGTAAGGCAGACGGCGGCGAAAGTGTAGCTGAACTGGACGAAGGCTGGGCTTGCTGTTCGTTGTATCCTGGCGTACGAGAGGGAGCGACTGAAATAGTAACTTGTGGCAATGGGAACGACTGCCGGCTGTCGGAATTCGGGATGTAGCTTCCGTTGGCATTACTACTCGCCGCCTCCGAGTATGCGGGCTCTGAAATCGTAAAGTTGACCAGGTCGTCCAGATCAAAGTCCCCTGTATTCTGAATTAATGGCGACGCATCCGATTGAGTAGGATCGGCTGTTGGCTGGAAGTAAGGTGATGCTGCTGCAGACGAGTAATCAGAGTGAATCGAAGCAGACCTCATACGGTGATGACTGTAAGGTGAACTTCTGTATATGTCGGATCCTGAACCGTCCGTTGCGGCTCCTCCATTCGTTCCAGGAATGCTTAGAGTGTTTGGGATTTCAGAAACTAGTAGGTCTGTTAACAAGCCCGTGTCATGAGACAGCGGCTGTGTTGGTTGCCTGATCGCAGGGTTGTCGAATAGCGAAAAGTCCTGATTTATAAACTCTGGCTTCCCTTGAGTGAATGAACTGCCTGACGCGCCTGAATTTCCACTCCAAATCTGAGTAAGGTCCTCCGTAGACATCAAGCCGCCGTCGAATCCGGCGTCGTAAGCCTCTTGGGCAAGAGCGTTAGCGCTCGGATCAAAAAATGACGGAGAATTGGCCAGCGAGGAGGCGTCAATAAAGACTTCGGGTGAATCTATGGTCTGCGGATATGGAGACGACGACCGTGATTGGTGCGCTGATAGCTGGTACTCGTAGCCCATCTGGTTGTTAATGGCAATATATGGCGAAGAGCCATTATTTGAGGATCCGTCCATCAATTCGGACGAGTCTGATCAATCCTATTCCCTCTTGGCTGTATGTGGGTAATAGGTATGTCGTATGTCGCAGACAGTTGGATTAACTGAGTGGTCAGCTGTCTATATGATGCATACAAAATTGGCGATGGACAGAGAAATCGTGGAGTAGAGTTCGCGACCTCGCCAGCGATGGGACAAAGGAAGGTTCAGCCGTTTACCTACTGGAGGCTGACTTTTTTCAAGCGGAAGTTTAATATAGCTTTGCTTTAATGAAGATCAGCGACAGCTCACAAGCTTAAATTGCCCGCCCTGACCCAGCCAGTGATCGATCTGTCATTATTGGTGAGGCAGCCGTTATTACGTGACTTTGAGAACGGGTTGCAGTCATGTCGAGTCAAGGCGCGTCATCCTACAGCTGGAGCAGTTATCACGAGAACGGATCAAAACATATTGCTTGCTACCAAAGACTAACACTTTTAGATGCACAGACATGTTATGGGTAACAAGCATTACACGGTCCGCATGTACGCATATTATTCTATCACAAATGCTTAACTAGTCTCGATCACGCTCATAGCTCTAGAGTAGGTTCACACTGGCCGGAACCCAGAATCTATATGAATACTCCAAAGCTTGATATAGCGAGTTATATTGCCAGATAGCGTGTTGGCAACTAAAGGGCATTTTATTCCAAATTTACACTTAATTGTAATAATGTGTCGTAAACATTGATCGTGCCATTAATGTGGTATCACACTGAGCTATCTTCAATCTTTCGGGCAACCCACCCCTCAATGCCGTAAAACCCATGCCACAAACCTTCAGAGTCTGCTGTGTATTCCGCCTTCTTAGACCACCTCTTTTCAATTTTAAATCCCATCTTCGCTATGACAATTAGCACTTCCTCAAGTGTAAACTCAACGCGAGGGGATGATCCCCATTTCAATGGCCCAGTGTTTAACCATATTCCACCGGGAGGGAGTAGTTGATGAATCGTGTCGATATATGTAAGCATGTTCTCTGCGGTGTCAATAAAAAATAGAGTAGCTACTGCATCGTACATATGTTGTGATCCGGTTAGTCTCATGAAATCGCCGAAGGAATTGCTGATTCTGATCTTGTTCTCAGGTTCCACATCCGGAAATAGCACCGGTCGAAGTTGTTCCTTGCCAGATATTTGGTGTGAAAAATTATGCACATATGGATATACCGAGCAGGAGTTTTTGGACTGTTCCAGCACAAAAATATTTCCTAGGTGCATGAGATGCGAATACTCATTTGCTTCTGTCCGACATCCTGCAAATTATGGTCAGTAACTACTACAAATTGACGAGGCGCCAGCAAATAGAAAGGACTACTGGAAAATGAGGACGCACCCAGCTGTGATATCTCGTACGCGAGTCTCCCCACGCCGGCACCCGGCACGAGAACCCGCTTTTCCGCAATATCATTTCCGAATTCAGCTTGAAGTGCGTCCAGTATGGGCGGGAAAGTAATGCTGCGTTCCCGGTCGCCGACCTCCGACCAATCGCGAACAAAATGTTTGAGCAGCTCGATTACTCTTGCATTTCGCACTGCCCGAGAGTGAAGCAGCTCTGCTCTCGTCACGTTATAGTCTCTTTCGGCTAGTTTGGCGATACGGGCCGTGATCTCGCCGTTGGCCGTTACCGCTTTGTCGATATCCTGCAGCCGGCGCGAATACCCCGTCGCTTTCACCAGTCGCTGGTGACGAGCTGACATGTGGGAAAACAGCAGGCGGCGGCGAGCAGCAACCTGTTTCATCTCGGGCACGTAGTTCTGGAGTCCGGCGACGGCGTCGAGCAGCGCGCGGCGTTCGTTTGTATCTGGCGGAGGCGTTAGCCTTGTAAGCGCACGGTACAATGCGTTCCGCAATATGGCAACCATGCCGACAAATAAAACAAGGAGTGCAAACCACTTGCTATACTTGGGCGGGGCATTATGCGACAGCACACCGTAGACCACGATGACAATGCTGGATCTAACTAAGGCCTTCTGGAGCAGCGGCTGCACGGATGGCGGTATGCCAGCAGCGCCACCAATGGTTAATGGCATAAATCAGGATGAAGAGAGCAGATTGCGAGTTGTATGTGGTGAGATTTCGACGGCCAAAGAAGAGTCCGGTGATGTAGCTATGGCTCATGGACGACGGGCCCCGCTCGTTCTGGCCACCCTAGCCCCCGTCTTTTTGACGTCACAAACCGAACTGCTCGCACCCAACGCACACTATCACCCGACTGAGTGACTATTATACCGGCTTGAAACCGAAATGGTCAGGTAGATTGCTCTGAGCACTTCTGATATATTATCTACGGTTTAGCGTATAATGGGAGTCCGGTCACTGCTCTCAGTTGCTCTCGCGCCTCGCTACGTTCCACCAGTTCCGCCAACTCGTCTTGTCCGCCGCCCACGATTCCTTCATTTTCGACAAAGGCACCGCCATCCACCGCGAGCAAATTTCTATCGGTCGTCTAGCTCATTTTACACGACTTACCTTCCCAGTGGACGAACCACAGCGACAGCAATCATGGTGTCGCTTGTTCGATCTTTTTTGTCGAAGTCACGGCGCTCGATTGGACGCGCTATCGCATTTAAGTTTCCTTGGAATAGACGGCGAAAGAGAGTTGTTAATGTCCACGTTGAGTGGTAATTAGTACCCATTAGAGCATACAGCGCTGGTGAAGGATTTGGAGGAGAGAGCTGAAACAATTCAGCGTGTTGATGTATGATGGCTGGTATAAAGTACCCTCTAATCTGGTTCTGTCACAGCCCTGTCACGAATAGTTAAAATTTGCTTTGTCTGGATTACATTTGATTAAGTTATGGCTTTGAGATACCACGCATTGGAGATAGTGGCCCGGAGGTGTTGTCTCTGGCCATGCTGCGGACGATATTTTCGATCTGACAAATTTTAGTGTTTGTAAGGCAATATATCTATAGGATCCAATCTTAGGGTGATATATCCAGTCTGTCCTTTGTGCGGTGCGTTATACTATGTTATTATTAATACAAACAGATCACAGCAAGGATCAATGGGGTTACGGGCAACTAGAGTGTCTTTTTCAGTGCCATTACGATACAGGTCCATGTTCTCTAAATACGCCTAGCTAGTACAATGATACTAGACCACACGACCTGTAAAATTGTCTTGTCGGTCCACCGGGAGACCTTCTTTACTCGGTCGAACAATCGGTCAACAACATCGCCTTGTCCTCCGTCTCGTCTAGCAATCTCGCCAGGATAATCCTTGCGCCAATTATGAAAGCTCGACCACGTGCGTACATAACTTTCGCTAGCCTCTAATGTCATCACTTTGGTCATCAATTGGCCCGAAGAGCCTGATTCTCCTGCGTTGTATTCAATGCGTTGGACGTCAGTGAATAAATCAGATGGTGGAACAAAATCTCTGTATTGATTCCGCAAAAGCTTTCTTCCTGGTTCCCAGTATGGACCTCAATAGGGCGTTAGGCTCATTATCCACAAAATTTTCAAATAGGCGCCCACCAGCACATCTTACCAAGATACTTATCGCCGTAGCTGAAGTCCATCATGATGTCGTTAACAATCTTATTGCCAACATAGGAATGATCCTTATATCCAAAATACGTCAACGTTCCGCCCGGTCGCAACGCCCTCGCACATTCCTTAAACCACTTATCGTGCTGAAACCAATGGGCGGCTTGCGACGACGAGATAAAGTCAACCGATCCCGGCCTATCGATATACGAGCTAATCTCCTCTGCCGGACTCACCACGAATTCCAAATTCGATTGGCTCGTTGCAGCTAATGCCTTGCGGGCCTGCTCAATCATGACACTGGAAGGATCACTTCCTATCACCTTGGTGAAGTAAGAGGTGAGAGGATATGTTCCCGTTCCCGGTCCGCATCCTAAGTCGATAGCGAGATTGCGCGGGCCTTTGTGGTAGTCGATAAGTGTTGTGTAAAGCGCCGGCGGATAGCTTGGACGAAAGTCGGAATAATTCTTCGAGGAATATGTGCTATCAGAAAACGATGTCATTGCTGCAAATTGGCAATTAGTATAACAGTGTGGGATGAGAACGCCAATCGCATTGTCGGCGCAGTTGTTACATTTATATTACTCTTACAACTTGACTGAGTCCGTACTCCTTTTAGTGCACTCCTTTGACGAGCACGTGAGAGCAGGTGGCGCATAAATGGTGCCGTCAGACTAACGAACCCAAAGAAAGGACGGTACCTCAAATGTATATGTACTATCATGAGCTTGACGTATTTTAAGATTACTATAAGCCTCGGTGGAATATTAGTAAATGGCATTATGCGGCGTAGGAGAGCGCATTATTTAGACCATGCAGAGACGACTTTACCTGTCACTTAACGTTCTTACGCAAATGAATTACTACTTTAAGGTTCTATTCTCAACGCAAAATCAGATATTAGCCATCAGAAGTTGAAAATAGACGTGTAAATAGTATAAGCGTTTGCGTTGATTCCGTTGGCAAGTTAGCTTCGCAGCACATTGCGAAGGAAGTACCAACAAAGGACACTCTTGAGACGCGAAATCTCTGTGAGCGGCTGAACAATGCGCAAACATAAGTGAGGTCAGGTAACATTTCTTCGTAATCTCGGGCAAGTAGAAGAGCAGACGGTGATGGAAGAACTGTATATTGGTACAAAACCTAATATCTCACTTTAAACCAATAATCCCATTGCAAAACTCCAAGCCCATCATATTCATGCACAATCGCGCACACAGCTGCAGGCAAACATGCGCTTCGTATTATCACATTATTTCCCTTATGACTCTAAATGCGCTCAGAAAGAGTCTAAGCAATGACTTCGCCGCTGCGGACCTGTTTTCCAGACTTCTTAATCTGGTTCAGGACAGCATCGTAAGACAAGTTATCATTAGTCTTGACGACTACTTTCTGGTCGTCAAGAGTAATCTTTATGTCGTTTACACCTATCCAAAACATTAGAGCACGACCAATGCAAATTATGTAGCAAGAACATACCCTCAAGTTTGCTGAGCACACGATTGACGGCGCCGGAGCAACCGGAGCACGACATTGCAACATTGAACTGATACTCGTGCGAACTCATTTTTCAAATTGTAATACCAAATGCGCACTGACAACAAATATACTTCTCAGAATTTGAGCCAAAGATGCTAAGGAACGGATGTCAATTTATATTTGCCTGCAGACTTTGGTCCGGATGACGGAGTCCACGGTGATTTATAATGCGTCTGTTGCCAGACAGTTCCTGGGGCAAGGGTTATCTGTTGCCGAGGAGAATCGTCGCGAGGGCAAAATCCTCGCGGATGCAGTGTGTGGCCTTGGCGAAGGACAATAATGTCCATGGGATCGACTAATTCAGCTACCTGTAACTTACATATACTTACTAATGCATAAACTGGCTGCGCCAATTCTCCGAAATACGTCACCAAATGAGTAATCGAGATCGTTCACTTCAATCATATAGGCATATCGAGGCATTGCATAATCCTATAAACTAGATCTACAAACTAAGCGCAACAAATCCATATTCCCAAATTTACTAACTCCATCCGCCGACTCCTCAACATTAGCATATATATACAAAAACCCAAAAATCCTTTGTTACAGTAATCTTCCAACACCCTTACACACTCTGCAGGTGGTCAAGCTACCTAGCATTCCGCCCAACGTGTTACCAAGTCCAAATTCATCTACCACGCCCCGGCCTTTACATGCACCGCACAGTACCCCACCTATACTCGGATCACCAGGATGCACGGCTCTCGCCGGTGCCGGAGCGCTGCAGTAAGCAGACGGATTTGGATAATACCACTGCGAAATCGCAGCTGGTTGGAGAGTATGTACGTTCGGCGACTGTGGAGCCGCAAAACGTTCAAAACATCTTCGACAAGGAAGCCCAGTGGAGTATTTATAACCGGTGTTCCCACACTTTTCACAACGATACCCAGTCGGATAAAGCAATTTCCCGCCCGCTGCTGGAGTGTAGTTACGATAATGGAGGCGCTGAGGACGAGGCGGCAATTGAGGCGCGTAATTCTGGTCTGGCAGATAATTCACATGCATCGACTGATTCTGCGGCCGCGAATTCGATGGCCCCGACTGCGGCTTCTGACTCTGCCTCTGTTGCGGTCGAGTATTCTGAGGTAGAGGAGGCGGACTCTGCTGCGGCCGATTTATGGCAAACGAGTTCGTGCCATCGGCTTCAAGTGAATACGGAGGCGGCGGCTCCGACGGTACAGCGTCCGGATTCGTCGGCATAGTATTCGTTGTAGCTGGTCTTGTATAACTCGACGACCTTGATGACAATGAGTTCGGATGATACCAACCCCCTAATTACGCAGCTCGAATGAATCGTCGATATAAAAGAATATAAATCGTGATGCAATTTGGGAAAGGAGCACCTGAGTCGGTTGACGTACAAAATGCCCGCATTTACGTCATCGACAATCCCTAACCTTACAAATTCAAATCTAGCCGCGAATTAAATTATATATATATATATAGCTTCTATCAGACATGCATTTCTATAAGAATATGCACAAAGTTCGTACCAATTAAAACAAAAAGTATACACGATTAAAATGCAAACACCATCCGCTGATACCTGCCCAAGGGCATTACTATGCACATGGATCAACCAAAAACAACACGTGGCGCAATGAATTACAACAAAATCTCAAATGCCAAACATTCAAACAATCCCCTTTGGTAGGGGTACTCGCTGATCTTCAGACTTTTGTTGAATACCTTGGCAAACTGCCTCCGCGCTAGCAACGCATCCTTCCAACAGCACGAGACCATCCCACATCCAGCTTCCCGCGACCCAGACATTGTGCCGCCCTTGTCTTCTCCGCATCTTGTCGACAGCGTTAACGAGCCCGTTCGTTCTGAGGACTCTTTCAAAAACACTTTCTGTGACAACTTTGTCCTTTGCGATTCTGCCTCCATAGTCTTCACCACAGTCACCGTTTATTGGAGCGGGACTGGTCGTTTGGTAAATACCCGGGAACAGAACATGAGTCGCCTCGGTACCGGTGCTAGTCTTGAGTAGGTTAAGGTCTCGAATATCGTCAGATTCGAGGAAATTGAGCACCCTGTCATCTGTATGGACGACCACCCTCACTGAACTCGCCTTCACATGCCGAAACACAGGCACTAGCGGCCTATGCAGTTCAGCAACCCTAGATGGAGCAGTCGCTAAAATGACATGCGAGAAATGATGATAATCATCCTCAACAGTTCGAATTGTCCAAGTGGTTCCTTCCGAAAGCATTGCCTTCACGGCCGAGCCGAGATGAATGTTCTCTTTCGGTAACGGTGCTGTGAGAGCCGCGACAGCTGATCTACTATTGTCAGATAATACGTAATGTGGCTTTCCAAATGATTTTCTCTTGTAATCAATAACATCCGCCGCAGGCGCGTTTAGTATTGTATCTGCGTCGCAAGTGGACATCGCTGAAAACAGCGATACAACGAATCTGTCCATAAACCACGCCGGAATGTGCCATCGTCGGAAATATTCCTGCAACGAATCAATCTCCCTATTTTCATCCTCGACGGAACTTTCATCATCCATATTCAACGTTCCGTAAGTTTTTTGCGTTTCCTCACTTTCGAGCCGCTTCTTGCGCTGTGCTTGCGGCGGAATAACCTCATTCTCAAACGAAACACCACCTTTCGGCGTTGAAAAGGCCGCTATTATTGTAAAATACATATACCAAAACGCAACTGCGACCAAATCCCACATCCACCTTACACTGCCCTGTCGCGACGGTCGGCCTCCTTGTCGAAAAGCACCGGCCCGTCCGCCATACAAGAAGTACGTCTTGGCATCACCGGATTCTTCTTCCAGTTCGGAAAACGAGTACGAGAACTTCGCGTCGTGAAATTCAAGACCGAGGGATTTGTAGAGCGAGATGATACGCCTGTAATACCCACCAGCGAACGAGCGCATGGGCACGTCTATCCGCCGGGAGACGCCGTCTAAGTCTGTTGCTGTAACTGACGACGAGTCGAATCCGATATTAGAATTCTAACAAAGAGGCATCAATAAATAACGTTAATATTATATATCTGGTCCCCTACCTCGTCAAATAAATGTACTTTATATTGAACACGGGAGTTACTGGCTGTAGCTAAATAATATGCACTGGCAAGACCCGCAAGACCAGTACCAACAACCGCAACTTTAACCACGCGAGCAGAAGTCATCGCACCTTGCGACGACTCGCTTGATTCCGCTGAGAGAGTTGACATGCTATCCGACATTCTGAGAGCCAAAGAGTTTGTGATAATGCGGAATACAAGCAACAATCGGCAAGTGTGAGCGACTAAAACATATACCTATATGCTGGAATGTAAAGTCTGCATTATTGGACAACTATTTGTTCGAAATTCCTGATTTATTCCAGCAGTAAGTGCCAAATACTTGCATTTCGCGTAGGATATACGAATTTCGAGACTTTTTGCTCGGAGAGTGAGTAGTTTGCCTACAGTCAGAGCTGTAGGCGTCTTAGCGCCTGATATGAGTATTGTCACTGATCTTGATAATTAACACTGAAACCTTATTTTGGCACGACTGAAACCGTTGGTCCCTGTGCCCTCGCGGCAACAGATAACCCTTGCCCCGGGAACTGTCTGGCAACAAGAACTTGGTTCAAAATATATTACCGCTATTTTATTCAATTTGTGGAGTCCGTATACAATGTACAATGTGCGTTAGTTGTGAAGTAACAACTCGTGCTGCAGATTACGCAAGATTTGCGCGTCAACATAGCAACGCTAGGGCCAGCGTTTGTCCTGCTAGCGATGATGCCTCGCGTTGGTTGAGCATCCCACGCGCCAGTTTAATAATCTTATAGACAAAGATTTCTAGTATTAATACTGTTTGGCTTTGACGCCATATAACTATTTGACCATTGCCGAATTAAAAGTGTGAATATTTCGTGACTGACACCTAATATCGGCCGGCGCAATAAAACAACCTCGGCTATTTCATGCAATTAATTAATGGCTGTCTTGCCAAGACCCTGGGGTCGCACAGATCGGATGCTGTTGGGCGCTCGCCGACGCGTCCGTCGCAGCGTTTCCAGAACGCGTCAACAAAACAACGCGTCTCTCTCTCATCCACAACTCACGAAGCTCTGAACGCCCACAGTGGCCCAGCTGATATTGGATTCTGGAGACAATGCTTTTTCGAATCCTCTCGAGGGTTTGCCAATAGTGAGTGGTTGTTCGCGTCATTGGGGACCAGGGCGACAATGGCTGCTAAGACGTCTCTGTACTCCAATTTCAGTGTACCATGACCGCGCTCGGACGTGGATTCGCACCGTAGACAACAAATTAATTATTTAATTAATTAGTTAACTCGAATGCTGACGGCGCTTGCCAAGGCTCTGAAGTCGCACAGATCGAATGCTCTTGCAAACGCGCTTCGCCCACTCGCGCAGCTTCTTGCCTCTCGTCTGATTATAAATATGCCCCTTCTGTCCCTCTGCCGCTGCTCACATTCCCCGCTGAACGGCATCGAGGACTTTGTTCTAAATCTCTCAACTATATACACATTTCCATTGCTGGCATCACTACTGTCCTTTTTTGACAGCTTGACATGGAAACCACTTGCGGAAACGGTAAGTCGAAGTATCCGGACCTGTGATATTAACCGTCAAATAACTTACTTGCTGTATAGATAAGTCTCAAGCTCCTCCCTGCCCTGGCGCAGTCGGCGACCAGAATACTCCAAATACGAAAACTGTTCCCAAACCGTTTTGGAATGAAGATTCCGGTCGTATCAGTCGCACACTGTGGTTGCCTTCTATTAATCTGATCGAACGAGAATGGACTGGAAAACTCGTAACTGAAGGCTGGGGAACTTGTGTAAGACGGTCTGTACCCGACCAGCCAATCACTGATTCTCTGTTGGCATCAACGGCGGAGTGCGGGATGGACGATAAGAACGAAAGAGCAGAAAAAAGAAGAAAGACAGACAAAGACCAACAGAAAGAACAAGCAGAGAAGGCCAGACGGTTCAGGGTATATCCAACTACAGAGCAGAAAGCGATCCTTCGAAACTGGATCGGCACCGCACGCTGGACATACAACCGATGCTTGGATGCCGTGGAAAAGAAGGAGGTTGCAAAAAATAAGAAAGAACTAAGAGCGGCGTTCCTCAATAAGCAA